>JAXQQM020073780.1:0-120025 GCA_034641835.2 Pinus albicaulis
GACCTGCAAATTTCAAATATGTTAGTAGGGACTTGAATACGACAAGATGAGATCATCAATTATGGAACATCATTGTGAAATTACACTAGAATGGGGATCTGAAAATTTTAAATATGTCAGAAGGGACCTGAATATTGTTATGAAAGTTTGTCAGAAGGGACCTGAGAAAATTATAGCAGATGTCAAAGAATAAACTTACATAAAAGGGACCTAAACAATAATTCAAAATCAAAACAGATGTATATCAATTCAATAAGAGCTGTCGTAAAGAAACACAATGACGATCATCATGAAACATCAACAAGGGGGTATATTTGTAATGTGAGTAAAAATTTTGCTCTTAAATTTTCATATTTTTCAAAAATAGTCTGGAATTGATAAACTAATTAAACTACTAGTTAATCCATATTTTACCTACATTACATTACATTTCATCACTAATATTACCCACATTTCATATTCCTTACCCATATTTTATAACCTTCTTCATATCATTTAACCCTACCCATATATTACTATTTGAAATATTTCATATCACTACCATATCATCTAACCCTAACCCTATATTACTATTTGAAATATTTCATATCACTACCCATATCCTACCCTATGTATTTCTTAATAAAAATAATGATAAACAAGAGATCACAAAGTTGAACCCATAAGAATAATTTTTGAGAAGATCTACAAAAACCACAAAACAAAGGTTAGCATTCTCCATAAGGAATTAATTTTAAAAACTTGACTATTGCATTAGTCAAGTTTTAAAATTAAAAATCAAAAAGTTCAAAACTAAAGTTTAAAAATATATGGCGCAATTCAAAATGAAATGGTGAGCACAATTATGCAAATGGAAACACAATATAAAGTAATGAATGCAATGATAACCTACGAATGCAATGGTAAGAGAGGTATGCATAGATATGATGGCATGCATGTAATGCAAAACAAATCATAATGTAATACGAATACATGCAAAGTATGGGAATGATGGCGTATGAGAAATGCAATGCATGGATGCAAAGGTTAATGATGGAGCACGATAACATTGCAGGTAAGATAGATGTACATACCATGAATATGAATCATTAATGTAATGCAAAAGGATAGGCACGACAGTTTAAGAGAGGAACGTGCATGGATGGTCAAAGTGTTAGTGAACGGGTAGGAAATTCAAAAAGAAAACACTGTGTAAAACAAAAAAACTTATTCCATCTCTACAAAAACCATTTCCGCTTTTTTGTAAGCCATTTCTGCTCCTGTAGGAAGCCATTTCGGCCATTTTTAAACATAGAGAACAATACTTGAGAAAGGTTTTCACCATCATCGCCATTGGAAGACTCAAAGAGAAAAAGGAGTGCGTATTCAAGCACATCCTAGTGTATGTAACCACTATGAAAAACGTAAAGGAGAGATAAGTTGTGAAGGCTGAGAGGAGAAAATGCAGAAGGAGAAGCAAAATATATAGTAAGCAAAGGAAAATTGGAGTGATAAGAAGTATTCATGGCCAGAATTCTGGAAAAAAACTAACGGTGCCATTCATCAAAAAGTGGAATTTATCTGAAGTGAGGTAAGATTTGATTGTTTTAATGAATTTTGGGATTGTATAAATTAGTCAAGCTCTGAGTTAAAAGGGAGTTAATTTATTTCGAAATGCAAGCCTGTCATGTAAAAAATTTTGCATCCAACCAATTTAAAAATGTGTTGACAAGTTTTACAAATGCTCTGCCATCAGTCAATCACGAATTTTCTTTTGAATGAGTTTGTTAAAGAGAAGATTTTAATGGATTTGTTATGTATTTTAAAACTCCAATTCAACTGAAGAAAACCACCAGATCAGAGAGAAGTCATAAGGAAACAAGTGCATAGAAGAAGGTAAGGTCGACACATCCTCCTCTTCAGTGTATTAATTCAAATAAAAAACAGAGAAGTGGAACTACAATTTGAATGCATGAGAAAATTGTTAGTTCAGTTATATATTTGTTTTAAAAACACACTCAGTCTACAAATCTAGAGCACAAAATACAAAGAAAATGGAGAATAGATAGATGTGTTTTGATAGAAGACAAAATTGAGGAAGAAATGGAGTAAGACAGTTTTCAATAATTTTTTGATGCAAATGATTGAAGTTTCTTTTGATAAATGTACAGTGAATTTGAATACAGTGTTTTGGAGAATTTTTGTATGAAATAAGGAGTGAAAAACTACTGAGTATAAAAAAAATTCAACTTTTTTTACACAAGTCAATTTATTTGCGAAACAGAGGAAGTTTTAAGAGAATACCTTCCAATTATTTGCAAAACAGAGACTGATTTTTAAAGAGAAAATAGAGAATTAGTAGAAGATGTAACATTAGAAACATAAATTGTGTTTTCTTGTAACATTTCCTATCAAATTATTTTTGTTTAATTACAATAAGAGTACATTCTTCAAAAGAAAAGAGACAGAGAACTGGTTGGTTGTCAAAAACAGTGAAACAGTAAGGTAAGCCTACTACCACAGTTATACTCAGTGTTTAATTTTTATTTGCAAAATGAAATTAATAACAAGGAATGGTCACATTAAATAGTTTTTAGAACAAATGGCTTCCAGAGTAGAGCCAAAGGATTTTCAAATAGAACACTAGAGTAGGGAGACTGTGGAGAAACTGTATCAGTCAGGGTTGATAGGGTTTTTACAAAAATTCAGAGGCCATAATGAGAGAGTGACAAAAGAATTTATAAAGAACTTCACACAGAGTGAAAACATGGTGGGAAATATACATATATCTTTAAGTCCTGAATATATATCTGAAGCATTATATTTATCATTTTCAAGAGAGTTATATCATAAAGGTTTTCATTTTAGAGACAAAGGGTGGACATTCTTCCTAGGGAAAAATAGGAAAGGCTCCTTTGACAGGTCAAAATGTATTTCGATGGAATGGTTCAATGAACCATGGGCTGAATTGGTGTTAATAATTCATAAGTATTTCACTTGTGATACTAGATTCAGTGTTACCATGTAAGGATACTAAAACACATAAAGGGAGACATAAGGATAAATCTACCATATTTCTTCCACAAGAGTTTGATGAAAATGATTGAAAGCATTCAATCAGAAGCCAAAAAAAAATAATTTCAATTCATTCACCAGGGACTCATTAAAATTCTTGTAGATCATCAACTGAAGATTAATGGGATAGTTTGGGAAGATTTCCTAGCAGAAAATGGGTTTATTGAACAGATTGTGGAAAAAAAAATTAAACCCATAGAAGAAACAAGGAATATCATGCATACTTCTCTTTATCCATCTACAAGATCAAAGAAACAGTAGGGAGAAATGGTATTAGAAAAGGAAACATATTTTGTGACTATTCCTAGGAGGCAAAAGGGAAAACATTCAGTAGAACTAGAGGTCCAAATCTTGAAAACTTCTCCTATTAGGAAACAAGCCACTGATTTAGACAAATATTCATGCTTTGGGAACAATGAAGTAGAAGCTGTTTCAGTTTCTAAAGATTCAAAAGAGGAGGATCAGAATCTTTTCAAAGTCAAAGAGCTTACTAAAAACTTAGAAATAAGAAAGATCATGGAAAGACACTTGAAAGAAGAGAATGAAAATTACAAACTAACCAATGAAAAATTGGTTAAAGAGAATGAGAAAACTAGTGAAGAGATGGAGAAAATGAAAAACAAAAACAACCTTCTTTACACACAGGCTTTCAAGTGGCTTCAGGAGAAAAATTCCTAGAAAGCTAAGTATGAGAAGCAGAAAGTAAAAAATTCCATTTATATAGAAGAACATGGTAAGGAAATGGATTCTATTTTTTACACATCACAGCATGAGGTTACAGGATCAGGGATAGGATTAGCATCAGGACTCAGAAGGTCGAAGAGGAAACAACAAGCATGAGGACATGCTTGATCTTCAGTTTGGGGGAGATGTTGGGCCTTGTTTTTTATCTCCTTTTGCTTAAGGAATACATTTTATTTTTCTACATTATCCATCCATTTACTATAATATTCACCTCACATAGACCTAAAGATGCATATACAGGTATTTAATTTATGTTTTTCAATTATTAGATGTTTTTGTGAAAATTGAAATTTAAGTGCAATTTTAGACAGCAGTAGAAATTCCCGTAATAGCATGATGGTTTGCATATGTGCATGAAAATTGGGCTCGAGATGGATATGTTTATAGAAAGCTAATGAACTAGGAGTAACAGTACACTTGTTGGTATAGTCATATTTAGCTTTAATACGCTTAGTCAAAGGCGGTCAAACAGGACCAGTCTTTATGGAGGATCCCTAGAAACACTACAAGGAAAAATCACATTGGTGAGGGGCGAAAATGGTTACCATAATCTCATTGGTGAGGGTCAAAAGAGCCTTTGTCACCAAAAATGGATCATCACCAAAGGTGGCGTCATCGAAAGTATAGGTGTTGTGGTGACATTCAAGGTCTGTCAAAAATAATGATTTATAGTGATGGATAGTGACCGTTGTTAGCCCCTTATAAACTCCTTGACAAGAAAGAAAGGGGATAATTTGTTTTATGAGCCTTCAAGGAATGAATTTCCTCTAAAAAAACATCATCCTTGAAGTCTCCTGTGCCTTTTCCTTTGATAAACCCCCACTGTTGTTCCTAGTTTAAAGGTCCTCACTGATTTGAAAAAAAATGTGCTCCAAAAAGCCTACATCTGCCTCTTGTATCCCTGTAGAATGCCCATTTTAACCTTTTTTTCCCCTTGTCAAATTCCCCTCTAATCCCCTAAATCTTCCCAAAGTCCCCTTTACATCCTACACACCCTCCTTGTTTGGCCAAATCTCCCCTTCTTTCCCCTATCGTTACCCTTCATAGGCCTTAAAATGATCTAAAAATGGGCCAACTAACCATATTTTCATGTCTATTGGGTCTTAGCCCCTTCAAACCAGCCCCCTTAATCTTTGTCTCCACGGACCCAGTGCCAAGACCAGGCGCCAAGGCGGAAGGCGCTTATCTCAATTGGTTATTGGGTGATTTTTTCGCCGTCGATCTATTCAGATATGACGGTTGTCGCAAAATCTCTTCGCACCCATCTTTTCCCATTCACCGCCCGATCATATATCAACTGTCTGTTTTCCCGCAGATCGATGGTCTGTATTCCCTCTGCTTGTTGGTTCCAATAATGTGCACTGTTCATAAACCACCGGTTTCCATCTCACCACGTTTGGAGGTTGGGCGGTAATTTTGTTTCGGAGCGATTCCACTCATCGCATTCCACGTGGCTCTGTGCACTATTCACAAACCACCCTCCATCGCGCGTTATCGTTCGGCATTTTCCCCGGCGCGATATCACCCTGCGCCATCCGATCTGAGGCAGGCCATCCAACGGCGATCGCTCTGTGAAGTCGCACGAGGATTAATCAGAGGAAATCGTACCCCTGGCCCACTATCCATCGCCCTCCGACGTGTTTTCCACCATCGATCTCCGTCGGAGATTGGACTGCCTAGATTAAATGCATGCCCACCAATTAACCCCGTATCGCCATGTCACCCTTTCCACGTAGTTTTTTCGTATTTCGCCCGTCTCTCTTTATATATTCAAAAGGTCAAAATTCAAAGGTTTTGCATTAAAAAATTTCTGCGCTCCGCCCATGTCCTCCAGACCATGTTCCACTATTAATTTTTATTTTCCACCATGATCCTACACTTTTCCGCCATCTCACCAGTTTGCATGGCCATTCTCATCATCCTCGTTGCATCCACCACCTCCATGCATGGTTTTCTTAATAGGTTTTCGTTTTTTGCAGGGTTATCAGATGGTGAAAGCCACCATGATTACACAGTCTTTATTACAGCGGCAAAAAACGTAGAAAGGACCATTTTTTCAGAGGCCAAAATCACAAAGAAAGCCTGGGAAGGAGCCATGATAGGACTTGCATTAAAAGAACAAGGTTTGAACTCTGTAAAACCTCCCCAGAGCCATTAAAAGCGTAGATTTCACCAATAGAGACAGAAATGGTGTCGCAGAGAGTTTAACGCATGAAAATGAAGATCTTTGAGCCTTAACTTAGTGGTTTAGAGGCAAAGTACAAGATTGAAGACATCATGGATCAAACAGAGGGTACAGAGTGCATAAATTAATGTATATTAGGTTTTCTACATGAGCAGAATCTTTTTCTCCATGAAAGGACACGGTACACATTATTTTTTTAGTCTACATTGTGTCCAAGTAAAGTTTTCCCCCTTGACAATAGTCCTATGCTATCAGAAGCATTTGTTACACAGTATGGTAGACCTTAGCATCATTATTCTACCTTTTTGTTTAGTTCACCAGAGTGTTACAACAAGTACAGTAGAGGCATACCTGGAGTAAATGGAAGCCTGACGAAGACCACTCTTTCATCCAAAGAGTACTAGAGATAAATGCACAGGATTTAAAACAGAATGGGCTTCGGCCCTCTTTCTTTTCGAATTTTTAATGCTACATTTAGTGTTCACCTACCTTCTCTGCTCCATTTGAGCTATAAATTCATGAAGGAACTCATTGTAATGGTTGTTGATCGGCTATCAGAGAATTACAAGATGTTTCTTTTGAGACATAGTCTCTATGTAAAGTTGTAAGATAGGCTGAGGAAGATGTTTTCAGACTGAATATCCAGCTATTGGTAATGTTGTACTTGATTGGTGTTGCTCTTTAATATGACAAGCACATTTCTTTGGATCCAGATCTAAAGCAGCGGTAATGTTCTCCTATCTCTGTACTTTTTTTATTTAGCAGTTCAGCTCATTTCATTTCTACTGGCTCGCATCAGAAATCTAGCATAGGATTTACCCTTGTTAGGTATCCTATGTTTCTTCTCTCCTTGCCCTCAATTTTTTCTGCTATATGTGTTATCTAAGGTTTGATTTCAATTAATTTAACCAATGTAGTGGATGTTATTGCCTGCTAGTTGATGTACGAATTAATGAATCTGTTCTTAGATGTTCTTGTTAGGATTTAATTGAATGAATTGGGAACACTGGGAGGTCTAGAACTCTATCTCTATCTCACTGGGATCCTTTTCAATTAATTGAACCTCTTCTAATATCCCTCAAGCTGGAGGCCGAAGAATTGAGAGTTCAAAGTCTCTCTCTGATCTTAGGTCTTTAACTTTGTGTTCTAAATCTTAAATGTTTCTTGTCCGAAGAGTTAGCCTTTGGATTTTAGAATCACAAGTGTTCAATGGTATGCCCTGTCCCTGGATCTGATTTCTAAAGGTCACCTTAGATGGTTTCCTTGCTTTCACCTTCTCTCTTACCATTTCATATCACACAATCATCTTTAAGATCCAATGCTTTAGATGACTAGCCCAACTGAAAGCCTGCACATTGAATAGCAAGTAAACCCTTTCCTGACTCCATTGCCCAATGGTCTTGAATGTTCCCTGGGGTATCTCTCCTTTTCCTAAAACCCTCTTTGCTCATCCTTGTCTTATATCGAACCTTTCTTTCCTGATTCCCAACAACCAAACATACATCAAACAAACAAACCCCGAGCCTTATAACTAGCCTAATATCTTAACACTGAAGCTTCAAAGTCATATACCTTTGACATATCATAGAAAGATCCCTCTTTAGACCCAGGAGGGCTAGATCCTGAGGTCTGAAAGTGGTTCTGATGTTGTCTCATCTTTTGTTCTTGCCAATCTAGCCAAAACATGGGAACACCAACATAATGGCGACTCCGCTGCGGAAATTCTGAGTATTTCTCACCTTACTACATCATAAGAGGCTCATAAACCTACAATCTCTGGCTAGGTTGGAAGTTAAACACTCTTATTCACAGATCAATCTCTATACCATTTTGTGTTTCTCCCACACTCTTAGACAGAGTCTGGAAAGGGCCAGGTAGCCTCCATATCTAACACTCTTTAAGAGGTGACATATCTGGTAAAAGCCCTCCTAGTCAATCTTTGGTTAGAGTTTGCTGTGTTTGGAAGTTTCCCTTGAAAAGGGACATCTCATAAGCACTGTGGTGGACAATGTACCCTCCAGAAGCATCCTAAACCCTCCACTTGGCGACTCCATAATTCCTAAACGATTCAAAGACTCCACTGGTGATCAGTAGGCCTGCAGATTATCTTGGTTCACATAAGACTCCATTGGGATACCAGAGCCCATTACAACATCAACCATAATAGAAGTAACAAGTAGGGTTAAGCTGCTTTTTTGGAAAACAACATTCTGGCTTTAAGAACCATTCACATGAGAGCTTATCCCAACCCAAACCCACCTGAAATAGTTGATAACCCTGAGAGCATCCTCAAGAGATCTCCTACACCTGTAAGACCAACTATTTCCAGCCACACCCATAGAGCTAATTCTGCACCAGAAGATTTTACAGCTCTATCAGACCCACCTTTTGACCTAGGCTCTCAAAACAGTTTACCAAGAACTAGGTCATTCAATGTCCTAGACCAGCCAGACCTTGAGCTCCCTAGTTCACCACCTCAAAGTGGTAAACACCTTTGGAATAGACAGACCCCTCCATCCACACCCCTTGATATTCACTTCCTTCAAAACTTGGGGCTCTGCCACCCCAAATCTGTTCATCAAGCTTCTGCCAGTCCTAGTATCCTTGTCATCCATATACCAACTGCTCAAGCCAACCCTTTACCTCACCAAAACATCACCATGGCAGCCTGGTATGCACCCCTTGTATTACCTCAGCCTCTAGTGCCCTTACCTAACACGTATCAATCGAAGATCCCACACTTCACTGCCAAAGAGTCTACCACAGATCAGCACCATGTAGATAGGATGGAAGATTCTTTCGACTACATGGAGATAGATGATGATACAGTGAAAATGAGAATCTTTTCCCAGAGCTTAGGAGGTGATGTGAAGAAATGGTTCAAAAGCCTACCTCCCAACAGCATCCAAGACCTTCCTGCTTTATATCAGACCTTCATAAAAAAGTGGGAAGTTAAGGCCAACCCTCTCCAAATCCTAGCACAATACAAGAGCCTGAAAAGAAACGTAGGAGAGAGTGTCCAGGACTACTCTACAAGGTTTAACAACGTTTATAATGCTCTTCCACCACACATGAAACCTCCCCAAGGTATGGTTCTAGTGAAATACCCTGAAGGCCTAGATGATGACATGGCCTACCAGCTTAGGGAGAGGGATTACAACACATTGGAAGACATGCAAAAATGAGCAGTGAGTGTAGAGGCAAATCTGATTGAGAAAAAAGCAAGATTGAGAGCTGAGAAAAGGGTAACATATAGAGATGACAATGTAGCTTCCACATCTGACCCCAATTATGACCGCATATCCAAAAACATGGAAAAGCTACAACAAATGATGGAAAAAATGGTTGTCACAGTTAGTAACCAAAATAGAAATCAAAGCCATAACCAGAACTAGAACTTTAGAAGAAACAACACCACTCCCAACAGACAAAGAGAATCAGATCAACAAGTTATTCCCCCATTCCAAGATAACTTTTTAGATGAAGATGAGGGAATCGTAGAAGAGTCTGAGGGAGACACAATAAAAATTTTTGAAGTAGAAAACTCAATCCACAACTGTTCCATAGAAAAATATCAGCCCTCACCCTCATATTGGGATGAGGAATGGTTAGAATATGAGGATTATAGGTTAGGATTTGAAGATGCCATCATGTAGGTCAGAGAACAATATGAACTTAGAAGAAAAAAGAGCTAAGACACTACCAGGCCGAAAGCTTCTGAGGTTACCATCAAGAAAAGGCCTAAGAAAACTTCTAAAGTGACTGTTGAAAGTAACAAATCAACAGCTGAGAGTTCTAGAAAGAACAAAGAAAAAGACAACCAAAACATTGATAAACAAGGTAAACCAACTAGCAGCACTAGCACTACAGCTAGTGCTCCTGATAAAACTATCATCAACACTGTATATAACGAGAATCAACACACTGATTCAACCACCAAGGCAGTGGCTAACAAAATAGAGTCGAGCATTCCAAAGAGTCAGTCCACTTTCAATCTGGAAAGTGAGATTGCAAAAATTAAAATCTCTGTACCACTCTCTGAGCTAGTCACTCAGGATGTATATAAAGGCCAAATTTTGAAAGCATTAAATTTAGGTGAGAACAGTGACACTGTAAATCTGAGTGATGATCAACCTGCCCTTTTGTTTGGTCCAAATATAGAAGGAAAGTTTCAGGAAGGGGTAGTGCCCCCTTTTTATATCAGTCTTAATATCCATGATAAGATTCTCCACAATGCAATGCATGATTCTGGGGCATCACACAACCTGATGCCTAAAGTAGTGATGGAAAGATTAGGCCTAGAGATAACTCGTCCCTATAAACACCTATATTCATTTGATTCTAGTAGGGTAAAGTGTCTTGGCCTGATCAAAGATTTATGTGTGAGCCTTACCCAGATTCCAACCAAGTGTATGATCATGGATGTTGTAGTGGAAGACGTGCCACCCAAGTATGGCATGTTATTATCAAGATCATGGGGAGCCAAGCTGCAAGGTACAATGCAGATTGATGGGGCTTATGCCACAATCCCAGTCTTTAGCCAACTTAGAAGATTGTATAGAGAGGCACAGATGAAATTCCTGGTCAGTAGCCCCAAAAAGCCTGAAAAATCACCTTTATACTTTGTACATACAGACCTTGACTCCTTCATCCTTTGTAATGATGAATCCTTAGAGGGGTTGTTTGGTCAATTTAGTGTGTCCTAAATTGCTAACATAAATTATCAACCAGGGATTCGTAAGCTAACGAAGTGTGGCGCACTATATGTGCAAGATAACCTATCTCTTACTTTTTGTCGTTTTTGGATTTTTATGAAATTCTAAAAGACAAGTATGGTTATGGATATTCAAGGCAATGATGTCCTTTTATAATGATTTACCAACTTGAAACTGAAAAAGGAATTTGAAACATACAATGACAAAACTTGAAAGGAAATGAAAATGTGCTACTGAAATGAAAAAGGTGCTGCTAATCTAATAAATCAAAACAGTGAACTAGTGAGCATGAAACCAAATTATTCTTGCTGCTATCTAAACACAAAAGAAACTATGCTGAAAGAAATCCAAAAGTTGCAATAAAGTAAATCTAAATCAAATTACATCAACTTGTCTTCTGATCCCTCATCATTAGTCCAGCTATGATTTTCGGAAGTAACCATAAACAACTTGAGTAATTGATATCTAACTTGCAGAAAGTAAACTAATATCAAACCACACATTCATAATTCAATCCCTCACCATCAGTCCAGCTGTGGCTTTCGGAGGTAACTGAAGATGTCATGAACAATTTAATATTTCTAACTTGCAGAAAGGAAACTAATATCAAACTACACATCCATAATTCAATCCCTCACCATCAGTCCAGCTGTGGCTTTCGGAGGCAACTGAAGATGTTATGAGCAATTTAATATATCTAACTTGCAGAAAGAAAACTAATATCAAACTACACACTCATACTTCAATCCCTCACCATCAGTCCAGCTGTGGCTTTCGGAGGTAACTGAAAATGACATGAGCAATTTAATATATCTAAATCTAACTACTGAAGCAAATGTGCAAGACTGAAATAAACAAAGCAATACTGGAATTAAACAAAAACTAAAACAAAGCAATACTGGAATTAAACAAAAACTAAGAAAAAAATAAATTAACAGCAGAACAATATTGATTCCATGTCATTAGTCAAAATATATGCAAATGTCCGGGCTGCCATGAAAAATTATGCTAAAAGCTATGATTCCAGAAAGCAATCTAAGTAAGGAAATATGACAAAACAGAATTGAAAGCAACTTATCTAGAAAACATGTAAAAGCCTCATTGGATAGCAGGGGCCCTCTGCTACCAATTTGGTGTAGTCCTTAGCTCCTTGAAGATAAGATCACAATAGCATCAAAGAACTAAGCTTCTTTATTCAAAAACTCATAAATCTACATCCCATTCCATCTTGAACTTTGTTACAAATCTACTTCCTCATTACTTTCTCCATTACTTCTTCATTACCTATGATAGGAGAAAGCTTCTCCTATTTATACAAAATATGAGGAGACATCTCATTAATGGGAGTCCATGAATCTCTCCCTCCATCTCTAGAGTTACAATCAAAATAGGAAATGATAAGACACATGTCTTTCTAGAGTTTTAACACAACTTGAGGAATGATACACATATCCTCTTAGAGTTTCAATACAACAAGGAAGTGAGACACATATCCTCTTGATCCCATAATCTTCTCCAACCAAATTCGAATTTGGCCTTAGAGTGCCACATGAGGGTCTTATAGAATTCTCCTTTTGACCTACACATGTCACAAAACTCATAACACATATAGATATATGAAACTATGTTAATTTTCTAGTTTCTAATCATAAATTCACTTAAAATACATAAAATAAATAACTTTGGAAAACAAGGATCCTAACCCATATATTTATGAAAATGGTTATTTGATGTAGGGTTTTAGGTCAAATGGCTATGAAATAAGAGCTAAATGGTTATGACATAATGGAAATATGTATGAATATGGAGATCATTTTTGAGACTCAACATACCCCCCAACTGAAGTTGTTGCATGTCCTCATGCAACCATTGCAATGATTCATTTGTCCATGAGTTGATCTTTTATGAGTTTTGACTCATATAGATTCATTCCAAACTTTGCTTCTTGATTTTTCCTTTTTGGAAAAGTATAATACATTTGATTGCAACTTCTTCTTCTTCTTCTTCATTGGTTGGTTCTTGTGTGACAACCATTTATTTCCCTTTTTTTTTTTTTTAAAGCATTGGTTCTTGTGTAATAATTCTTTATTTTATTTGTTGCATCAAAGTTCATGAAAACATTTAGAATCAATTTCTTCATCAATGAATTGATCATTTGCAAGGCATATAATCTTTTGGATCATGTTGCAACAATAGTTGGTTGGGAAGTATATGTGGATGGAAATGAAATGAAAATGTGTGATAGTGTATGACATGTGGATATGAAATGATGTCCCTTCCCCCCAACTAAAAATATGACAATGTGAAAAAGGGAGTGAGGAATTTTTCCAAAGTTACAATTTTAGCATTCTAATGAATTACATGACTAAAAATTAGAAAACAACATACCTTCATTTACCTTAAATGTGGATGAGTTGTGTATGTGTGGTGGCTGCAAAATTCTGATCATATTCTTCTTCAAGTGGCTGAACAAGAGGAGTCATGGATAAAGAGATGAGATGCCTTTTTATTGCTCCTACTAAAACTTGCTGAATCTGCTCCAAAATGCTGAAAATAATAGTCTTCATGTCTTCAAAACTCATTGGCACAATTCCTACTATGTGAAAAGATGTTCTGATGTCGAACATAGTAGGAAATTGTTGACTTAGTGGCCATTAATGGATTCCACTAGTCAACACGAGAACTCTCACCATTGATGACAATGAGAGCCAAGATGCCCAAACACATCTTGCTAGGTACGAATGATTTTGCTGATGTCGAGTCACCTAGAAGATCTGACGAACAAGGGACATTAATGTATTCCCATTGTTTGTCAGCATGAGAACTTGCCATTAAGGCATGCAAGCCTCAAGGTGTTTTACAAAGAACTTAGACTCAAAGGACTATGGACTCAATAATTTGCATTGCAGCAGGGCTTATTTGCGGAATGAAAATGACAAGAAATGGAAGATGGAAATGGAAGATGAAAATGAAAATGGACAATAAGCATGTGAATGAGAAATGACAATGGGCAATAAGCATGTGAATGAACCTCTTGCTTTTATTTGTGGTTATGAATGGACAAAAAGAAATGGAAAGTGGATGTGAATGTAAATGGAAACTATGAGGTGAATGGTTTATTATGAGGTATGGATGTGATGAAGACAATAGTATTTGAAAGTTTTTCAAGTGTTTGGATCTGATTTTGCATCAGCATATTTCCTCCTCTTTGTTGCTGATCATCCTCTTATGAAACAAATTGGTCTCTTAGAGAGACACCATTCTCTTTTAGTCATTTGTCCTTCCTCCTGAAACCTGCAAAAAAACTAATACTTCTTCTGCAATGGAATGTAAGATTATCAAAGGGAGAGAGGTGATCAATCTCTCTAGTTATGATATTTACACACAAAACTAAGAATTTGTATTAATGAAACAAGTTCTCAAAGGAAAAATCAAAAGAATTTATAACTGTTTTGGAATTAGTGCCTCAAGTTGAATGTAGCTTCTTTTCAGCAATTTATTTCATTATTTGCCATTTCAAACTCTAATGATGGATTTCTCATTGTATAGATCTTGTTGAGACCTTTCCAACGATACTTGGATCATCAAAATCTGATTTTGTATGAGAAAGTTATGCTGATTTGAACAATGAGGTTTTTCAGCTGCGGAATTGGAGAACAGCTGCGGAATTGGACTTCAGCTGCGGAATTGAAGAACAGCTGCGGAATTGGACTTCAGCTGCAGAATGTCGACGGTTTCTGTAGCTAAAAATCTTGAATAAAAAGTTAGCCATTCATTATTCATCATCAGTTCAAATTTAATCAATACCTTCAGAAAAAGTGAGCAAATAACTTATTCATTTCATTGATTCAAAATTACTGATTTTTTTTTTTTTTTTTTAACAACAAAAGAGAAATGCAATTTTTTAAATTTAAAAAAAATGATGCTAAATAAAGCAAACTCAGATACATTGACCAATCGTGACCTTGCAATGACCATAGAATGGTAAGTGAAGATCACATAAGATGAAAAATAATATATTGGTAAGCATTGAAGAACATAAAAGGCATGATTGCTATTTCAAAATATAATCTTTCATCTCTTCAAAATTTATTTTTGTATCTGTTTGATCCTTGAGGACTATCACAATCAGTAACAATTCAGGACCACCCCCTCAGTTGGAATTCCAATTGCAGCAGTTGCCATTACAGACACGTTCAATCTCAATTGAGCTTACCTTTATGTTACTAAGGTTCATTGTGCCATCTGCACGACCATGTGCTTGATAATATCCTCCTGTAGTTTGCTCAATTCATCCCCATGCCCTCTTAATGTCTTTCCATAGTGATGTGGCATCCCTTTGAAATAAACATCATAATGGTTGATGTTTAATAATGTCATTGAAGCACCAAAAATTGCTGGGCAGATGATAAAGGAGATGTGAAATCCAACATTCAGAAAACGAAATTGAATTAAATTCAAAAATGAGTGGAATGTGCATTGAATGCCATGATAAGAGTTTGATTTTGATTAGAATTCCTCTTCCTAGAAATCAGGAAACCGAATTATCAATGCAGAGTTCCGTTTTCAAATTCTTCACTCAGAAAAAATCGTTTTTCCTCACGCGGCAGGCAAAAATGGCCTTCAAAGAACCGAGAATTTCTCCCAGACCGCCACGAATTTTTAAAACGGTTTCTGGGTTATCTAATTGACCATGTTGGCGAAAAAACCCATGTTTTAGTTTTTCTAAATTCATCTCCGTTTGGCCAAATCGTGCTTTCAAAGTTTGGCGTTTTTCTCTGTTTTGCGTTTTTCTGTTTTGACTTCTGTTTGTTTTCTTTCAGGTTCGGCTATAGCTGCATCAATTCTCTGCAAATAGTTGTTCTTTGGGAAGATTCCCGTCAACCTTCCAAATCAGATTTTCCTTTGCAAATATTGCCCATGCTTATCCTTCACCTAAGCATTCTTCAGTTCAATCAAGGCACGTTTTGCCTCTTTAATTTTTTTTTCAATTTCAATGCCTTGTTCTCTTACATGTGGCTGTGTTATGAATCTCAAGGAGCGTTTGGTGATGGCAGGCACCATTGGTAAGGCTGACAAGCCTAGTATAATAAAAGGGATTGGCATTGACAGGTTTGAATGGCGAGAGATTTGCACAAAGGCCTCACAAATTCTTTCAAGGATTTGGGAATTTGATGATGTTTCTAGCTTGAATCCTACAGGTCGATAATGCTGTCATAAACTCTGAAACACAGCAACCTAGCAGCCTTGCAGCATCTCTAACTCCATCATTTTCAACTTCTACATGATTTTCATTATCAAAAGCAAAGAAAATCTGATGTTTCCGGGTCATAATACAACTGCAAGCATCGTAAATGGTTGAATTTTTATGTTTTCTGTTGAGAGTAATTCATTTTTTTTTTTTAAATGCCATGGCCATTTCATTTTGTTTATTGATTTGATTTGTTGTTGTTTTGTTTTTGTTGTTTTTTTTTTATTTGTTTTGTTAATAAAACTATATATGTTATATTTCAAGAATTAAAAATATACATATATGTTTTACTAAACAAAATGATTATTATTATTATTTTTTATTTTTATTTTTATTTTTATTTTTAAATTGTTTTGTTAATAAAATTACACATGTTAAATTTTGGAAAATTAAAAATATACATATGTAATTTACTAAACAAAAACAATTTATTGATTTTTTTTTTTTTTTTAAATGATTTGTTATTAAAATTATATATATATTTTCAAAAATTTTAAAAATATACATATATATCTTAGTAACAAAACAATTTTTTTTTTTTTTTAATTGATTTGTTTAATAAAATTATGTATGTTATATTTTCAAAAATTTAAAAATACACATATATATTCATTAAACAAAACAATTTATTGAAATCAAAGTTTTTCATGAAAACAATTTTTTTTTTTAAATTGTTGAATCAATTGAAATGATGAAGTTTTATTTTGTCTCCCTTTTTTTTTTTTTTTTCACATAACAATTCTTTTTCTGATCCTCCAGATCACACAAAGTGCAGGAGGAGAGCATATTCAAGAATTATTAAATTTTTTTTTTACATAACAATCCTTTTTCTCTGACCCTCCGTATCACACAAAGTGCAAGAGGAGAGCATACTCAAGAATTATTAATTTTTTTGATGTAAGAAAAGGCTACCTAGGTTACACTCACTTCTAAGAATCTCGCCATTAAAATGTTTAATTAATTAGTGTGGTCCTAAATTGCTAACATAAATTATCAACCAGGGATTCGTAAGTCGACGAAGTGTGGCGCACTATATGTGCAAGATAACCTATCTCTTACTTTTTGTCGTTTTTGGATTTTATGAAATTCTAAAAGACAAGTATGGTTATGGATATTCATGCAAAGATGTCCTTTATAATGATTTACCAACTTGAAACCGAAAAGGAATTTGAAACATACAATGACAAAACTTGAAAGGAAAATGAAATAAGCATCGTAAATGAAAAAAATGCTACCAAGCATCTAATAAATCAAAACAAGAACTAGTGAGCATGAAACCAAACTATTCTTGTCACGTCTAAACACAAAAGAAACTATGCCGAAAGAAATCCAAAAGTTGCAATAAAGTAAATCTTTGAATCAAATTACATCAACTTGTCTTCCGATCCCTCATCATTAGTCCAAATGGCGATTTTCTTAAGTAACCATAAACAACTTGAGTAACCGATATCTAACTTGCAGAAAGTAAACTAATATCAAACCACACATTCATAATTCAATCTCTACCATCACTCAAATTGTATTTTTATGGTAACTCAAGATGTCATGCACAATTTAATATTTCTAACTTGGCAGAAGGAAACTAATATCAAACTACACATCCATAATTCAATCCTCACTCATCAGTCCAAATTTTCGTGGCTTTCTGAGTAACCGAAGATGTTATGAGCAATTTAATATATCTAACTTGCAGAAGGAAACTAATATCAAACTGGCGACATTTCATAATACAATCCCTCACCATCACTCCAACGTGGTTTACAAATCAAGATGTTATGAGCAGCTTTTAATATATCTAAATTTCCGTTAGTGAAACTAATATCAAACTACACATTTCATAATACAATCTCTCACCACCTGGCCCACTCGTGGCTTTCGAGGTAAATCGAAAATGATATATAATTTAATATATCTAAATCTAACTACTCTAAACAAATGTGCAAGACTGGAAGAAACAAAGCAATACCGACTAAACAAAAACTAAGAAAAAATAAATTAACAAGAACAATACGATTCCATATCATTAGTCAAAAGATATGCAAATTCCTGGGCCGCCATGAAAAATTATGCTAAAAGCTATGATTTCGTAAAGCAATCTACAAGGAAATAAGGACAAAACAATTGAAAGCAATTTATCAGAAAACATGTAAAAAAGCCTCCTTTGGATATATAAAATTCTCTACTACCAATTTGGTAAAGTCCTTCTCAACTCCTTAAAATTGTAAGCAAACAACATCAAAGAACCGAATTTCTTTAAAAAGAACTCACAAATCTACATCCCATTCCATCTTGAACCTAGTTACAAATCTACTTCCTCATTACTTCATTTTCATTACCTATGATAAAGAGAAAGCTTCTCCCTATTTATACAAAATATGAGAGTCGTCTCATTAATGGGAGTCCATGAATTCCTCCTCCATCTCTAGAGCAAGAATCAAAATTAGGAAATGATAAGACACATGTCTTTCTAGAGTTTCGAATACAACTTGAGGAATGAGACACATATCCTCTTAGAGTTTCAATACAACAAGGAAGTGAGATACATATCCTTGATCCCATAATCTTCTCCAACCAAATTCGAATTTGGCTTTAGAGTGCCACATAAGGGTCTTCTGTGAAGTCTTTGACTCACATGTCACAAAACTATAACACATATATAGATACATGAAACTATGTTAATTTTCTATTTCTAATCATAATCACTTAAAATACATAAAATAAATAACTTTAAAAGGTTGATCATAACCCATATATTTATGGAAAATGGTTACTATTAGGGCTTTAAGTCAAATGGTTATGAAATAAGAGCTAAAAGTGGTTATAGTGACATAATGGAAGAAAGGTGAATATGGAGAACACTTTTGAGACTCAACAGCATCACACAACCTCGATGCCTAAAGTAGGTGATGGAAAGGCTGTGCTCAGAGATAACCCATCCCTTTACAAAGACCTATATTATTTTGACTCTAAGAGAGGCCGTGTTGGCCTGGACTCGATCAAAGATTTATGTGTGAGCCTTGCCCGTATTCTAGCAAAATGTATGGTCATGGGATGTTGTGGTGGCGTATGTGCCACCTAAATATGGCATGCTATTATCAAGATCATGGGAAGCCAAGTCAGAAGTGAACAATGCAGATGGATGGGGCTTATGCCATCCTGCACCTTGGCCAACTTAGCCATCAGACAGGAAGCACAGCCTCTGTACCCCGGTAAGTAGCCCGAAAAGCCCTCGAAAATTCTCCTCTATACTCGTACATACAAACCTAGACTAGTCTGCAATGATGAATCTTTAGGAAGACCAGACCAAAACATAGTAAAAAGCAAAGGTACACATGATAAAATGTAGCCAATGGACTTTAACATAATGGCTACCCTAGACTCGAGGAGGAAGACATAGAAAACCTTGGAATGTTGCACCGAAACAACAACGCAAAGCGAACGCAACAGAATGCATCAGTCAACCAGTCACGTCTCCGACTTCCACATCCATAACGAAAATCATCAAAAGCCACAAACTCAAAGGTAGACCCCATAACAAAACATAATGGCAAACCCAACCGTAGGGAAAAGAATGACAACAAAAGCAAGAGTGAACCCCCGTGGGAAATGAGTTTCGATGTCCCGAAGGAGAACCGCCGGGGCAGAGTGGATACATAACACAGGAGTGATTATGCAGAGAGCCATGCCTACAACCTCGCAATTCAAATGTACAAACAACGTTGCAGAATACGAGGCTCTTATCTCAGTTTCCGAACTGCGGAGAAAATTAGGAGCCCATAGGATAACCGTGCATGGGGACTCGAGCCGATTATTAAACAAAATCGAATGGTGAATACACAACGAAACATCCTAGATTGGAGAGAGCTTACATGAATGACACTATGGATTTATCGAAACATTTCAGAATACGAATTAGTGTTCGTTCCTAGGAGTCAAAATGGCATTGCAAACTACTAGCCATACTCAGCTAGTTCATACCCTAAGACTCCAACTCCACTCAAAACGAATATCATACAAACCAAATTCACCTAGCGTTCTGGAGCAATGAAAAAAATACCGGCAGCTCAAGGGGATAAGAAAATTGAATATTTCCCGACAGAAGGAATGAGTTTGAATTGTTTAGACCAAATCTGAGAACAACCTGCCTAAGTGAAGAATCCCTCCGACGAAGAAACCTCACTCCGTAATATAGAAATAAACACTCTAACCTAAGAAATCGGAAAATCAATCACAGAATGTGACAACGTGGAAAACAAAGAAGTGGAGGTGTCATGGTGCCAAAGATAAGAATATACCCAAAGAGGCTCGGGCACCTCTTAGAGGACCTCTTTGACTTTGATGATGTAGCTAAGAAGCCTACCATAAAGCATGCAGACTTCCGACGTAGAAGAATGCAATATAGGCCCAAATATATAAGCCAAAAATGATTAAATTGGAAAAATCTCATCACAGAAATGAAAAAGAAATACATTAACCTATTCAAGGAATTATCAATGTGTTTGCTTGGAGTTACAAGGACTTAAGGGCTCATGGACACAAACATTATACATCACAAAATACCTTTAAAAGAGAATCGAAGCCCTTAGACAAAACTTCGTTAGGATAAACACAAAACAATTTCATTGAAAAGGAAATTAAAAAGATGTATGAGGTGCATAATCGTTCGTAAGGTTCTCTCGATCGGGTTTCAACTTTAGTGGCCGTGAGAAAGAAAACAAAGGGAGATTAGATTATGTATTGACTTCGTAAATCTTAATAGAGCATCACCAAAGACAACTACCGCTAAAAATGGAACACATTCTTCGTAAAGTAGTAGGGCTCTAAGAGAATCTCCTCGCTAGATGGTTTCTCGTGTTACAATCAAGTCTTAGTAATCCTAGAAGACCAACTCAAAACATCCTTTACCACTCCATGGGCAATTTTTATGTATGTAAAAATTCCCTTTGACCGATGAACGCCGGGGGCAACCTTCCAAAGAGCGTATGGATATAGCTTCTTTTCAGATGAGATAGGACACTCTATTATTATTTAATTAGATGATATACGCCTATTCTAAGACTCAAGAAGAACACCTAGAACATCCGAGAAAAGTGTTTGAAAAATGTAGAAGGTTTGTCCGTCATTGAATCCCAAAAGATCGTATTTCAAATAAGAAGATAGACTTTGGCCACATTATATCCGAAAAGGGAATTCAGATAGACCCACATAGAGTTGAGGGAATACTACAAATCACACACTCAAGAAACATCAAAGAGTTACAATTCTTCATTGGGAAAGTCAACTTCCTTAGGAGATTTATTCCAACCCGTCGAACACTAGGAATATGACTAATATGCTAAAGGAAAGGAGGGGGTTAATGGACCGTTGGGGCCACTGAATCTTTTTGAATCAAGAAAACTTGCACTCACCCAAGCCCCCGTTCTCCGATTAGCCCGCATTTCTAAAGATTTCCCGATTTTTTTCATTTGCCTCCAAGCATACCATATCCGCAGTTTCCGCCGTTAAAAACACAGAGGGAATGGAACAACCAATCGCCTTTTTCAAAGAAAGCCTCTAAGGGATGCACCCTCGAAATACAACATAATGGAAAAACAGTGCCCATGCCTTAATCAAGGCCCTGAAGGACTTTAGTAAGTGTACATATTACATTCCCACACCATAGCTTATGTGCCTAACATCATAGTCAAAGACATACTATCCCAAGACCCGCATGAGAAGAGGGGAAAATTTGATCACAGG
Organism: Pinus albicaulis; assembly: GCA_034641835.2. Classification (NCBI taxonomy): domain Eukaryota; kingdom Viridiplantae; phylum Streptophyta; class Pinopsida; order Pinales; family Pinaceae; genus Pinus; species Pinus albicaulis. The sequence goes on from JAXQQM020073780.1 coordinate 21,689, forward strand.
GATTCTGTATCATGACCTTGAGATAAAACCCACCAAACCGATTAAAGGTCAGCTAGCTCAATTAATGGTCGAATCAAACTTACAAGCCTTAGACATTAACATGGTAAATAACTTAGATGAGCAACAAGAATTGCCTAATCCACCATTAAGGAAAAGTTTCGTAGCTCTCTCGTATTTCGACATTCTCGTATGTGCTTACACACCTCAATGCCCCACCTAAACTGTCAAAGACTAAGGCTAGATTCATAAAGTACATACTAGAAACTATCGCATTTTGAATGAAAACGAGACCGGAAAAACCAAAATGGCCTCGTTGCTGGCGCATCATTTTTCACCTTCATATGATTCATGATTGCTTTTATGGCTTTTGGCACCGATTCCGCGTACTTAGCCAAATTCACTAAAAAATGTATAAAATCCTCATACGCGTTATGCTCAGACTTTTCCGCGTGTATACGCGAGTCCACATGTACTTTTCGCATATGCCATTAAAATCATTAAAAATATATATAAAAAATCCCTATTTTCGAGTTGGGTTGATGTATACTCGTAGCTCAACCACCCTAGCACGTGGCCAATCGTTTCCAACTGATGAAACTACTTTCGAGGGAGTATAAAAGCCCCCATGTGCATGGCCTAAGGGAGAGAGAAATTATTGATATTATACTCCGTTGGAATCCTCTATCCAAGTCTGAATTCCCGTGCCTCCGGTAGACTTCCCGCTCATTACAGAAACCCTTGTTTCCCGGAGATGCTCATCTCTCTATATGTCATCTCGTATGCACTACGGGAAGAATCTTAGCGAGGCAAGGGCTGTGACGCATCCTGGGACGACGGCTCGTTCAAGATCGTGGAAGGATTCGGTGTGATCTCTCCACTGCTATTTCCGTACATGCTATTTATAATACAAAAGAACCATATTGTCTTAAAATATACGTGTTGTTGTCCGCTCGCATATATGAGAATATTTTTATTTAAGCATTTATTATGGTTTATCTAATGTTTCATATGGATTTCACTAACATTTAGAGTATATATATGCCGTACAACTAGTTCTTCGTGCTTGTTTCTTCTTGTCTTTCAGGCTAAGAAGGAAGAAGGGTCAAGCGGGGTTTTGACTCCCGCAGATCCGCTTCAACCGGTAGACTCCACGGCAAGTTCCCTCGATCCGCCTTATTTAGTTTTTCATGAACATGTATGGTTGTGTGAGTCCTTCTTGAGTAAAGATGCCCGCTTCTCGTGGAGGTTGTAATCCAACAAACCTCTAGGTGATTTTCCCCGATCAGACCCGGCGACCTTAATTCGGGGATCGATTTCGTACCCCCCCGTTGGGTGGTTTCACTGCTTGATAGGTTTCCAGAATAGTTTTAACTTCTATTTGGGGCCCGCCTTTTACTATTTTCACGGATCGAAGTCCCGGTTTCTTATCCAAAGGATCCTTTTTGTTTTTAATTTTTTACCTTTATATACGTTGTCACATACGCTTGCGTATACAAGCATTTTTTTATTAAAGGGATTTGCGTATACGCGAGCTTCTTTAGCACAAGCCGCGTATGCATGCTTGTTGCTAAACCGTAAAGTTGCGTATACCTAGGTAGATTTTAAATTCTTTGGATTTCGGCATTTTAGTCCTTTCTCTCGTCCGTGGGAGACTGCCCTCGTGTTGTCTTTGTAGAAATTGATTGTGAAGAAAGTGGTCTTTGTATTTTTCTTCTCTTTGTCGGATTGAAAACTAGTCTTTTGGCAAAGTATTGTTTATTGGGCTGCATTTCGGTTCGAGTACCAAAGATCTCTTTCTGGGATTCTTGGCCGTTCGCTTCATCACAGTCGTAGAGCTCTGGCTGGTTTACTCATTCCTACTCGTGTCTTGCTTTGCACTTCGATTTTTGCCCATTTTCTGTCAGGTTTTCTGATTTCACTACTTAGGTCTTCATAACTTTTGAAGAGTCTTTCTTGTCTTTGAAGTTTTTTGTTTGCGTAAGGTTGTACTATTATTCTGAACAGTGGTCGTAGTTTTCTGCCTTCTTTTGCTCTCATATTGATCTTCGTTACTAGTTAGCCCTATAATATTTGGAGCATTTTTGAAGTTTTCGCTTAAAACTTTTTGTTGTTTCGTCTGGGTTTTATAGTTGTTTGGTCTTTTCTAAATCTTCTTTTATAAAATTCAAAGCTCAAAAAAACATTTTGCTTTGTTGTTGCTTTGTTTTTGCATTTTTTGTTTTCGTTTCTTTTGTATCTTTTGAAGCTTGTTGAGGTTTTCGCCTTTGGTTTTGGCTTGATTTTGGAAAGGAGTTGTCATTGATTTCTTCCTCTTTGTTTTTAAGCGTTTTTGGTGTCTTCATATTAAGAGTTTCGTATTTTGGGAATTCAGCTTTCTTCGGACAACCAAAAGAGATAAACAACCGAAGGATCTTCGTGAAATTTTCACTCGCTTAGGAGATTTTTTTGTATCTGAATTCTGTATGCTTGTAGTACTTGCATCAGGTGCACTTAAGCATTTAGTCATTTTCATAGTTTTTTGTGAGTGTGAGTTTGTTATCCTAAAAGAAAATACAATTTTTAATCTCGTAGAACCTATGTAGAAGTCGTTTCATCGAAAGACAATAAATCGTATTTGCATGTAGTTTGGTTTTTATTAATTTCTTTCTCGCGTCAAAACACCATAAGTTTCCATTTCGCATCCCTTCGACTTAACATAAGAGCCAATTAAAATAAGCGATTTAATTTAAAATCAACTAGCAAGTTTTCTAAGTGTCGTACACCAACTAGCTAGGTTTTAGCCTCGGGATTAGGTGAGTGGAGAGTTAATCCTCCAAGGCCGCTCAAACAAAAACATAGAAGTTGATTAATTGGAGCGAAACTCAACTCCGAGGGATCGTGAAAGCTTCTCCGCAGAGTCAAGCGCGAGGGGAAGTGAAGGCTGGAGAAGAGGGATACCCCTCCCCGACAGCCGAATATAACCTCGGACCGTTCCGCCTCCCGCTTCTCGACACAGATTGGTGCCCATACTTGCCACCTCTAGGTTCCGCGTCGGTGATCATGGGAACACTGTGGGAACCCGAGTGCGCACATCGCATCACTTTCTGTCAGCATTGGGTACCTTGCGAAGCTTGGGCGCTGAGCCAAGAAGGTCACAGCATAGATAAAGCTGGCGTAACTATTTCTCGTTACCTTCGCTAGTAGGCTCGGGCTGCATTATCCCATCATTTTTGGAGGTCTCATATTTCGCTTCGTATTTTGGTGTTCCTGGCCTTCATCACCCGAGTGGAAATACTTGAAGGTCGTCGCTTGATCGTATCTTAGGGATTTTTTTTTATGCTGAGTGCTATTTGCTCCTATTGCTTTATCTAATATTTTTGGAGTCTAATTAAAATTTGTTAAAGTGGCCGATCAAGTGCGGCCTCGTCGGGACGAGGAGAATCCCAAGAACTTCCCGAAAGAGTCCGTGAGCCTTCTTCGAGAAGGCGAGAGTGATTTATCGTGTGGTTACCACCCTATGACGTTCGACGCAAAGGAGGAGATCCTCCACAAGGGTCTCGAAAGTTTCATACCGATTCGGTGTTGGTTCCAAGAGGAGCGTTCTCGCTTCACCTCGCGAGTTTTGTTTCCCCGGGGGAAGTGAAGACTTTCAAATCGAGGAAGTACCGAATCTCCCGTGGTCAGTCCACTCTCTTCCTCCCGATTATCCGTTCATTGTTCAATACATCGCACCGATTCGCAGAGACTAGAAGATCCTCTCTATTATTCATACCTTTCGATGGCCACGAATGGGAACGCGCTTCTCGTCATGAGTGCCGCAGCATCCGTACTCCTCGTTGAAGGAGGAACTATTGCTTTATCTTCATCGCTTTCCTAGCTACCGTGTTTGGCTCGGTTTCACCCAAGCACATGCTTCTCATTCTTGTCCCTTCGTTTCGAATGCCCACTAGTGGGATTCCTTCTTTTTCCTTTTCCGTCGTCATAGCCCGGATCTACACCCATGTCTTCCGCTAGTGGATCGCCGTATTTTCAGGTTCCCCTTGAACCTGGGCATATTCCTTGTTCCAATCCTTCTTTAGGTCCTTTCTATTTACTTCTCGTACCCGCAGTTTAACCGTCGGAGGTCGACCACCACTTCAAAAGATGGAACCGTGTATTCACTATAGTGGGGGCAAGGAATCGCTTACGCCGCGCCAAGGAAATACTTCTTCCCTTCGTCGAGTGCTTATCATACCTTTTCTCCTCTTCTAATGCCTCGGAACCCCTATCGTGGCCTTCATTTCATACTTGTACTGGGAACTGGCCCAGAAGCCGGTAACTCGCTGCTGGGGAGCAGTTCTTCTCCTTTTTCTACGAGTCCTTTTGGCAACCTAGTGCCTCATCAAACTGCAGTATTCTTTTCGTAATGTTGGGGAATCCATCCCATCAAGGATGGGGCCCCTCGTGCCCGCCCTCGCTTTACCTTTTTCCGGCAACGTTAAACTTTCCGCATCCGTCGAAGCGACTAATGATCCGATTCATTATAGTCCCGGTGGTGGCCTCCGTTCCCACCAAAATTTTCCGTACATTCCAAATTTGAAGGCAAGAATGAGAATATCCGCCGACCACATTACCACTCTCTCCATTTATGGTTTTTTCACCCTTAACCGACGATTCGATTAGGTCGAGATTATTTCAACGCACCCTAACTGAAATGCTAAATGGGGGAGATGAGCGAATTGGGGTCTTTACTACATTTGGAGAACTCGGTCGTTACATTTTCGCTAACTATTTTCGCTGTTCGTCCAATATGATGCTAGGACCGAAACTCCACTTAATGGTTATGACTTACGGCAACCCACATTTTTGATCACATTCGGTGAATGGAGGAGAAGGAAGAGTGGCTTATTAAATTTCATACTTAGGTGAATTCCTTTTGAATAAGCCGAAATCCCCGCAAATGATATTTCAAAGATGTATCCCCTTCGGGGTATTTTCTGAGGAGCAAAGCCATTTTTAGCTCCAAATGCCCGGAACCGATATATTTCGGTCATTCGCGTACCTGCTTAATGTTTCGCTCCAAATACTTATTCAAAATTCAAGCTCTGCCCCATGGTGATTTTAGACCCATTGGATCGACTGAATAGTGGGTGGCACGCCCGTTGGTCAATTGGGTGTGCCAGCTTGTCTTTACAATCTATCTTTTCCGGTCAGATGTGCCTCGTCGAGTCATCACCTTCCCGCCCGACGATAAATGTACCAAGCTTCCGATCCCAAAGGAAACTAACAACCAAGGAAGAAGAAGGGACGAAATAATAAGAAAAAGGGCAAGAATGGGAAGGGTAATGCGAATAAAACCAACCAGCATGTTGTGAGGGTCCAAAGGAGAAAAAGGAAAGTGAAGTTTCCATGCAGCCGTGTGGCCGGGAGACCATCTTACGCACTCTGTCCAAATCAGGATGCACAACGCTTGTTAGCCCGTACAGTGGTTCTTCTAGTTCCCAGGGCCGTATTAACAAAACTCCTTTCCCCAAGGGCAACAATTAGTTGTCAAGCGCGAATCAAAATCCCGGGTTTCCTCCGGGGGCACCGCAGAGGGGGAAACTGATCAACATTTGATGATGAGTGCTCACGCATATCGCTACGAGATCCCGCATTTGCGGCGCAGGAAGAGTTTTCGAAAGCCAAGGATATTCCCGATGCTACCGAGCCGCTTCACATTACCAAGCCTACTATTGAGTCTATGCCTCGATGCCCAAAGCATCTTCTAAGCAATCGACGATTAATCCAAATGCTAGGGGCTACCTTAACTACTCGATTGTGGAAGATCCTCGGCGCGTAGTCCTTGTGCCAAGTGCTCATTAGAGGTACTCCAGCCTTTGTCCAAATTTCGCCGTTAAAGGTTACTACTCACTACTTCGCTATCGATCCAAAAAATTCTCTTCTCGATTACTTTCGATATGACTAATTTTAAGAAGAGACTCCCCACTATCACATGTCTTTCACAATCATCGTACCTAAGTGTAATATCTTCGACCCGTTGTCGATGAGGGTGCTTCCACATGCGTGATGTCTCTCACATGTTGGAAGACAATTGGATTCCCCAAAGCCGTTCCATCTACCACTCTTCTCTGGATCGCGTTCGATGGTCATCTTCCACACCTATGTTATTGTCCTGGGCCTTTCGCCTATCCGTGTTGGGGGCAAAACTATCAATATAGAGGTTGAGGTAGTTGACGAAATTGGACTACAACCTTCGTTGGGGAGAAACTCAGATTTATGAGATGGATGCCATTACATCCTCATTATTTCTGGACATATGTTTCCCCCACGAAGGGAGGATCACACAAAGTGATCAACCGGATTGTCCTCCTCGTAGACCCGAATTCGTCTCATCGACTCATCCGTCCCAAAGTTGATAATACGAAGGGCACTCCGTCGAGAATTTAGGAGTTGGAATGTATTCTTCCTTGATGGGTACTTTCGATATTCCTCCTACGTGCTCATATAAATGTTATTTCATCCTCCAAGGTTCTTTTCGAAGAGAGTTCTTCGTAACTCATTATTTTTCTGACTCCCTTGGACCTTACTTCCTTCCCCTGCGCCACATTAGCGAAGGTCAAGTGGGTGGAAGCAGACATTTGCTTCGCGTGTACTCGAGATTGCTTATCGCCTCATCGTTGACTCTCGTAGATTCCATCCCGCCCTCCTCTCACACGAAGAGTTGGATGGCGATGTGGCTCCGCTTGGACACTTAGTTCTTCTTCGCTTTCAGACGATTTTCGATACCACTCTTCCATCCGAAGAGGCCATCCCCGGAAGCTATGATCGGTATGAGACCGTGGGATGACTTGCATCACTCATTTTACTTTTACCCGATTTGAGCGAAGTTGAAACAAGTTTTCCAAGTCCCCGCCCCGGGTCCCGTTCACCTGGGCCCGAACCCTTTAGCACCAACACAGTTTATGTCAAGGGGAACATGGTCATGATTTCTCCTACTATCCCGGGTGAACATTTCCAGGGATCCCAATATTATTGAGAATGTCTTCATCGAGTCGAATGTTCTTGAAGAGATTCAAATTTACACCTCGAGCTCTTTAAAGAGTATAGGGATGTATTCGCTTGGTCTTATGAGGAAATTTCGGAATAGATCCATCTATTGTCTAGCATGAGATCAAGACTTATGAAAACGCTAAGCTTCTGAGGCAAAACTTCGTCCGTCAATCCTAGGAAGGCGTTTTATCAAAGCCGAGGTTGAGAAGCCACGAAGGCTGGATTCATTTTCCCCCGTTCCGTCGACCGAATACGAAAATCCCGTTCCCGTAGATAAAACGTAAGGAACGATTCGAGTTTGCATCGATTTTAGAGACCCAAATAGAGCATGTCTTAAAGATAATTACCCCACACCATTTATCGATCGATCATCGACGAGTATGCTTGCACGAGATTTTCTCCTTCATGGACGGCTTTTCCTGACATAATCAAATTACTATCCGTCCCGAAGATCAAAGATAAGAATTCCTTTATTTGTCCCTGGGGTACTTTTGCATACAAGAAGATGCCTTTTGGTCTTAAATGCTCGTCATTTTTCGGGGCCGGCCATGTCATATGCCTTCCATGACATCAAAAATATTATCGAGGCGTATTTGGATGATTTAATGCTTTCATTCTCGAAACAGATGGATCATCCCGCTCACCTGGGTGGTGTCGCGCTGAACAATAATTATCGGTTTGGAGATCCATTTTTATTACTATTGTTCTTGAGGGCACGTTTGTTACAAAGATCATTTCATTTTTTAACCTCATTCATATTCCTCGAGGGCCGACAATTTATCAGTAGAATCATTAGCTAATCTCCAGGCACCGGATTGGCATATTAATCATTCCATACAATTAAAATTTAATCATCAAAAACATCAAGTGCATTTTTGATATATTTATCACATCACATCAAACATCGCTGTATATATATCATCGTAGTGTTCAAAAACTTTACAAAATTTGGATCCATCAAATATACAAAATTTGGGCTTATGCCCGATCATGTTCGCCTCAAAAATATACATTCATCCGATACATCATATCTATTTACTCCCGAGGTCCCCTCGCTTCGGTATGGTGTTCCCAGTAACACACCGTGGTGGCAACCTCACACACCAGACTCCGGGCCCCAACTCCTACCACCCGTCTCCGGATGGCTTCTAGCGCATCTTCCACTTGCGCAACATAGGTACTCGCGGGTTAATCCCTCCAAGTTCCTCTTCCTAGGCTGCACTGAGGGTTGCGGTTCGAATCCAATCGCATCCGCCCGCCTTGCCGACGCTTGTAACAAGTAGAAACCCTCGTGCTGAACCGGTCCAATATTCCGTATCATGATCATGTTTACATTGTAATTCATTATGAATCCAATCAAAAACATGTTTGTTTTTCATTTTTTCATACATACTGAAAAAAATCCAAAAATTATATAAGTCAAAAACTTTTTGCAAACTTACCGATCGTGCCCCATGCCGTGCCTAGTGGAAAGACAAGATCCGGACTTTACGAAAGTCCATCCCATGTGGATAGTCGTCCACAACGATGATTTTTTTCTCCCCACCAAAGCAAGAACTCATCATCCCAAGTGGTCCTAAAACCTCACTTCCCTAATCTCTTTCATCATGTCTCTGCCTACGGCAATTCTTGGGTCTCTCGAGCCGCCGATGGTAGATCACTCGGGTCTCAATGCCGGTATCTTCTCGAAGAAGAATGTCATCAAAACTGTACCGTACCCGAAACAAGCCTGGCTTTTGCTCGTTAATGGAGTCGACCGCCGTGCTTTCATGTTCAGCAATAGGGATGCACTCAATCATATACAAGGCATGAGTTAAGCATTCCATCACAGTGCCTACTTGCGTCCCGGACGCCCGGTGTAGGGAGGTAGATCATGCCACCGCCAATGGTGAAAATGAGCATTCATGGGCAAATCCCCAAATCTTTAATCGCAATTTGAGTTCCACTTTCGGGAACCCTCACGCGAGACACACGTGGACGTAATCTTCCATGCCAGGCCCTCCCAAGGGCTTCCCTTGAAAGTCTATCGTTCCCGCGCTCCCGGAGAGTCCAGTTGATAAATATATGTCTTCCACTTCAATGCGTACCGTACCGATCTATCATAAAGCAATCCTCTTCCGTTCCCAATAGTTCACGAGCATTTCAAGCAACCTATTACTGGTTTTCATATTTGGCATTTTGAAAACTTGAGCAAGTACCGCAATTCCGAAGAATATTTAGCGATGCTCTCATCTCGGCAAGACTTCTTTATCATCGCACCGAAGAGTCCACGCTCTCTCCATGATATGGTCATCTCAAAATTCAATAAATCCTTCATTAGCTACGCATTTTCTCATTTGGGCATGCGCATACGCGATTTTTCTTTATGCACACGCATGAGCATGACTTATCATTACCAACCCTGCGTATGCGCAAACCCATGATTTTTAGCAAGGGTTTCAAGTGGTGAAAATTACTAAATTTAATTATGAAATCCGGTGATTTGCAAAGATGATCGTATGAGCTTACCCGACAAAATCTCGTGCGACGGATGGTTGGTTGCTCCCGATTTGACGAAAGAAGTTTTTTTCTCCGAGAAAACTTTATTTCCAAATCAGCATGTAATAATGAACCAAGTATGAGGTAATTTGTCTATTTATGGCTAAAAAGTTGAAAATTTTTTTTGCAAAAAATTGTTATGCTTATTTTTTCGATTCATCTTGGTTTGATAACCCAAGATGTTGAAGTGCTCAGCTTGGCATGTTTTCGTACATTTTGGACGAATCGGAGATTTTTCCGATTTTTTGATCCATGATTGGACGAATTGCCAGTGTGCATATGATCTTCATCAGCATATAGGTTAGGGAAATCACTTTCCACCGCATCTTGCATACACAGCCTCCATACCGATCACTTGCCATAGGGTTCTATCCTGCATCGTGTCATGACTATTACACCCATTTCACTCGCCGTTTAATCATGACTTGGTGGTAGAGTTCTCATGGCGGCTTCTAGTTGTGTTCCCATATCACTTGCTGTCATGTCGCGTTTTATGTAGGCTCTGGAGTCCAGGTCCTCGCGCTGATGACTTATGTGTCAAGCCATTCTTCTTCTTCCTCACTATCATTTTTCTCGGCTATTACCCTAGAGGCTCCCCGGTGTCAGTTGTTGTATTACCGCATTGTATATTGGCTACTTGTTTATCTGCCTTTAGCCGCTCATTTGGAATCGGCTGCTTAAGCCAAATTTTGACCTCGTCTATCCGTACGTTAACCATTGCATGCACTTAGCTATCGCGACGGACACCCTTTACCCATGCGGATGGAACATTCTTTGAGTATCGCTACTCGCTTTCCGCCACTCATATCATATAGGATTGTCTCATCCCTAGAACTATATCTACTTTTTGATACTCGTTCTATACATTGTACCATGTATCTTTATTCTTTTTTCGTTTATTATATGAAAAGACAAAAAATCAAATATAACAAAAAGAGTTGAACGGATGTATCTTCGTTGTTTCTTATCATAAAGATGAAGTCATTACGCTCAAGAAAGCACATATACTTATATATTTCCTTCATTTGGGATGGTTTTAGTTTTTGACCTAGGTTCGCCCTTTTACCATGTTTCACTTGTCACTCCTCCACCGTTGGTTATCTCTTCCAATCATATGGGAGAGTTTGTTCTACCTCCTCGCATAATGTACTTATACAAAGGTTTACTTTTACCATGTGGCTCATCACGAGTTGTGCTTTTGTTCAAGGGTTCTGGCCGTAGCCGCCATTCGTGGTGTCTCTTGACTCATTATTCGCCCGTCAGCCTTCCCCCGGTCTTGTCAAGATCTTGTTCTAGTCACATCGATGTTTTGGTCTTCTCGCTCGTGTTGGTTTGAGAAGGTCCTTACCGACTTCGTCGCGGGCTTGTCTCTTATCGACTACGACACATTGCCTCCGAGAGCAACCCAGAGCCGGTGACCTCTCAGCCCTATTTCCATCATTGATAGGTGACCTTGTGCTCGCATTTGATCATCATTATGGGTCTTCGACCGAGGGGTTTCCCCCCGTGTTTGACGTCGCACACATTATCACACTTGGGATTCGTGTATACCTCGATTTCCATTTGACCCTACCTGGGTGATTTCTCGCCTCTCAGCGGCCATTGGTCAGCTCGTAGGGTTTCTTCCGTGCACGAGGCTTCATCTTGTGCATGTCGAAACGTACTTCCGTTTTCTTGGTTCCATCAATCTACTTCGTCCGATTCCTTCCAAATCTTGGCCTCGCGGTTACACTCATGCCGGATTGATGTGGGATGCCTTAATGCTCTTCCTCTCCAAGAGATCTTTCTCCATCGACTCCAACTCATCGATCTAGGAATAAGATTCTTAGAGTATTTTGTTAGCAATTTTAGGGGTTTGCAACACGTTGCGACTTTTCGCTAGCGATAGGGATTCATCACTGCCCGATTGGTAGATTCTCTCAAGTGTTCGACTTCAACTCATTCACCTACCTCTGTCGCATTTAAAACGCACCTCGACACTCATTTTCATTATTTGTGGGTTGTCTCGTTGGTTAATTCGTATACATCATTGACCTAACTAACGATTTCTCATATGGTCAAATCTTACCATTTATTCCCATCGTGCAGAATTGTGCCATAGTGACCCAGTGAAGACCCCCAAGTTGCACGCATTTCGTTCACTCTTGGAAGTCCATCTCGCCTACCAAAGGATGCCGCTCCACCCTTATATGTTGTAGTGTTAGCACATCAAGCATCTTATATGTTGGCTCCCGAGTTGCATGATTGTACCATTTGTACCACCTCTTATGATTCGTACTGGGATATTCGGCTACTGGCATGACCGACATCGAGTTGCAACATCCTTGATCAGCTTTCTATATGTGATACTCGGACATTGATTCGTACTTATATTTCGAGCCATGCTCGCATGATTCATTGTGTACTTTCGGGGCCTACCATACTTGTATATGTTGGATCTATTCAAATACTTTCTATATGATGTATTTTTCATCGAGTATGTATGTTTTTCATTTCAAAGATGAGTTGACTCGCTTTTATCAAGCTTTGGCAAGTCGAAATCGTGAAGTCCCTCTTGTCCTTGCGGTTCTTTTCATGCATAATACATTTTGGCCATCATGTACCCCTCTCCGACCTCATATTAGGGGGCATCTCTATATAGCATCATTTTTCACCTTCATATGATTCATGATTGCTTTTATGGCTTTTTGGGCACCCATTCCTACAAACTTGGACAAAATTCACTAAAAATAGTGTTAAAATCCCTCATACGCGTTATGCTCGTACTTTTCCCGCATGTATACGTGAGTCCACATGTAATTTTTCCGCGTATGCCATTAAAATCATTAAAAATATATATAAAAAATCCTTATTTTCTTTGTGCTGGGTTGATGGTTACTCTCCGGTAGTTCAACCACCTCAAAGACGTGGCCAACTGCTTCAAATCGGGTGAAACCATTTGAGGGAGTATAAAAGCCCCTCATGTGCATGGCCTAAGGGAGAAAGAAATTATTGATATTATACTTGGCTGGAATCCTCTATCCAAGTCCGACTCCCGTGCCTCCAGACTTCCTACCATTACAGAAACCCTTGTTACTGGAGATGCTCATTCCCCATATGTCATATCCTATGCACCCGCCTTTGGAAAGAATCTTAGCGAGGCAAGGGCGATGGATCCCACGACGGCTCTTCTGCTCAAGATCGTGGAAGGATTATGATCTCTCCACTCGTTATTTCCTCGTACATGTCACAGACTCGCCTTGTCAATCTCCTCTATCATTTCTTCGTCATTTGCGTCATTAAATGCTATTTGGGCTACAAAAGAGTCATTTTAATTTTGAGTCTGTGGTTTTGTCTTCAAAAGTGCTTCAATAACATGCGGTGCCAGAGGAAGGTTCAATAAGTTTCTTATTTCAAGAGTTTCATCATCATTAATGCTCAAGGATGATTCTTCTCCAAAACCTCGTTTTGGGAGAAGAAATTGGAAAATTGTTGTCAAACTGCCAATTTTCCTACCTTGAAGATTTCAAATGCAAGTTCTATGTCACCTTGCCAAACTTCTGCGTTAAAGCCATCCCCTCGCAGCGTACAAAGAAAAGCCATCATTTAAGTCGTAAAATCATAAAGGAAATTTGAAAAGCAGAGATGGAGGGGAGTGTGTGGACCTCGATTATGAAAGAGTTAAAAGTAAGGGGTGTGTATAATGACCACACTCTTGCTTATTAGAGCCGAGTTTGGACCTCGTGGTTGGAAACCTTATACCAATGATACAATCAAACAAAGATAGAAGAAGGGAGTGAAAAGTCTTCTCACAAGACCTATGAGGTTAATCATTCATTTTGAATATCATGCATTTTTGGACAAAGGCTCTAAATGAAGGCATAGTATTTCACTTTCAAGTGTGAGACTCGACTAGCCAAAATGCATAACCATCTTGTGTGAACTAAGTCTTCTCCTAAAAAAAATTGAAGTGTTGTAACCAAGAGTGAACTTGAGAACTTTTGTGTTATGGCAAAGTCTATATAATTTGAATCGATGGTGGAATTCCCGGTGGTGGTATGTGGGACAAAAATGTACTACTCTCGAAGACAAAGCCCAAATTTGGATGTCTATTATTTGGTTATTGTAATGAAATCACGCTTGACATGAAAGGACTGGGTTAGCATAACTTGGTCGTAAGATGAATATGAGATCTCAGCTCACTAACATGAGATCCCAAAACTATTGAAAATAATTTTATTCTCATTTCGGGGCCCACAAGGATACTGGAGTTGGGCTTGTGGTCTCTTGACATTATTTGCTTGCTGGGGGAGGTGGATGTATTCCGTGAACTACAAGAGGAATTGAAACAAAGAGGCTATGGTGGGAATCCGTAAGAAACGCACCAGATGTGCCCGTATGGTTGTGCTATTTCCGGCGCACTTCACGACGGAATTGCTGTGATGAGGAAGGCATTGAATATAGTAAGCTTGGTATCCGTGATAATGCCGTTCAAATCCGTGTTCTAGAGTCAAAATACCCTAACGATAAGATGGAGTCTCGTGATTCTCGGAAACAAGTGAGAAAACATGGTGGAGTGAATCGCAGAGAAGTCCGTAAATATCCATGTATTTTTTAATCCAAAAACGAGGTGAAATTAAACTTGGACAAAGCCGTGGTATCACGATAAGCACATACCGTTTCTAAAGCATGGGATGATGCTCCCGTAGTGATCACGTGATTTCAACCGCACCCCAAAGAGTCCATTATATGATTTTCGCTCCAACATGAGTTGGATATTTCTAACTGGGACGGAACATAATCTCGTACGTAAATAAACAAATCAAATTTCAGCCAAATCCTACAAGCAAGGATGGTTCTGGAGGCTGCACGATTATCAACACTATCCTTCAAAGTGTGACCAGTAGTTCAAGTTCATTCCGTGAAAGTGTCCTCTACTAGCTCTTCATTCTAACAGAGCACGACTCAAATGTTCGAAAAGGTACATCTATGGAATGTCACTGTCTTTGATGAGAAGGGTCAACATCAATCAGAACAGCTAGCCGAAAGAGAGTCATTAGCTAGCTTAAAGGGTATACATGCATGCCAGAATCGCGGGTATTGCTCAACATGGCAATGAGCTGGCCGCGTATGTTAAAGATGATGAAGAAATGAGGTTACCGCAATCATCCTCTTCTCGAAAGTCTTGCCTCGCATGGGCCAACTATATCGTAAACTCGGGGTGAATGAAAATGAAAGGCACTTTTGTTCATCGCCAATTCTCAAGAAGAGGCAAGGAAAGAGGGGGAAGAGAGAGTCTTAATTACTCAAAATCCATGGCAGAGGAAGAAAAATGGCGGCAGGGTGTCGATGAACATCAAAATATACTGTCACCCAATATCTACTGTAGTTCTTCAAAGGCCCTTGAGTCCTTCGATTATATTACTAGACATGGTAACTTCACAACTCCTCGAGAGATTGATCGGAAAATATGTAGAGCTTGCGACCACATTTTTGTCCTCGTAAAGGCTTAAGAAGAGACATAATATCACATGAGCGTGCTTCACTATGCGGGCCGCAAATACTGGTGGAAGCTCTTAATAATAGGTTGTTTATAGGTGGTTCTAAACTCCAATTTGGCGTACTTAGTCGTCTTTGGAGTATCAAGGCTCATTCGTTATTTGCACCGGAACACCTGCAAACACAAACATCGGTATATACTTAGAATGGAGGAGGTAGTGTGGAAATTCAGGAGTCAAGGATTAAATATGTTTTCTTATTTGAGTGAAGAACAAAGATTGGACAAATGACACCATTTCTCCCATTATTAGACCATCAATAATAATTTTAGACATACTTAAAATCGTGAATGCTCGTATTGTTAATTATTGTTAAGCCTCAACATTCATCTAGTTTTGCCAGAGAATAGGCAATAAGTAGGTCGATTATTCGTAGATGACGTGTGTTCTTTTAAGTTGTATCATTTTGGTGGGTATGTTGTCCCTATATTTTCCGCATCTGATATGCCAAAGGAGAATTTTAAGCCGTGGCCTTTCTACTCGGGGCGTGCTAGCCGCCCCATATGCCCGATATTCTCGTGGATATGTTAAGACCCGTTCTCGGGTTCCCGTTGCCAACAAGATATCCACTTACATGGAAGACAGCACGACTATGCACCTATTGCAATAAGTGTGGCAAAGGGAAAAGGAAACGAATAGACCGATAGGCCTAAATTTAAAAAAAAGGTATCAACCACAAAGAGAGATAGGTTTGATTTCCTATTTTGGTTTTTGTATTACGATTTCGAGGCTCTACATTGCGCTCTCCAGATTCTAATTGGTCATCAACAAACAAATGTAATGCTACTCTTTTTTTTTAGATCGGATTTTTTCATTTTCTATGGTTATTGATGTACAGCCTCCCTATTTTTCACCGATCTTTAGGGGAATGTTGTTATGTTTTATTTATTATAATAAATCATTTGTAAGAGAGAGTTTCGAAACGCAGTAGGGGAGATAATAGAGAGTCGATTGCATGTGCCTTTGACAAGAGGAATAATAGAAGGATGCAACACTGTTCATAAGATCTCGCGTGTGAGTTTAGCTTAATGTTTTTTCTTTTTTGTCTCATATGTATCTCGTTATGTTTTTCATTTCATTCATAATCGTTTTCAAGCCGAAAGTTTTGGCAAGAAGAGAGGTAGAATCAATTTGTTGCTCCGCCTTTGGGAAGCATTCAGATTTGTGTGTATTTTCTTCGTCGGGAAGGATTCATTGCTTAATGCCTCAACTTTCTTCATCAGCCTTTACATTCCACATTATTTCAATTTAATTCCCCGCAACTTACCCTATCTTGCCTTGAGGAACACCCAGCCTTCTTTGATTAAATCTCTCGCTCCTCATTGCCTTTTGCCTGCATACCCCGTAAAACCCGCTCATTTATTAAAAACTCATTTATATCTATTTACTACCTCAAATTCCCATTTTAAGTCATCTCGCACCCTATTGCTCATTTTATCGAGATTGACCGGATAGAGCTCCTTTCTCCGTCCTCGTAGGGCTAGCTACGAGGCTAAGCTTGGTTTGATGTTGCCTCGAACCTCGCTTCCTTCAAATTCTCGAGGTGTATTCGAGCGCTAACATAGTGGCGACCATACCGGGGAAGATGGTTTGCCGTTGATGTGACATTCGACTTGTAGATTGTCTTGCCCTGAAGACATGAAATCAAGTGGCAGATCTGATGCCGTACAGGACAGCACGTACACATATGAAGGCCGAAACATTCACCGGCGACCCAACTCGATCCGAGATTCCAAAGGCTCACCGATCCACTCATGCAATGGCAGGCGGCAAACCCCGCCCCGTGTGAAGCTATAAAAGAAGTAAGAAATCGGCTAGTGGATTTTGAAATTAATGAAGAATTTTTCAAAGGTTCGTCAATGTTTGAAACTTCCGGTTTCCTCTCAAACTAAAACTAGGTTTCGTGAGTTAGTTGTTGAAAGAATTGAGAAGGAGATTTAGTGTTTAAATTAGATTGATCCAATATATGATTTCCGAGATCCCAAAAAGTTCTTGGAAACTCTTCCTCCTTCAAAACAAGAAACAATAGAGCCACCGTGGATGTTCGCACGACAAAGCAGGCAGTCAGAAGTATGTATCGCGCAGTTGGGGCAAAGAAATCGCAGTCTAGCTTTTGCGATCCTATTGCAACATACATGGAAATTTTTTCGCCTTGACCATGATCAAGCTATCCGTTACATAACCGTGCTCATTATGTGCATGTAGGGCTGCCAAAGAATTGCATCCGTGACTGTTGAAGCACTCTCAAGCAAAGATTCTTCTCGTATTTACTTGAATGGCTGGACTCAGCATTACAAAGATTACTTGATCCATGGACTCCTGAAGAAAGCAGGGTAGATAAATAAGCAAACAAAGGGCAAGATGCTATTTTAGTTTCATTACAGCTTTTTTAGTTTGAAGTTTGCCGTATTTAGCTTTTTCAATCATTTCACTGAAAGTCAGCTCATAAATGAGTCGAAAGTCTCGCATTGTCCGTCGAAATAATGATCCCATACTCTACCGGATGGAGGCACCGTCTCTGCTTCCAAAGATCTGATGTTCTCGTACCCAAGAAGCGTACCGCCATCCCCATCGGAGCCAATGTTAGACTCGGGTTTCGTCGTCCTCCGTCATTTCTCGTCATTTCAGTCATTAAATGCCATTTGGGTCAAAAAGAGTCATTTTAATTCTCGAGTACGGGGTGTTTTGCCTTCTGTGTATGCTTCAATAACATGTGCGGTGCTGCAGGAAGGTTCAATAAATTTCTTATTTCAAGAGTTCCATCATCATTAATGCTCAAGGATGATTCTTCTCCAAAACCCCGTTTTGAGAAGAATGGTACTAGGTTGGCCACACCATGTAATTTTCCGTCTTGAAGATTTCAAATGCAGGCTCTATGTCACCTTGCCAAACTTCATAAGCAACATCCTCGGCAAAGGCATAAAGAAAAGCCATCATTCAAGCGTAAAAAATCATAAAGGAAATTTGAAAAGCAAGAGATGGAGGAGGTGTGGACCTGATTTTGAAAGAGTTAAAAATAAGGGGTGTGTATAATGACCACACTCTGCTATCGAGCCGAGTTGACCGTATGGGTTGAAACCTTATACCGATGATACAATCAAACAGCTAGGGAAGAAGGAGTGAAAAGTCTTCTCACAAGATTTGGTGAGGTTAACGTCCATTTTGAATATCATGCATTTTGGACAAAGGTCTCCTAAATGAAGGCATAGTATTTTACTTTCAAGTGTGAGACCCATCAACAAAAATGCATAACCACCAGGTGAACCAAGTCTTTCTCCAAAAAAATTGAAGTGTCAGAAACTAAGAGTGGAACTTGAGAACTTTTTTGTGTTATGGAAAAGTCTATATAATTTGAACCGATGGTGGAATTTCGGTGGTGGTATGTGAGAAAAATGTACTACTCGAAGACAAGGATCTCGCAAATTTGGATGTCTTATAGCGTCATTATTATTGTAATGAAAATCACAGCTTGACATGAAAGGATCAAGTTAGCATAACTTGGTCAAGATGAAGATAGATCTGCAAGCTCAATTAACATGAGATCCCAAAACTATCGAAAATAATTTTATTCTCATTCTTGGGCTCCATTAAGGATACTGAGTTGGGCTTCAGGGTCTCCCGACATTATTTTCTTGCCAGGAGGTGACATTCAGAACTACAAGAGGAATTGAAACAAAGAGGCTATGGTGGAATCAGAAGAAACGCACCGGGGACAATGTCAAGGTTGTGCTATTTCTCCGGCGCACGCACGATTTGAATCGTCGCATGAGGAAGGCACTAATATATAGTAAAGCTGGTCTCCGTGATAATGTTGCCCAAATCCGTGTTCTAGAGTCAAAATACCTGGGCAACGCACAAGATGGAGTCCGTGATTCTCGGGAAACAAGGAGCAAAACATGGTGGAGTGAATCGTGTAGCAGTCCGTAAACATTCATGTATTTTTTAATCCAAAACGAGGTGAAATTAAACTTGGACAAAGCCGTACCGCCGGAGCAAGCACATATCGTTTCGAAAGCATGGGATGATGCTCCCGTAGTGATTGTCGAAGTATTTCTTAACTGTACTTCCCAAAGAGTCCATTATATGATTGCCTAAATATGAGTTGGATATTTCATCCGGGGATCTTAACACATAATCTCGTACGTAAATACAAACACAATCTTCAAAGCAATCCTACAAGCAAGGATGTTCCGCAGCTTTATCGACTGCTGCCGACTATCCTTCAAAGTGTGACCAAGAATAATTGGTTCCAGGAATGTGTCCCCCACTAGCTCTTCAATTCTAATAGAGAGCACAACTCCAAATGTTCTAAAAGGTACATCTATGGAATGCTTCTGGGCCTGTTCTGGATGAGAAGGGTCAACATCAACTGCGCAGGGGCCGAAAGACAAGCCATTAGCTGGGCCTTAAAGGGTATACATGCACAGGAATCAAGCAAGTGGGTATTTCTCAACATGGCAAATGAGCCGTCGCGTATGTTAGTGATGATGAAGAAATGAGGTTATTGCAATCATCCTCTTCCCGAAAGTCTTGCCTTGAAGGTGACAACAACTATATCGAAACGGGGTGTGAATGAAAATGAAAGGTGCACTCGTGTCTACCCATAAATTCCTTAAGGAAGAGGCAAGGAAAGAGGGGGGAGAGAGTCTTAATTACTTCAAAAGCCATGCGTAAGAGGAAGAAAAAATGGCGCAGGGGTTGATGAACACGTACATGTATTGTCACCCAATATCTACCGTAGTTCTTTCAAAGGCCCTTGAGTCCTTCGATTATATTACTAGACATGGTAACTTCACAACTCGGGAGAGATTGGATCGGAAAATATGTAGAGCTTCAGCCTATGTATTTTGTCTCGTAAAGGCTTAAGAAGAGACATAATATCACAGATGAACGTGCTCTTTACTATATGAAGCCGCAAATACTTGGGTGGAAGCTCTTAATAATAGGTTGTTTATGGGTGGTTCTAAACCCAATTTGCGTACTTGGTTGTCTTTTGGAGTATCAAGGCCCATTCGTTATTTGCGTCCGGGAACATCTGCAAACACAAACATCGGCATGGTACTAGAATGGAGGAGGTAGCTGTGTGGAAATTCAAAGAGTCAAGGATTAAATATGTTTTCTTATTTGAGTAGCAATAAGACGGACGATGACACCGCCTATTTCTCCCATTATTAGACTATCAATAATAATTTACACGAAAAATCGTGAATGCTCGTATTGTTAATTATTGTTAAGCCCTCAACATTCATCTAGTTTTGCCAGAGAATAGGAAATAAGTAGGCCGATTATCTTCGCAGATGACGTGTGTTCTTTTAAGTTGTATCATTTTGGTGGGTATGTGTTATTCTACGGCGTAATGTTTGTGCCAAAGGAGAATTTTAAGCCGTGGCCTTTTCTACTCGGGGCGTGCTAGCCGCCCCATATGCTCGATAGCATTCTTGTGGATATGTTACACTGCTTCGTTGTTCCCGTTGCTACGTATATCCACTTACATGGAAGACACGTAATTATGCACCTATTGCAATAAGCAGGTAAAATTGAAACGAATGTAATCGATACCCTAAATTTAAAACAAAGGTATCAACCACAAACAGAGAGATAGGTTCGATTGCCTATTTTGTTTTCGCTACGACATTTCGTAGGTTTCACATTACAATTTCCGCATTCTAATTGGTCATCAACAAACAAATGTATGTTATTTTTTTTAGAGCACTTTTTTCTATTTTCACATATTTATAACAACTATTTTTCACCGTACTAGGGGAATGTTGTTATGTTTTATTTATTATATTGTAAATCATTTGTAAAAGATAGAGTTCGGGAAACGAGTAGGGGAGATAACAAAGAGCTTCATCAGCATGCCTTGACAGAGGAATAATAGAAGGATGCAATGTTCATAAGATCTCGCGTGTGAGTTTAGCTAATGTTTTTTCTTTTTGTCTCATATGTATCTCGTTATTTTCTATTTCATTCACATAATCATTTCAAGTCAAAGCTTTTGCGTAAGAGAGTAGAATCCAATTTGTCGCTTCCGATTGGGAAGCGTTTCCAGATTTGTATTTTCTTCGTTGGAAAGGATTCATTGTTTAATGCCCTTTTAAACTTTCTTCAGGTCAGCCTTTACATTCCACATTATTTCAAATTTAATTGTTAAACTTCACTCCTATCTTGCCTTATGGAATACCCATAGCCTTGATTAAATCTCTCGCTCCCGCTATCTTTGCCCCATACGCACTTAAAAACCTTACCATTTATTAAAAACTCATTCATATCTATTTACTAACCTAAAATTAGTTCCTTATAATTTTGAAGTCATCTCGCACCCTATTGCTCATTTTATCGAGATTGATCGAGAGAGCCCCCCTCCCCCGTCCTCGTAGGCTGGGGCCTACGAGGCTAAGCTTTCTGGTTTGGATGTTGCCTCAAACCTCGCCTTCCTTCAAATTTATAGATTCGAGCACTAACACATGCTATTTATAATACAAGAACCATCTTGTTCCCGAAATATACGTGTTAGTTATCCGTTGTATATAGAGAATATTGTTATTTAAGCATTTATTATGGTTTATCTAATGTTTCATATGGATTTCACTAACATTTAGAGTAGACATATGCCGGAAACTGGGCTTCTTCGTGCTTGTTTCTTCTTGTCTTCTTTCGTTAAGAAGGAAGAAGGGTTGTCGGGGGTTCGGGACTCGATGATCCGCTTCAACCATAGGACCCACGGTAAGTTCCTCGATCTTCTCTCTATTTAGTTTTTCATGAACATGTATGAAGCGGTGAGTCCTTCTCGAGTAGCATGCCCGCTCCGTGGAGGTTGTAACCCAACAAACCTCTAGGGTGATTTTCCCCGAAACAATCATGTCGTATGTTTGCCTAAAAATGAGGCCGAGGATTAAACAAGAATTCCATGTAGGAGAATGGGGAGGCCACTCCGAGCCGGAAAGCCACCGCAAAAAAAATACCCGCAGTTGGCTACTATTGGCCCACTCTCTTCAATGATGTCCATAAGATGATAATTGCCTACCACAAATGCAAAATTTTTGAAGGCAAAAGAAAACTCCCTTTCCCTTACCTCTACAACCCATCACTATCAAGGTCCCTTTCCGCAATGGGGCCTAGATTTCATAGGGGAGATTCACCTCGCTTCTTTTCCGCACAAACACAAATGGATCCTAACAAACACGTAATTACTCATCATGGATAGATGCCATACCCACTAGGAATGCCACGCATTCAATCATCATTAGTTTCCTATAAGGCCACATCCTCTCTCTGCCACGCTCCCAAGGAAAATAATCAACGATAATGCTACCGCTAGATCCAAGAAATATTGATTTTAGTCTTAGTATCAAATACCGCTTGGTCATTCAACCGCCTATTACCCTCAAGGTAATGGATTAGTTGAATCATCAAACAAGAGCCTGGTGATCATCATCAAAGCTTCGCCAAGAGAACAAAAAGTTATGGCATAACAAGTTAAAAGGCTTTATGGGCTACCGTACTTACAAAAAGAAGTCCACGGGCATGTCACCATTTCAGCTTGTCTATGGTACATGGTTGTTTCCTACTGCACTTTGGGTACCAAAGGATTAAGCCGGTCCGTAATATTCACGAAGAAGCGTATGGTGAGAAGAATAAACCAAACAATCCATCTCCGCAAACAAGGGAAGAGGTCTACAACATAGCAAAGGAAAGTTCAAGAAAATATAAAGAAATTTTTTGACAAAAGAACTAAAGCTACCGATTTCAAAATCGGGGGGATAAATTTATGAAGTGGGACTCGAGAAGAGAGGATAAAGGAAAGCACAACAATTTTGACATTGTGGGAGTAAGGTCCATACATCATCTGTGCCACCGTGGGTCCAAATGCCTTCTTCCTACAAGAACTAGATGGCATATACTGTTGGGGGTCCTTATTACCGAGGATTTTCAAACACTACTTCGTTGATTTACAATTTCCGCCTTCCATTCCCATTGTACATACCATTGCAGTTTTTATTTTCAAGAAAAAGAGAAAATGTTTCCAAAAAAATGGAGGAAAGGGAGAGGTTCGTACATGCGCAAAACATGAACCTCGTGTTGTGCAAAAGATTGGCTCTAATATGATCAAAACTTGAGCCAAAGAAAGTAAAGATAGTCAGTCCTAAACATACCAAAACTGACCCAACAAATAAGAAAGAATAAGCTCTAACATGCCCAAAACCAAAGTTGAAATGAAGAAAAGAAGTGACTTAACATGCTCAAAACTTGAGTCACAAAGAGAAGAAGGATACTTCAAGTTTCAGGACTTCCAAATTTCTTCACAATTTTGTTTTCGCTTCGCAAATTTTTTCCATGTGCAACCTGCCTTTATGCCTTGACCACAAAGAAGTCGACAAGCCTAATCCCCGTTCGACTATTTTTCAATTTCCGTCGTAACATAGAGAAGAAATCACGCATAAACAATCCCAAAGATATTAGACTGTGTGGAGAAACATATGAGACCAATACTAATCCGGTCTCATGGAGCAATAAGGGTAGAACAGAATAGGTTTATTTTCTTTTTATAAAAAATAAATGTGATGTAGTGACCGTTATAGCTAAACGCACCCTGGTGAGAAAAAAAATGCTAGGATTGTAGTGTGGGTAGGTAGTTTGTTGGGAAATTTTTTTCTCGCCGATGTAATGTCTTCATATTATGGCAAACTCTGAAAAATCAAAGAAGAAGTGGCTTAAAGCAAAGAGTATCTGCCTACACCAAAGATCCACTTCTCTTAATTATTTACCTTTCCAAGAAGAAACCATCCCCATGTGGACCCACTATTAACCCCTTATAAATTCCTCGACAAAGAAAGTAAGGGGCTAATATGTTTTATAAGCCTGTGCACGCATTTCCTGCAAACACATCATCCTCGTACCTTTTCATGTTCCCCTCGCTCTTTGTGATTTGTCATTGCCTGAAAATAAGCCTCGATGATAAAGAATTATGCTCCAAAAGGCTTTATCGCCTCTTATACCCTCGCAAAATGCTTCATTTTCACCCCTTTTCCCTTTCTCGCAGTCCCCTTTCTTCCCCCTAAATTCCCCCCTTTCCATCCCGGTAAATCCCCTCTAAAAACATCCCTACACCCTTCGTTAGCCAATTCCCCCTCATTCCCCTATCGTTTGCTCCTCGTCGGCCTTAAAATGCTTTCGAAAAACGAGCCAAAAGCCTGATGCACACGCTAGGCCCAGCCCCCGCACCCCCTCCACACGACCCGGTGCGCTCGTAACCGAACGCCGGCCCGAAAGGTGCCAATCTCCAATGTATATCGAGCCCCCGGCCGCGGATCTTTATGACGCAGGGCGATCGTTAACCCGCGTTGTGCTGTCCGTGTTTCTCGTTCAAACCCCCCGACCGCGCAATCGCCGTCCATTCACCCGCGTATCGACGTTCGAGGCATCGCCACCGTGGTCCCCGCCGCGCACTATGCCATAAAACGGCTCGGTTTTCATCGCATCGCTAATGGGGGTCGAGCGACATTTTGGACATTTCCCGCCGATCCCACCAACTGCGACGCGTGGCTCCAGACAATTCCAAAACCGCTCGCTCATCGCACGTTATCTTTCTACGTGATGTGCGCCGATATCTCATATCACCGCCGGATATGCCCTTGCCCATCCAACGCTATCGCTCAATTGTTACAGTGGGTTTAGTCCATGATCATCGTACTTCGTGGCCCACCGTGCGTCATCCTCCGCCGCATGTTCAATCGTCGATCTCCCCAGATCCGTACGTTCCACATTTGTTTCCACCGTTTAATTTTCTCCGTCATCGCCTGTCTGCCCACGTCACCCCCACGTTGCACATCCACGTCATCCGACCCCATGCGTGCTTAATAAGTTTCTATGTTTTTTGCAGGTTTCGTAAAGGCAAAAAAAACTTCCATGGTTCGTATGTACTACGAATAAAGGCACGTACCAACTGAAGCCGGTACTATAGAGAAATTCCCGTAAAGGTAGCATGCATAAATATTATCCCAGGATAAATTAATCTCCGCAAAAAACCTATCCGTGCCATTAAAGCCCGCGATTTTGCGTATCGAGACATTTATGGAGCAAAGGAGAAAAGCTAAGTTAATGATCAAGGATTTCGTCGTTCGCATTGAAGTTTTTGAGCCTTAATACAATGGCGAGGCAAAGCACTGCATCGCTGATCCCATGGATCATGCGTAAGGTACATCACGTAGAAATTGCGATATCGTGTTTCACATCGCATTGTCCCAAAGGAAAAAACGCCCTTACTGGCCCATTATTTACCGTGTTCCCCGAAGATTTCCGCCCAATCCGTCACCCAAAGCTACTGTGGCATTTGTTTCACAAGCATGGAAGTCCATTCACCATCATGTTTATGTGCACCGCAGTACTACACAAAGAATGCGCTCAAAGTACATCGCAGTCATATCGTAGTAATCAAGTCTCGAGGAAGATCATTCATTCACCCAAAGAAAATCAAAGATTAATGCACAAAAGATTTATACGCAGGGTTTCCTACTTTCTTCCCCTCTAGAGTTTTTTTAATGTCGCATTTAGTTCTTCACCTACTTTCCCCGGCCCTCTAGAGCTATAAATTCGTAAAGAAACTCATTGTAAAGGTTTCGATCGCTATCGCAGGAATGTCCTGAAGTAGTTTTCGAGACACAAGCCTCGTGTAAAGTTGTAAGAGAAGAAGGGAGATGTTTTCGAAATCGATCATTCAAATTTGGTCAAAGGCAATGTTGTACTTGACCTGGTATTGCTATTTAATATCACAAGCACATTTCTTCGGATCCTTCCGATCTCTAAGCAACGATGTTTTTCTCTATCTCTTTGTTTTAATTCATTTCTATTTCGTTTCGTTGGCTTGCATCGTAATATTGGCATAGGATTTACCTTTGTTAGGTACCCCGTGTTTCGCTCCTTGCCATTGATGTTTCTCTTCTTAGTTAATTATCTAAGAATTGATTTCGTATAATTTAACCGTTGTAGTGGATGATATTTCTTGCTCTCTCGATGTATGAATTAAATGTATCTTTTCTTAGATGTTTTTGTTAAGGATTTAGTTGGAAGATTTGGGAACACCGGGGATTAGAGTGAGCCCCGTCCACTCAGATCCTCAGGCGACTTTCACCGTGTCTTTAACTTTGTGCCTCCGAATCCGTGTTATCTCCTCATCTTTTACCTTTCCATATCACACAACTTTAAGATCCAATGTTTCGCATGACTAGCCCAATTGAAGCTCGCACACGGATAGTAAGCAAATCCTTTCCTAACTCCATTTCCCAATGGTTTTGAATTTTTCCGGAAAATTTCAATTTCGCTTTATCCCTCTTTGCTCGTCCCGGTATTAATCGAATCCTTCTTTCCGATAACCAGCAACCAAACAAACAACAAACAAACAAACCTCGTGCCTATAACTAGCCTAACATCTTAACATTCGAGCTTCAAAGACAAATATACTTTTACTATCATAAGAGATCCTTCTGGGACTGGCGCTAGATCCTAAGGTATGAAAGTGGTTTTGATGTTGTCTCATCTTTTGTCTGCTTAATCTGCCAAAACATGGGAACCCCAACACATTAAAAGAACTATCCCTCATGAGCTAATTCATTTTTTAACGAGGTTGACATAGAAGACGAACCACCCTCATGACACCTTGTTTCATTTTTTAAGGAGCTTGACACAAGAAGATGAACTATGCTCCACAAATATTGATTCATTTTTTAAGGAGATTGACACAAAGAAATGAATCGTGTCTATGGACTCCTTGCTTTCATTTTAGGAGTCACACAATAAAATGAACTCTTTTAAATCTAATTCATTTTTTAACGAGGTTTACATAGAAGACGAACTATCCTCGACGAGCTTGTTTCATTTTTAAAGGAGCTTGACACAAGCAAACGATCTATGCTCCAACGACCTCATCATGTTGAATAAATAGTCATGGCTTCCAAGAGGCTCCTATCCGATGGGAGAACAACATCTCGTAAATCAGACTCCAATGCCCCTAAGACACGATGCACAACGACACTATCACTAAATGGGGGCATGGGATAGGTAGCCACATAATTAACTGCAGATAGTGGAAGATAAAAACCTACAGATAAAGACTTGGAAGGGACAACATGTACCGTATGTCACGCGAAGAACAAAGAATGAAAGTTGATCAATGGTCGACGATCCTACCTCTCAGGTGGGAAAGTAGATCACACAAAAGAGGGAAGAGACAACCACCCCCATGGCATAAGCATAGTTGTGACCCAAGAGAACAAATCCAAGGCCCGGAACAACCATTATGTCTATATAGACATTTTTTCCTCCCAAAGTAATAGGAACCTTTAAGGATCCCTAATGATTGATTGGTTCTTCTCGTTAAATGCCAACATTCTCGCGTAATGGGCGTGCTTTAAAGGAGAACCAAAAGCTTGCAAAGTAGTTGAAGAAAGAATACTAATGTAGCGCCTTCATCTATAATGGTGTTAGGTACACTAGATCAAAGGTTTATATCGTGATATCAAAAGGCATATAAGAAGGAAGGCTAGATCCCCGCAAATTGACCCCTAATCGAAGGAAGCGACCAAAATACTTGGAGGAGGGCACCATTGAACCGAGATGGTATTCTCGGTGTTACCAAAGCAAGAGGAGCATCCTCCGGACTTCCATCACTTCGGGAGAGAGGAGCGCATTCTTCGAACTATAGGACGAAAGAATATTTCTGGCCCAGCAACTCAAGAAACAAGAAGAACATGAGGGGGATGAGATCTACTCTCAACCGAAAACTCGATGAACCACGTATGGGGTCGTATAGACCGATTCCTCGACCAATGGTTGGTCGAGAATGGATTCGTAAATTTGAATTTCTACGGGAACGAGATCAACCAAGGAAGACTTCGATCGATCGTTGAATCAACTAGTCATGAGGACCGAAGAAAGCTTCGGTAGCCAACCGAGCAAGGTGGTACAAAAATAGTAGGTTTTCCAACACTCTCTTGGCTTCATCCATGTACGTACAAAGGTGAATGGGATGATGCCCTTCACACAACCTATAGGATTGGTAATCTTGCCCTGCTTACGGTCTTATCAACACTAGTCGAAGATGTGTCAAGAACATGACTTCCGTAAGCCAAAGGCAACAACGGACGATCGTCGTACCATGCTTCAAGTACCTGCATGCCGTGATACCCCCAAAGAAAGTGGCCACCTTGCGTAACATGCAAGGGAATTTAAATTTTCGTGGAAGGTTGGATGGTTTATCAAGGGAAGGTTTCTAGGCATAATAGGCTGCGAGAGTTGGCTCTCTTTTTATCTCGATTTCTTCTTTTTCGTCTTCTTCTCCTTCTTCTTAATGTACCCGCTATCGGAATATAAAATTTCACCCCGGCGAAGTAGAGGAGGAGGATGAATAAATAGGCAAAGGAGAGAGGTCCACCTTAAGCAACATGATGTTGTTCCGTGGAGTGAGATGGTTGTACAGAGACGGGACATCACATCCGTCGCAGGTCGAGAAAACAACAGAAAACCATGGCTTAACCCAAGAAGGGATAATGTTGCCATATAAGGAGCACCAACATTCCCAAAAGAAGGAAAAGGACCCGCATTCCCCCTGAGGATTCCCTTGGTTGGTAAACCCCTAAAACGTTTCCATTAGAAAAAAAACACTAAAAAAAAATGCTAAGGAATATGATTTCTAACCAGGAATATTTTGTGGGCAAGTAATATTTTAAGACACTCGAAACAAAACTTCGTCGTTTCATATTTAAAGAGCCAAGAACAGTAAAAGGTGACTCTATCACTTTCAAAGCCGAAACGAGCATGAAAGGATGAGTCAAGGATCTTTCACTTTTTAGATAATCACAAAAAGATCAAAATGAATACTCGTGTACCTAAGCAAAAGGGTGTACCAATTTTTCGTGAACTCATACACCTCTGGGTGATCAACCAAAGAGAAATGACCAAGGACTTAAGGTAATGCAGATGCAATCTCCCAATGTCGTGTTCTAAGTGTATCCCTTGCCACAAGGCCAGACTCAACTTCCTTGATAAAAGGATTGCAACCTAGAAGGGTTCCCTTTTATGGTACCGACTTCGCACGAGGAGCACAAGTTCATACTACCGCCGTCCGGGAGCGCATGGCGAACGACAACTACTAGGTTTTAAGATACCTAACATGTCTCTAGCTCAGAAACTAAAAGTTCGCGTAAGGTTTCAATGCTTCCTTAGGTTCATTAAATTGATTTTATAGTTGATCTTGAATTATGTCTCGCTGGCCCTATCGAATTTCACCTGGACACCTATATGCACCATGAGAAAGAAATCTTCAATTCGATGAATGATATCTAATTAAGGGAAGAGTTTCAAACAATGATGAAAAACAACAACACCGCAAACGAAAATTTTCCAAACTACATGACTTTCACTATCCGAAAAGTAACTAAAACATTCAAAATGATGTAATTATGTAATGTAATCTATGCAAAATCCTTTTTTAAACTAAAAGTAAATTTGTAATCTATGGACAATTTCCTTTTTCATTTGAAAGAACAAGAATGCACTCAATGCATTTTTCGATGAAATGAGAATCTACTTAATGCATGTTTTTAATGAAAGAGAATGCACTCATTGCAATTTTTAGTTTTCAATCATTAAACATTGTAATCTAAGTTCAATGATAAATCTCAAAAAGGGCTTTTCAATGCAATGTGATCTAATGCATTTTAACGAAAAATAATTTGAGACGAAAAATAAATGAACAAAAATTTCTTTAATCTTAAGGAAGAATGCAAAAGGGATGCAAACAAACACTAAGAATTCAATCGCGTTTCGAACACTTTATAATGAAATTCTCAAAAGGCTATATGAGGTCAAGCACAAAAAGGACTTCCAAAGCATGAGCTCAAAACAAGGCATCTGACCTTTACATCAAGCAATCAAAGAAATAAGGATTTTTCAAACAAACAATGAAAAAATATAATCTATGCTCACAAGTGAAAAAGTAGAGGGGAAGAATGTAAACGCAATAATAAGAGAAAAATACCTCAAGGGAAAGACACATCAAGTGAGGGAATTAGGAAAACTTATTTTTTAACACACTCGAACCGGCATGACTTTTCAGGGTGAAACTAGCGCCAAATCGATGCGATTGCCATCGACAACTATCGCCAATGGCCAACGGCATGGCTTACAACCGAGAAATCATGCCAACCTGCCGATTGGTTTAAAAATAAAAGCGCCAATGCTCGAACAAAGAAAACAAATACTCCTCCCAACCAAGACCGTACCACCACTTCAAGCAAAAATCAAAAGATCGTAATTGATGAAAACATAGAAAAAAAACAAGGAAATGGTCGTTCGACTAAATCCATTGAATGAATAAGACCTCAAAGAGCACAAAATCAAAGGAAACTTCCCAATGGAGTCTCCAATTTGTTGTCCGTGCAAATCCCCTCTTATCGCAGGCCATCCCTCTAGCCCTAGTGGGCCTTAGCAACTACGAAACATACTAACATCTCCACTTTCCTAGATTGTAAATGAAATTAAGAGCAAGGAAGATGACCTACCTCGTTTCCAATGCTATGTTGTCATCTTTCCGTCGAAGCTTTCTTGATCTCGTTTATCTTCTCTCCAGCCTCGCTACATGATGCTACCAACGTTCGATTACTCGTACGTAAAGTCAAGACACCACGACAAGCGTAAAACCATGACAAAACATAAAACAATTACAACCTATCTAACCGATCAAGGAATGCTAGAAACATCATTATAAATGTAAACACGAGTGGAAGATAAACATCGATGCATTTTATTGTGATAAAGACAAGGGGAGTTTACAACCAAGCCATGTTGAGGCTCTCCTTCTCATAGGTCCGTATCCAAGCACGTTTTCCACACCCTCATGAACAAAGGTCCAATATTTCACTATGTTCTCAACACACATAAGCAATCACACATCGTCTATTCTCCATGACTATTTCTCTTCTATGCTAACTTTTTCACTATTTGTTCAACTAGTACACATCAATGGAAGATGTGTTAGGAAATTATATATATTACAGAGCAATGAAACACATAAAATATGCAAACACAAGCACACAAAACACATAAAACCGTAGAGACACAAATATACGTGGTTCACCCGCTTGGGCTACGTCCACCCCGAACAAACGGCTCCTTCCTTTCTATTATCTAGCAAATGAAGAGACACAACCTACAAACAGATTCGTTGTAATATCCTCTCGTTCTCTCTCATAGTCTCCCATCTCGTTTCTCGCTTCGAGAATACACATACAATACACAAACACAAATACAATACCTCATACAAGTGAGGGGTTGCCTTCTAGGGAAAACCCTAACCAAACATAACTTCTACCGTCGTATCATCCTACTTACCACCCAAATTGAACAGAAATTACTATACTTATATAAGGCAAATTTACATATATATTTTTAGCTTCGAGGGCGCCGCCCCCAAAAAAACCCCCCACGCGGGGGGGGCCCAAAGCCGCAGCCGCCCCTAGACCCCCGTGCTATTTAATTGCGGCGCGTTGCCGCCCATTGCTGCGCGCGCAGGTCCAACACTGTGATACAAAATAAACAAGATAACTGTGCCCACGCCGAACAAGATGGCGCAGACAGAGCAGAGGAGAGGAGGCGGTTGGGATCCCTAAGGTGTGGGAGGGAGTCATATCCTTTAGGAGAGTTCTAAGGGAGGTGGAAACGACTAACTAAAGGAGGGAGTCTCCGTGGTTTTTTCAAGTCAACCACTCCCAATGACTCATCCTCGAGTGGTTGGATTGGAACTCTACCTCTATTTTTAAAAACATTCCATAAAATGCCTTGGTGCGGTGCTTAACCGGACAGTGGCAACTCCACAGTTTCCGTGTTAATTTTCCAACTTGGCACGGAGTGTAATTGGTTACTTGTGCCAAAGAAAAAACAAGGTTTTTTACAAATTCTACTTAGGGAAATGTCAGGAGGAATATTGCCCTCATGGCAAGGGATGTAATGATGGTATTTGAAAGGCATGACACCGCTTTATTGATTATAGAAATAACCCTCCAATGGGCGAGATGGGATTGCAAAGGGGTGAAAAAATGTTGTGTAACAACCACCAACCTTGTCACCGATGCAGAGCTTTGGAGGAAAAAAAAATTTGAATTTTAGGCCCTTTTGGGAATTTTGAAAAACTCCAGTGCGTAGCCACCCAACCGCCCATTCGTAACGCAGCCCTCCTATGCATAGCGCCGGCCCGGTCGAGCTCGCAGCTCATGCGCGCGTCCGAGGCCTTCAAGTGGGCAAGTCGAGCGCTGAAACGAGTCGTCGTGCCCTCGTCTTCACATACGGTAGGCCGTGGGCAGCGTCTTCGTTCCCGAGCCCGTGCGCGCGTCTTCACGTGTCCGTAGCGCTCTCCCCGTTCTGGCAAGCGTAGCACCTAAATTTTTTGACCCAACTTGCGTAAAACCTTAAAAACTTGCTTTCACGTTTTCTTTGCAATGGAAATGAGTCAAAGAGGTCAAGGAGACTCTTGTAATATCTTTGAAAAATGATTTCATGCCAAACCCACTTTCCTAATGTTTATTTCTTCTTACCTTTTTTTCACCGTGCTTTTTGGCCTTTTTTGGTCCCTTTTTTTTTCGTAGGTGGTAGAGTCTTAAAAAGGTGGTTTTTGCTCTCATTGAAGCATCTTCGTTGGCTGTTCTTCTTGTACTAACAACCTTTCATCAAGTTCAAACATAAATTTTTTACCTATTTGAAAATGTAGAATCTTCTTTATGATGTTTAACACTTGAAAATATCAAACTTGTGATCAATTTTGGATATGTTTTTCCTTTTGATTTATATTCTGTCATGTTTTCTTCAGAAGTGCTGGAGAAAAACATCAGCTTTTGTAAAACCTCGTTGTTAACCATCAAAAACCCTTTTAGCCTTAATGTGTGCCATTATTGTGGTAAAGATGAGGTTTGTTTTTCCTTACCAATATTATTGTAGGTAAACTCTTTGTGACAAGCCCCATGTATGTCACTCATGGTTAATTCATCTTTTATAATATACCTTTGATAAGGAAACCATATTCGAGGCTTCTCTCGCTTTTAGACTACCATATGTTTGTTCTAATTACTTTGACAATGATGTATCTCTCGGTTGGGAAGTGAGCAATTAAATTGCTTTTTTTTTCTTTCCATGGGCCACTTTTGTTCTCGCTATGCCTACACACAACTTTTTGCTTTTGATCACTATCCTTGGAGTTTAACACCTTTCTTCTTCAATAAGTGAAAACCATGCTTATCATAGCTACTCTTTCGGCATTTTTACCTCATGCTTTTGTACTAATACTCTTTTTCCTTTTTGTACCTTTGGTGAGGTGAGTCAATACCTCTTTTCCAAACCTCTAGAGTAGCTTCGAAACCCTTGAAACCCTCTCTCGTTATGAAGGAGGTTCTCAATATCACCTTTAGACCAGTTTTTCAAATTTCCCAAACTCATGTTTTAGGGTTGCTTTAAAAAAATTAAATATTCTTGTCTTCTAAGTTCTCTCGAAACTTATCAAAATTCATTTATCATTCCTAGAATCCTTAATGTGCACTTGATGGAGTTGAAGTGACCTTGTTTCGTAGCCTCTCGACTATTTTACTTGTTTACAATAAATACAAACCCCCGATTTTCCAAAACATAGGCCTTGTTGCCTCTCTTCTTGGCCGTGAATGGTCTTCTTATGATGATTCTCTCATTACCTTACCTTTTTCCAGGTCGATGGCCATTTTTTTCTTCGCGTAAATGGAGCAAGGGGCACTGTCTCCCCCCGCAAGATTTGTGCTCTAGGCCAA
Source organism: Pinus albicaulis (assembly GCA_034641835.2). NCBI lineage: Eukaryota > Viridiplantae > Streptophyta > Pinopsida > Pinales > Pinaceae > Pinus > Pinus albicaulis. The sequence continues at coordinate 55,596 of JAXQQM020073780.1, forward strand.
AAACCTTTCCGAATGACCTCTTTGATCCGTTTGGACAAGATCACATGTATTTTTCTTCTTTTGAATGCAGCTCTTCATACAGAAAAAAGATTTTGTAGGGCACCAAATCCACCCAATGACCTCGTGAAACTCAGTGACCTAGTGGAAGCTTTCTAGACTTGGATTTTGAACCGAGACTCAGAATTTGGGATCATCAAGTGTAAGATGATTTTGGTGAAAAACTAATGTATTGAAGATCCAAAATCCAAATGTAGTCAATGTATTTATCTAAAAGCGCCTGCTGCAGATAGTTTGAGACCATCGTTGTTTGGGAATATTTTGGGAGATACAACAAAGTTGTTTGATCGGGTGGGCTTAGGTAGAAGTGGAGGGTTTTTAGCAAACAAAAATGAAGAGGATTTGGGTCAAAGGTTACAAGATATAGAAGAAATGGATGACATGATCCCCTCGATGGGTTTTCTTCGAGACCTGCAAGGTAGCCGGACATGATGGAATGATGAAATAGTGAAAAATTATTTTTAAGGATGATGAGACAAAGTGAGATTTCTAGAAGTCACAATGTTCATGAACTTTGTTTCTAGAAATTCAGGCACTTATCATATATGAAGGGCAAAAAACATGACCACAAGGGCTCCACTTGGTGAGGGAAACTTTTCAGAGGTCTGGGACCTCCATATTTCGGATTTATGGAGATATGCTCACCCATCGGGGAAGATTTTTACCTCTTTCGATAATGCTTGCTTTTGAAGCTATGATCTCAATAATCCAGTGGACATGATTAAGCCAATCCATATCTACCTCTACCCAACCTACCGCCTAACATTTTTGCTTCCTTAGGTGCATTGGAGTAGCAACCTTGACATCTATTCTTTTGAAAGAAAAATAAACTATCTACTTCTACCTTATTTCTTCCCGAGCTCGATTATGTTAATGAAATCCTTTGATTCTCTACCTATGTCATTATTCAACCCGCTAAGGTTAAACTCTGTTTGACAAGATTTATTCACTAAGCTATAAACATGAAATTGAAAAACATGGCTAAATCAGATTATACAACCCGACTTACCATGGGTTTGGTGGTATAAAAACAAATTGCACACAAATGTTATTTTTGTACAAAATAAGACTATAAAAATCAAAGCTAGGATACATTGTTTTCTTTCATCCCTATTTTTCTCCTCGGTTCTATTTTAAGCATGTGGAACAAGTATCTTTCTTCCTAATCTATCTTTTGACCAACCGTCAATGAAATTGACCAACTATCTTTCACTAACTTATCAACAATAAATTTAAAACATGTTTAAGCCAAGGATTAGGCTAGATGACTAAAACAAAGACTCTTTACGCACTAGTAGTGGTATTTAGACTTACACACTTTTAGTAGTTCTCGTTTTTAAAAGGGGGCATTACCTCTTTTCAAATCGCCTCTTGTCCATTTTTTTGTTTCGTATTTTTTTGTGATTTCCTTCAATATATTTTCATCAACAAAGGATATGAACAATGAATGAGAAATTCCAACTAAGATTATAAATGGCCATGGTATTTGATTACCCCGTCTTCCACAGGATCATCCACTAATTTTCTTTTCATTCAACTCTTGTAGATAAGGAATATGGATATCTATTTTGAGGGCATGGTACAGGATTTTTTGCCAATAATTTTTAAACATGCCAAGTTCTCTTCCTTTACATTCCTTCTTTGAGTTTTGTTTCCAAGCCTGCTTCTCGTGAAAGAAACTATCTAGGTGAAGAAGGTAACTTCCTTCATCACCCCAAACCAATGAAAATGTCATCTATATCATAGTGAAAAATTTGGTAACAGCAAGCCGTTAGCCCCTATGAAATTTCGATGGAAGCAAGTCGGGGGCTAGGTTGTTGTATTCTTCAAGGAATGTCTTTCCCCTAAAAACCCATCCTCCTTGAAGTCTTCAGGTTAAGTGCCTAACACTAATCCTACTACTTCCTATCTTAGAGCCTCACCGATTATAAAATGTCGCTCCTAAAAGGCCTTCATTTCCCCTCATATCCCCGCAAAACGCCACATCTTTACCCCTTTCCGCCCCCCATCAACCCCTAAACCCTCCAAAATTCCCATCAAATCCTCCCTACACCCTTTTTTTTTTCCCAAGTTCTCCCTTCATCTCCTATCATTACCTCTCATAGCCTTAAAATCCATTAAGTTTTGGCCTAAAACCCACTTTTGACTATATGATAGACCTAGCCCCTTCTCCACTAAACACGCCCTTCTCTCACCATGCAACTATCAAGGACTTAAAAACTCAAGATCAAAAGGCGTTTATCTTAGGCCCATACCGGGCGTACCTCGACCGTAGATCCGGGGAAATCGACTACTGTCATCTAACCTCATCGCCCTTCGTGTTTTCCCCGTTCAAACCTTCGGGCGGTCACGGTATCGTCGTTCATTCACACGTTGATCCGACGCGTCCGCGTTCTATCCAATTCAAAGTGCCGCCGCACACCGATCAAACCGTTCATTATTCCGTACCGCCTTTGGGCCATGGGCGTGTTTTTCTCCATCGCCGCCGATTCCACCCACTGATCGCCACCGTTCTCCTATACGTTTTCAAAACCGACCCCGCGCATTATCATCTCTGTCCAAACCTCAGCCGAAATCCACGCAAAGCCGTCCGATCTCGAGCGTCGTATCCAACGGCTGCTTGTCATCCAAGTCGCGCACCGCTTAACCCAATCCATCACATCCGCCGTTGACCATTCCATCATCGCCCAAGCCTCCACATCATCCGTCCACTTGGCTTCCACGCCATGTCACCCCACGTCCATTTCCCGTACCTTTCGACCATTCCATCGTACATAATCGTTCGTCGGTGTTTTTTAATGTTTTCATCATCCAAACTCCGCCTCCGCAAGATCGCCACCCCTCCGCAGCGATTTGTCACCATTTTTCACGATTTCTCCCCTACCCATCATCCGTACAAACATTTTAATTCTTCACACCGCCCCATCGCCCCGTCCATGGTTTTTCTCGACAGGTTGCGTGTTTTTGTAGGTTTATCGCCTGATAATGGTCCGCCATGATTACACGCATTTAATGCAACAAGGAATTTTGTGCACCGGAAATTAATGGCTAAGCCAATTTTTTTTTGCATCGAGAAAAGCCTTTTCTCCATTGAAGGACAAGAGTTTAAGCCTCCGCAAACCCCCCGTTCTAAGACCATTAAAGCTCGATCCGCGCCATCACGGAGCAAGAAAGGACCTCGAGGCACGCAAACACGTATATTTAGGCCTCAAGTCGTAATTAAAGCATTATGATGGGGATTAAAGAGCTCGATCTAGTTTTTAAGAGGCAAAGCACCAAGTTGAAGACCTCTGAGGATCAATCGTGGCGATCCCGTGCACAAGAAAAGGTAACATCGAAGCCATTCAGCGTATCGTTTTTCTTCGCTGCTATTGTGGCGCCCATATTTCTTTTTATCACAAAATCGTGTCCCCGAAGGAATTCCCACCCCTAACGTAGTGCGAGACCATCGTAACATTTATGTAGCAAGATTGAAGAATTATCGCCTTGTTTATTCACCGCCAAAAGATGTACAGAACGCCTGTTGTACCGAAATATGTCAAAGTCATACCCAGAGAAGATCACTCCCGCATAAAGTGGTGACAAAGTAGATTAAATACACAAGAATAAACAAAAGACCATTTTACTCGCATTCATTTCGTGTTTAATATCACATTTGGGTTGTTCACCTAGCTCCTCGGGCCGATCTTCGTCTATCCTCTCATATAAAGCACAAAATGAAATTATTGTAAAGGTTGTTGATGAGATATCGTAGAAATGCAAGTATTTTCGTCTTGAGGACAAGTTCTCCGTGTAATATTGTAAGATAGGCTGAGATTTGATGTATTTAGACCGAATGTTTGCCGTGGGCAAATGATGTAATTGATTGGTGTTTTTTTTAACATGACAAGCAACATTTCTTTTGGATACTCCATCTAAAGTACCGGTAATGTTTTCCTTTCTCTCGTATTTGTGATTGACTTTCTTTCATTTCATTACATTTCTTCTGTGCCTTATATCGTAAGTTTGGCATAAGATTTACTCCGATAGTACCTCCCGTGTTGTCAGTTTCCTCCTTAAAATTTCTTTAATGTTTTCTCTCGCTTTATATGTGTATATGAATATTGATTTTAATTGATTTAACCAAAGGTAGTGGATGTTATCGTCGCTCTATGATGTATGAATTAATGAAATTTATGTTTAGATGTTTCGTTAGGATTTATTTAGATGAGTTGAGAACACCGTGAGGTCTAGAACAACGCTTCTCTTCCTCACTAGGATCTTTCCATCTCATTAAGCCTTCCTAAGATCCCCCGTCGTTCGGTTTTGTCCAACCGTGTCCGGAGTTAAAATGACCGACCTAATCTATGCATGCAATGGGCTGTCTCTCTTCACTCATTTTCGCCCTTAATGTTCCATCCCATCAACCATCTTTTAAGATCCAATGCTCTAGATGATCATCAATCGAAAGTTTGCACATTGAACACAAGTAAATCCTTTCTTGACTCCATTGCCCAATGGCCTAGATGTTCCCCGAGTTATCTATCTTTTGCCTAGTTTCCTCTTTGCTCATCCTCGTCTTATATTGGACCCTTCTTTCCCCGATTCCCAACAACCAAACATAAACAATCAAACAAACAAGCCCCGTGCTCATAACTAGCCTAAAGCCTTAACATTTGAGCTTCTCAAGAGATAAACCTTTGAATATCACAGAGAGATACCCTCCGGACCTAGGAGGGCTAGATCCTAAGATCTCGAAAGTGGTTCTATGTTGTCTCATCTTTGGTCTTGTCAACTCCGGCAAAAACATGCGTGGGAACCCCCAACATAATGGCGACTCCACCGGGGGAATCCGAGTGCATTTCACCTTAGACCGTTTTAAAGATCGTAAACTTTAACTCGGTTAGGTTGACAGTAGTTTCACTCCTTTCTTGAATTGACCTCTATTGATCGAGTGCCCATCTTACTTCTTAGGACAGTAGCCCCGGAAAGGGCTAGGTAGCCTCAGATCTCACCATTCTTCGAGGTGACATATCCGGTAAGCTGCCCTTCCCAATAATCTCTGTTGGAGTTTTTTGTTATTGAAAGGCTCCTCGAGAGATGATAAGGCTCGAGACCGTGGTGGATAGTGTAACCCCTTTGACATACCCTAAACCTTCCACCGGCGACTCCATAGTTCCTAAAAGATCAAGACTCCACCGGTGACCGCAGGGCATGTTGATTAACTTGGTTTCACATTAGACTCCACCGGGAGACCAACCTTTGAAACAACACTAACCACAACAAGAAGGCGAGGGTTAAGTCGCTTAGTTAGAAAGTATAACATTCCTCGCTTTCGAACCATTCACACAAGAGCTTATCCTAACTTCGACTCCACTCCGGAAGAAGTTGATAATTCGGAGAGTATCCTCAAGGGAGCTCCTACACCCAAAAGACCAACTATTTCCACCCACATTCATGTAGCCACACTGCACTGCAGGACTTAACAGCCCCTCTATCACATTTTCTCCTCGACCTAGACCCTTCAAACATTTTACCAAGAGCCAGCTGTCCACTATCTAGACCATCCGTACCTTGAGCTCTACAATACACCATCTCATAGTGGTCAACACACTAGGGACAGAGGAACCCCCTCCATCTACACCACCGATATCCATGTCATTCAAAACTTGGGGCTCTCCCACCCTAGATCCGCCTACCGTACTTCGTCAGTACTAATATCCCCGTCATCCATATACCACTCGCTCAAGTTAACCTTTACCTCATCGAATATCATCATGGTAGCCTCGTATGTTCCTAGTCTTACCTCAACCTTTGTTACGCTCACCCAATGATTACCAATCAAAAATCCCACACTTTACTACTAAAGAGTCCATAACATCCCAAAGAACATGTAGATAAAATGGAGGATCACTAATACATGGAAATCGATGATGAAACAATCAAAATGAGAATTTTTGCCCAAAGCTAGGGTGATAAAGAAATGGTTTAAAAGCTACCTCCGGGCAAAAGATTCAAGATATCCCCGCACAGCATTTTAACCTTCATAGACAAATGGGAAACTAGGGCAACCCTCGCCACCCTAAATTAATATATTGGATTTTTAAATAAATTAGAGAGTGTCCATGATTACACAACAAGGTTTAACAAGATTACAATGCCCTCCCCCACATATGAAACCTCCACAAGGCATGGCCCTAGCAAAGTACCCCGATGGGTTTGATGCCGACATGGCCTATGAGCGAGAGATAAAGAGTACACCACATCGGAGGACATGTAGAAAGGAGCAAGAACATAGAGGCAAACCTAATTTTGAAAAGAGCAAGACCTAGATCCGAGAAGAGGGTAACCTATAGGGATGAAATTTTAGCTTCCACTCATAAACCCAAACTATGACAGATTATAAAATGATGTTTAACAAATTGATGAAAGATGGCTGTCAAAATAGCAACGTAATGTAACCAAACAAATCAGAATCCAAAACTTTAAGAAACAACAATGCTCCCACAGTAAAAATAATCATATCAGCAAGTTATTCCCCTTTCCAAAAAATTTAGATGAAGAAGAGGGAATCATAGGAGAGTCAAGGAATACAATAAACATGTTTGAAACGAAGACCTCATTCCTTAACTCGTGATTCAGTGGAAGACCAACCCTCACCTTCATACCGGGATAAGGAATGGTTAGAAACCGAGGATTGCGTATTAGGATTTGAAAAATGCCATGATGCAGTCGTAGAACAATATGAACTTAAGAGAAAAAAAGAACCAAGAAAAAATTCCAAAATAAGACTCCTAAGGTTACCATCAATAAAAGACCATAAAACTTCTAAAGTGATCAATAAAAATAGCAAAACAACAAATTCTAAAGTTCGGGGAAAAACAAAGAAAAAGACAACCAAAACGTTGAAAACAAAGCCAACCAAGCCTAGTAGCATTGACACTCCATAAGTTAGTGCTCCCGATAAAATTGTCACCAACCCCGTACATATGAGAAAATCACAAGTCGATACAACCACCAAGACAAGGCAACAAAATTGCACTGAGCGTTACAAAGGTCCACTCACTTTCAACTGAAAGTGAGATTGCAAAAATCAAAATCTCTTCGTACCATTATCCGAGCTGGCCACTCGTGATGTATATAAGGGCCAAATTTTGAAAGCATTGAATCTAGGGGAAAAACGACACCGTGACTTGAGTGATGATCAACTGCCTCCCGTTTGGTCCAAAGATTGAGGAAAGTTTTAGGAAGGGGTAGTTCCACCTTTTTATACTGGCCTCAACATTCATGACAAGATCCTTCATAATGCCATGCATGACTCCGGAGCATCACACAATTTAATTCGAAAGAAAGAAATGAAATCACCAGACCCTACAAAGATTTATATTCATTTGACTCTAGCGCAGTAAAATGCTCAGGACTAATCAAAGACTTATGTGTGAGCTTGACCGCATTCCCGCTAAGTGCATGGTCATGGATGTGTGCAAGTGTATGTGCCACCTAAATATGGTGGCTGCTATCTAGATCATGGGGGGCCAAGCTGCAAGGAACAATGTAGATGGATGGCCCATATGCCACTATCCCTATCTTTGGCCAACTTAGAAGACCGTATGAGAATCCCGCACGAAATTCCTAGTCGCAGCTCCCGAGAAACCCGAAACTCACCATTATAATATGGCATTGCACTGGATTCCTTCATTCTCGTACAATGACCAATCCTTAGAAGTATTTCGTAATCACAATGCATAGATACAAACGATAACATGTAGCTCATGGACTTTAACATAATGGCGTTACCCGGGAGGAATATGATGAAGAAAACTATGTATGTATTAATGAAACGAAACTCGAATGAACCGTAAAACACAATGCGCCCAACCCATTAGTCACACCCCTTAGGCCGATACACCACGTGAAGAACAACAGCAAACCCACAACCTAGCGTACCCCACAACGCAACATAATGGCGAACCCCGTGGGAAATGAACTTTGATGGGTCCCGTACTGTGTGCAACCGTCGGAGCAAAGGTGGCTACGTAACACGAAATGACTGCGTGCAGAGCCATGTCGTGAATCGCATTTCAAATGCACCAAAAACATTGTAGAATACGAGGCCCTAATCCTAGGCTTAAATCATGAAAATTAGGGGGCCCGTAGGATAACTATGCACGGAGATTCCGTAGTTAGTTATCGACCAGGTGAATGGTGAATATACAAACAAACACCCCAGGTTAAGAGCATACCGAATGACACTCTAGATTTATTGAAAAAATTTGTTGAATATGAATTGGTGTTTGTTCCCGTGAATCAAAATGTCATTGCAAATGGGTTAGCTTGTCTAGCCGCTTCATATCCTAAGACTCACCGACCAACAAATCATCATTCGCACCAAATTCGTAATTGTAGTGCCGTACAATGAAAAATATTGGTAGGTTTTTGAAGGAGACAAACAGACTAAGATTTCCCTAGTGGGAAGAAATGAGTTCGAATTTTCCGATTCCGACTCGAAATTCGATGACACCGCCAAGTGAGGACCCCCGTATGAACAAGAAGCACCTATAAATATAGAAATAAATGCCCTTTCTAAAGAAACTGAAACCCAACCAAAAAATGTGAGAACACAAGATATAAAGAAGTAGAAGTGTTATTGGTGCCAAAGATAAGAATATACCTGCAGGCCTGGCACTCCTTAGAGGACCTTTTTGACTTGACATAGTAAAACCCACAATAAACATGCATTCAAAAATGTGGAAGAATGCAACATAGATCAAGACAACCCAAAATGATTAAACTAGCTAAGCATTTACCTACAGATATGAAGAAGAAATACATTGACTCCGTTTAAAGAATTCATTGATGTGTTTCCGCATGGAGATATGAAGACTTAAAGGCTTATGACACCAGCCATCATTCAACACAAGATACCAAGGAAAAAATCGGAAGCCTTTCGGTATTTAAACTCCGTAGGATCAATCCAAACAATTTCCCCGCAACTTGAGAAAGAGATTAAGAAGATGTATGATGCATAATAGTTCCCATGAGGTTTTCCGATCGTAAGTCAAATCTAGTGGCCGTGAGGAAGAAAATGGGGGAGATTAGATTACATAGACTTCGTAAACCTCACCGCAGCCTCCCCGAAAGACAACTACCCCTTCCTATAATGGAACACATCTTACAAGGTAGTGGGCTCTAAGAGGATTTCCCCGTTGGATGGTTTTTCGTAGATACAATCAAGTTTTAGTACTCCCGCAAGATCAACTCAAAACAACATTTACCACCCCATGGGGCACCTTCATGTATGTGAAAATTCCTTTCGGATTGATGAATGTCAGCGCTACCTTCCGCAGAGCAATGGATATAGCTTTCTGTGAGGAGATATGACACTTCATAGTTATCTACTTGGATGACTCGACCGTCTTTCCAACCGAAGAAGAAAACCTCGAAACATCTAAGGAAAGTTTTTGAAAAATGCGTATGTATCAGATGTCCTTAAATCCTAAGAAAATCGAAGTTTTGGGCCGCAAGAAGCCAAAACTTAGGCCAGTATTATTTCTGAAAGGAATTAGGATAGATCCCCAAAGAGTTGAGGGAATACTCCAAATCACACACCCAAGAAACATCAAGGAGTTACAAATTCTCTTACTGGGAAGATAAATTTCCTTAGGAGATTCATTCCCAACCTCGCCGAGCACCTTAGGAAAATGACCGACATGCTAAAGAAAGGTGCGGAATTAAGTGGACCGTTGAAGCCAAGAAATCTTTTGGAGTCAAGAAACTTGCACTCACTGTGCCCCCAGCCCCCCCCCCCGCATTTCAAAATATTTTATGGTCTTTTCCTTTGCCTCTGAATATTACAACAAATGCTAGCCTTGCGCCGCAAAGGAATTCAGTAGTGTAATGAAAAGCCAATTTCCTTCTTCGCAAAGCCTTAAGAGATGCACCCCCGAAATACAACATCATGGAGAAACAGCCTATGCCCCCATTAAGGCCTTAAAAGAGTTGTGGTGCACATTCCGCATTCTCACACCATCGCTATGTGCCAAATATAGTGGTCAAGGATATCTTGTCCCAGGACCCCGATGGGAAAAGGGGAAAGTGATCGCTACAATCTTAGAATATGATCTTGAAATAAACCCATACCAAACCGATCAAAGGTCAAGGCTCGCCCGCCATCGGTCAATCTAATCTGCGAGTCCTTGACATTAACATGATAAATGCCTTAGATGAGCAACAGGAAGGATCGCTCTATCCAACCGTTGAGGAATGGGGCTTTAAACTCTCCCCGGTATACTAATATCCTTTACGTGCTCACCAACCTCAATTGCCCTCTAGAACCTGCCCAAAATCCGCGTCGACTCACAAAAACTCAAAGCTAGAAATTACCGCATTTTGAATGAGAATCTATACCGGAAAAATCCAAATACCCCGTTCCCGAAATGCTTGTCCGAATCAAGTCGAAAGAATTAAAAAGCATGAATTCCATGTCGGGGAGTGTGGAGGTCACCCGAGCTGGTGCCACCACAAATAAGATACTCGTGGCCGGTTACTATTGGCCTACACTTTTCAACGATGTCCATAAAATGATACTCGCCCCGCCCGTCGCGCGCATCTTGCCGCGTGAGAAAGCCCTCCCCCTCCCTTACAACCCATCACCGTAGAAGGTCCCTTCATGCAATGGGGCCCAGAATTTATAGGAGAAATTCATCCCGCTTCCTCCGGGACAACACAAATGGATCCCGACCGCTATAGATTGTTATGGTCCCGTGATTTGGCCGACTGTGAGCCAAATGATGATGCACATCAACCAAGCTGTGGAGCCCAAGGACCTAGCCTTCCCGGGACTCGTAGGATCTCTCTATTATATGTAAAAGATACTTCCGTGTGTTTGCTTATGTTGTTCTCCGATATTAGGCTAGTTATGAAGTGAGTTTTTTATTTTTGGTTTTTAAGTTTGTGAGGATAAAACCGGATCAAGATATAAACCGGATAACAAGATGTAGATAAATCAAGCAGGTCAAAAAGGTTAAGGAAGCTATCGATGATGATGTAAGGTCGCCGTAGCCGATTTGATTCACTTCGTAGAAGGGATCTTTGGGGGAAAAATGGAGTAAATGAACATCAAGTTTGTGAAAGACAAGGGATTTCGCGTGTAACTATTGATAAATACATAAACATGTTATAGCAAGCCATTAATCATGCTAAATGTAACTATAAACTAATCAACACATCAAAACAAACATTCAAGCCATGCATAGAAGTATAAGACCCTCTAACTTTGGGAAATGGCTATCGTACTGGGAAAAACACACAAGATGGACTAACAACTCAAAATACTATGCCGAACGCCTAAACACAAACTTTTAAGTTATTGGGCACTTTGACAAACAAGCTTTCATAGTTTTTAGGCAAAGGGCTAACGGACTAGGCCTCCTTGGTTCAACAAGATGATAATTCAATCAACAAAGAGATAGTTTCATGGACTTAACTATGGACAATTACAAAAAGGGTGGGCACACCATACATCCTACTCAACATGCATAGAAATTATGAATGAAACTAGCAACAATATCCTTACGTTACTAAAGAGCAAATAAGAATTCTTGCTGCAACTAAGGAAGAACAAGAAAACATAAAAGCTATGAAGTTAACTGTGAATTTTGGAGGTGCCTCCATGGGCATATCTCAAAAATTAACTTACCGATCTATAGCAAGCAAGAAGCATGTATCATGAATGAAAACTAGAAGACAAATAACAAAGCAAGAAAAACACTATACCATTCTACCATGTCATGGAATCCATCAACAATCCTTCATCATTCATCAAAAGCATCCAAGAGGCAAATTCAAAAATCATAACACAAGTATGTTCTTCAAAGCTCATATGACCAATATATTGTTTTTCTCAAGTTCAAACCCTTGTTTTACAATTAAGCCTTGTGGAATAAATAGGCTCAACTCGAGGAAAACCTCATGGTGCAACTAGCTATCCCATTGGCCTAATCAAAATATCTAAACTTGTCTGAGGCTTGCAAAGCCCAAGGCACAAAATATCTCATAGCATTATCTAAAAAAAATGCTAAAAACGGAAATTATATTGAATTTGCCTCATTTTCCAAGTGTAAAAATAGCTAAACGCACATTTGGAAAAAGCAAACATTTCGAGGTCTCAAAATTACAAAAATACTTCAAATTTATATCAGAAAAAGGTCCCCCGACTTGCTGGAAACAATTGGCAGCCTTCCCGGTGTTGAAATGAGGCTCATGATGGCTCGTTGGAAAGCTATCTATGTCTACTTTTCGGTGCAATTGAGATCACCTCAATCTAATGCCTAGAAGTTCCCCAAATATGTACCTGTGTGAAAAAAGCCAGGAAATAGTAGACTGCTGATATGGCGGGCAGAATGTGCAAAAAGTGAGCATTTTTCGCCAATTTGAGGGGGCGAATGATCTCTAAATGCTCAAAATCGCTGGGACTCGCTTTCAGACCAGGCATCAATCGGTATCATCCTCCTCCCTTAACAAATCCTCAAACTGAAATGGCGAAATTATGAGTTTTCGACCAAAAACCCAAAAAATGCCAAAAAACAAAAAGTTGTCAAAACGAGCCCAAAATTGGCATGCATGACCCTCAGGGGTCCCTAGCAACATGCTCCGAAGCTGAGGCCAAAAGTCAAGATCCGATGTGATTTTCTCTTCGGCATGTGTGCGCCTTCCCCTTTCGCCTTCTTCAATTTCTCTTGGGTTGCTCTTGTTTGCGTCGGCAACCGATTCAATCCTTCGAAAGTGTTGTGTCCTCTTTTCTTTGTAGCTCTAGATTCGTTTGCCTTTCAAGCTTCATCTCCAAGTGTTTGTTGGCTCTTTCAAGCCATGCCTCGTTTTCTTTTCAATTTCCGCTCAAGGAGTGCAAGGAGAGGAAAGGCTTCGAGATGGGCTTGTTCTTCTTCTTTCTCGCTTTTCCAAGGCTCTTTTGAGCCCTATGGTCTCAGGCCTCTTCCGCCTAGGCTGTCTCCCTCTTCTTCCTCATCAAACTCACCAATGAGCTCTTCTATCTGCTTGCGCCCTTAGCCGCCATTCTTATATTCGACGTCTTGCGCTTCATGAACAACAGGTGAACATTCATCTCGTTTGTTTTGGATCTCCAAGAAGTGGTTGGCTCCTTGCCCTTTGAAGACTTTCCTCTAATGCCTCAATTTGCCCTCTTTATGAATTAGGAGTGTTTTCAAGAAGGCGTTCATTATCACTCGTCATCGCTTTTGGATTGGGATGACAGCTAATGTACCTCCATGTTTTGTACTTTCTCCAACTTTGCTTTTCCCTTTGAACCAATCTCGCACTTTTTCTCCTTGGCATGCTAGTAGTGTCCTTTAGATTTTTCTTGCTAGGAACAACCTTTGTCATCGTTAGAGTGGCAAACTTTGTGACCCTCTCTTCCTTGCCGTGCCGAGCTTTGTTCTTTTGGGAGGAGGAGACAACCCATTTACTCCTGACATCTTCTTGAACTTGCCGCTTCTTCTTGAGGCCGCTAGATGTTTTCTTCTTTGCCGTTCACTTTGTCGTTCTACATCAATGCCTTATTTATTTGGTGTTTCAAACCGTCGCTCTTCGCCAAAATCAAGCCGCTCGCCGTGCTTGGATTTCGCTCAGGGCTCAAGATGTGTCTCAATTTCCTTTCCCAAGTCGCTCGGTTTCGTCCTTCCATATCAAGCCGTTGTTCTTCATCTTGTGCCCCGCCGACCCTTCACCTTCGCTTGTTGCCTACCATCCTTCGCCGCCGGCTCATCCCTTCTCCCGCCGTCGACCTTTCTCGCCGGCCCTGGCCGTTCGTAGTCATTTTGAGCTTCTTAGGAGTGGGCCTCGCCGGACAAAGGCACAGTGGCGATGAACAGCCGAGGGAGACACATGGACAGGAGAAACAACAGAGAAATCGGGGTGGCCGATAAAAACATCCCATGGAACCTCCTTTTTCTCTAACTAGTGTAGGATGATACTCTTGATTAAAGAATGATGGAAAAGGAAGGTATTTCGCAGGTGGGGCCTTCTTCTCTGCATGATGCCATCTTCGATGCTCTTGAATAGAAAGTAAGGGAGACGGCGTTCGTTTCTAGTGAAATGCATTATCAGCGGGACATGGTAGGCATAAACTCGATCAAACCTCCCTTCACAAGTAAAATGAGTTTCATTATGACTTTCATAAGAGGAGCATACCGTCAAGAAGATATGAAAAAGGGAAATAGCAAAGAAAGCATCTTCTATGCTCAAGTTTGATGAAAGGCTTATAATCTTCTAAGTCAAGATGGGACTGCTTGAACCATTTTTCGCCATGATATGGAATCTTGGTGGCCTTGGACACCGATCTTGGAGAAAACTTGAAATCAAGAACTGCCATTTAGAAACAGTTTTTCCCGGAACCTCGTGGCGCATAGGTGTGTCAATGGCGAGAAGCTTTTAGCCCGCATTTCCCGTTAAATTCAGGGCAACTACTCATGAAGCGGAAAAGGACGATGGATGACATTAACCCTTCTCGTAGAGACTCGTCTACATCGTTTGGTGCGCGACTCCGCCGTCTTGCCTGGAGTATTCCGACCTAAATATGCTTTGGAAGAAACAACCGCCTCACCGTGTGTAAACCGCCTTTCGGGATCCAAACTCGTGTCAATGTACCGTTGTACAGAAACAATGTGATTTGGATGGTTGCAACAAGTTTTATAATACACAACTCTGCCTTCTTTAAACAAGTAGCCTTCCACCGAATGTATTCTGCTGCCTCCATCTTCAATAGGCTACCATACAAAGAAAAGGGAGACGATCGTTGTGTACCCTCGTGCAATTGTCTAGAAATCACCTTGTTCTCGTGAAGTTTAGAGCTCACCAATACATCTTAATCTTTTGCCTCAAGGTAATTTACCTATTAAAAAACTCCGTCTGCCTAAGGTGTCAAACATTCAACAAACTTGCCTATGGTGCAATCAACTATTGTGATGATTGCATGCTCAATATCACAGCTTCCAAATGGTGACAGAGTAAAAATGCTCCAAAAGTTCAAACAAGCCCGCAATAGTCTTCTTTTCAAAATAACTAGGATCTCCGATCAATATAACACCCCGGCTATGTAGGAAACAACTCTTGCTTCTACCCGAACATCCACTTATCAAACTACCTTGAAGACCAAAGCCATTCAAGCAACTCAGACAAGGAAAACTCGTCTTTTTATGAGGAGCGGTGGAGCAATTTTACCCCGTAGTCTTCCTTTTCAATCTATAAACCGCTCTTTGACAACAACCTCTTCTACTACTTCATTGTTCTCTATATGTATGTCACTCCACTCAAACAGACATACACATACAAAGTAATTCCCCAAAGGTGAGCATACGTACCGTACCTCATCGATAAGGAACAAGGTGACAGACTTGAAGGAATGTTTTACAAGTTTCAACCAAGCCCGTAGGAGTTTTATCTCTTTCCCCTCAATCAAAACTTCGTTTTAACATGGAAACCCCGTTCGGTAGAAAAACTTCTACCCCATCTCGAAAATCAACTTCCGTCAAAATAAGCATGAAGAACAAGACAAGCTTAAGTGGAAAAACTCAGAATAAACTCGCCTCTTTCTCGGGTTTATAGGTTTAACCTTCCGCTCTTTGATGCTTCAAGGCATAGGATCCCCTGTCCTTTGATTAATGAAAGTAAATCATATGGCCTTAATTCAAGACAAATTCTCTCCTCGTAGGTGCTTCATTAACACATCTTAAAGATCTTATCACAGCTTTACACTTCGAATCATCATACAGCCCAAAACACCGTTTTTCTCAAAAGGTGACAAAGTTTGAAAGCCTGATGCTATGGCATGAGGAAATGTAGAAGTTCAACACACTCGTTATTTCTATAGGCACTTCTAGCAAGCAGTATTTATCATTCAAACATGCCTCAACCCATGGACATTTTTTACGCAAAATCATTTGACAGAGATGGTGATGTAGCAAGATAAACGAGGATGAGCCCCTTTGGATTTCGACTCAACTCGCTAGGCAAATTTTCTTAAAATATAAGGTCAAGAGACAACCAGTCAAACTCAACAATTTGTCTCACACCATAGCTTAAAAATGTGATTTTTAAACCTTCATGTCACTTAGCACTTTGTTTCAAAATCGAGAAGGCATATGAAAAAATACCTTGAGAATATGATGGAGAAGCTATTTGATGCATTTATTCCAGCTCCTGTGAGGCGTTTGTAGGCTTACGAGGGCCAAAAGATGCGCGACGGCTGGGCTCTCGCAGTGCCGTGCCGAAACAATCGTCTGGCATTGTCGGTCGGCTGTGCGCCGTGTATAAAGCGCGTCGCGCACATGCACAGCATCGGCCATGTACCGTTGAACGCCCGTTCAAAACCCTTCAGCGCGTCGCGCGCCCACAGGTGCGCGCGCGTGGAGAAAACAAATGCTAAATTCCCGCACTCTGATCCGACCTCTTTGTTTCAATGTCGAGGGCAGAAAAGCAGCTTCGACCGAAGTTTTGAAAATGAAAAATCCGACTCTTCGACCTCACCCTCGACATATCAAAACTCCCACCCGTCATATTTTTTAAATGTAAAAATGAACCTTATTGGCCTTGCAAGGTAATCTCCGTTCGTCGTCTCTTTGGTGTCAATTTTAACACCGAAATTCAACTTTGCCTAAAGCCCGGATTTACCTATAAAACCATTCTCTCGCTATTAATCCTTGATGTCATATTCATTATGTAAACCCCTTTTCAAAATCGTTAAAACTCAAGACCGCTTTGTTTTTGAAATGATAGGGTAGAGATTAAGTCAACATGCTTTGACAGATTGCCCAAAAGCTTCTTCAACTTCTTCACCGGCAGTGTATCAAGCATTTGTTAAATTTATCCGGATTTGCCATGGCCCTTTCTTCAATTACTTCTCTACTCAAAACATTTTATATGATATCTCTATCCATTGAAATAATGAAAAATCGTGTTTGTTTCAAAAACCATCCAAACAATGACAAATACTATCAAAACAACTCCTTTCGCTCTATTCATAAACTTGTATACCTATTTACAATGTCCTTTGGGAACTAATCTTGAAATGCCTCCCATCACTTGTGATGTATATCTTAAAGGAGAAATTTATGAAACTGTGAGGAATGGGGCCTCTTTGAAACATGCTTATCATTTCCTTCGACTCGGGTGGTATCGATCTTTTTGCAATGTAATCATTTCAAGGTTCAAATCGTTCATCGTCGACACTTTCGTGATATTTTTAACAAGGAAAACCACTCAAGATCCGTTAAAGAGCATTGAAAGTTGTTTTTTCATTTTAAAAAGGAGGTGGTCCTCTGCCTTCTTCCAACGTGGTTGATAGTTTCCGTTTCCAGTGATTCATAAGCTCCTCCTTTGACTGGTGCCATATTTTAGTTGCATCCATTCATACTATCTTTCTCCGTTTACTTGAAAGGAACTCTTTTAGACTTCTTGGAATGTGATGTTGAGGTGTTGTTCTGACTCTCTTCTCCCATGAAACTCGCCCTCGTATCAATGGCATGCATATTCAAATTGTCTCCCGTCCACTATGATGTATAGTTTGAAAGACATTTTCTTATGAGTAGGAAACTCAATATCTTTTGAAACATAAACACCATCTCGTTGCTTCGTGTAATGACTTTGCTTTCCTTTCTTCGTCTCTTTCTTCACCGCATCTTTTTACCAATCGCCTTTAAAACATTCAATGCCTTGGCCATTCGCTTTCATGAATGAAGGAGGCCCTTCACTTGGAAAAGTATCTCAAGATTGTTTGATAAGCCCGTTCGGAGAAAGGTTTTTCTCTGGATATGATGGTAAGCAAACAAACTTGAAAACATTAATACTTTTACCTTTTCCCCGCAATCACTACCGTGCTTCAAGAAAACCCGCTCAAGGTGTCACTGCCTTAATCGCATCGCTCTTTGGCCGAGGGGGATCCAATGTCATTATTTTCCTTGGCCAAATTATGACAAATTATTTAAAAGATAATCTCTCAGACTATGGAGGTTAGCACCCTTTGAAAAACAATCATCTTTCGCCCGTGTAATGACATGGTTTGTCAACATTTCTTCAAATCGTCTTGTCGAAACAATAAAGCCGCTTTATGATTAGAGTTGTTTTCACTAATGATATGTCTCTCTAAGATTTTAACAATTCATATGATTTGAAAAACTTCAAATGACTTCCTTTACAAGACCAAAACTCGTTTTCCCTTTAACTTCGTGCTACTCGTACTCTAGCCTCGTTATGATCATCACTTACACTCGTAAACCTAGAGTCAATGTTTCATCGTTTAGTAAAAAGCAAACTCGGGTTTTTGCAATCCTTAAAGTCAATACTCGCCGCCTCTCGCTTTGGTGTATGAAGGAGGTGCCTTAACCCTTCGCTTGTAAAATGAAGGAGGTTCTTGGCCATGACAAATTACTAGTTTGTCATGGATAAAGGTGTTCCTTTCTCTTACCGTGATTTTCCCCGCCGAAAGGAAACCGCAAGGTCTTCGATGAGTCACTCTCTCTGCGTACATATCTCAAAGCCTGGCAAGCCATATCGAGAAGTAGTTGTTCTTCTAAATGTAGATTCAATAATTTTCTTCCGAGATGAAATTATATTTCGTCTTTGTAGAAACCATAAAACACCGTGAAACACTTAATCGGGCCGGAGATTGTGGCTGGTGTAGTGCCGAGACCTAGGGGTGGTAAGTGGCGTGACTTAGAGCCGTGATCAACTTGACGGCGCAGTGAGGTCACCATGATCGGTCTCATGCGTATGGAGGTTTTTTTGGCTGATGGTTGCCAAGGGTAACATGCCTTAAAGCGCCACTTCCTAACTTCTAGGGAGGCTTTTGCATCGTACTTGGATTTGCTTTTTAGAGCCGATGGGCATCATGGTTGAAGCTAGAAAAAATAGTGATAATGGGTTTTAACTTCGACATGGGCAAGTACGGGAAAAGTAAGAGGGCGAAAAAAGTTTTATGAGGGTTTTCTAGATGACAAATTGATATATGGAAATCACTTAGAAAACTCGAATATGGATTTAGTCATCACTAACAAATGAAAAATACCGATGACTAATAAAGGACTCCATTTTGGGAGGGCAAATTTCTCCGTCGCAGAGGTGTCCGGGGACCAGATTTTTGGCTTATGAAGACCAAAGGCTCATCCATTGGCGCAAAATTTACCCTTCTTTGATGTTATTTCTGAAAAGTGAGTTGGAAGATGGTTAACATCAATGATACCCTCTACCTACCCCACTATCTTTCCTAACATTTTTCTTCTCTTTCGCGCATTTGAACCATGTACCTTTTCGACAATGTATATTTTTCTTTTTGCAAATGAACCTATCTATTTATACTCTATATCTCTGGCCGAGTTTAGATTAAACTGATGAACTCCTCTTCATTACTCTACCTATGCTAGGGATCGATCACAAGATTAAGCAGCTTGACAGATTTTGTTTCTCTAATCTAAACATGAAATTCAAAATGATCAAATCGTAGATTAGATACCGATTTGTCATGCATCCGCGCATAAAAGACAAGCGTACACAAATGTTATTTTGCAACAAAGGGAAACTAGACAAGCTAGGGCTAAGATGCACAATGTATTTTTCATCCCTCGCTTCTCTCTCTTTGGTTCGTTTGCATGTGGAACCCTAATCTCTCCCTAATCTAAACTCATGGATAAGTCAATCTTACACAATGTTTGACTATCTTTGCACCGCAACTTATCAAAGAACATATTTAAACATGCTCGCCTATGATTAGGCGAGATAGCCGAACAAGACATTGAAGTAATAGTAGCTGTGATTAGGCTGTTTTCGCTTTTCCGAAAGACTATTTGTTTGGAACATGGGGCCTTTGTTCTATCTCTACTTGCCCTCTTTTCTGCCTTTTACCGTTTTTGACTTTTCTATCTTTTTGCATCGTTTTTGCAACTTTTCTAAATTTTTCAATATTTCAAACAATGGTATGTACAATGACCGAAAGTGTTTCAAACTCGGTAAACATTCTGGACAAAATAATGCTTTAATGTCCTCGCCATTCACAGACCTAAAATTGTATCTCCATCAGTTCTTGCAAGAAGAAAGCATCGTTTCCACCGACCGAGCCGATGATGTAAGGCCCTTTCCATAAATTTTCAAATCCTCGCTATGTTTACCTTTGTCTTCTCTTCTAGAATCCCATTTTAAAACTTTATCTCCAATTTGAAAGTCATTTCCTCTCATTTTCCGTCAAAATCTATTTTATTTTATCTTCGTGGCTAAATCGAGCCCTTTGGTAAACTTCTTCTCTGGGTTTGTTGTAGATGGATAGTCCGATTTACCTCCTTTCGTATGTCATTTTCTTCTATTTGGACTTCTTGTATAGTTTCACACGGGAACCCCTAAAGATGTTGGGAAAATGGCACTATACCGTAAACTAGCCGGTAAGGGGACATACCTATGGATTTCTTGGTGGTTAACTTATCAAATTTCAAGGTGTGTACTAGTTTCCCATGCCATGCTTTTTTTTTATTTTGTTCAAGAAGTTTTTTGATAATGTTGACTAGGCTTTTGTTAGAAGACTCGCTAAACCATTACCTTGAGGGTAATAGTTGTGGAATGTCCTAATGAAATATGATACTTGTGACAAGTCTATCATTCTCTTGGAGGAGAAGGCAACATAAGTATCCTCAGAATATCTTTCCGGGGATGTACCAAATCTCTGGATAGGATATTGGTTTCTAGGAACGTGATGATGACCGAATCAAGCACATGCCCGGAAGGTATGGCCTCTATCCATTTGCAAAGTAATCAAAGGCCGTGAGGATCCATTCATGTTGAGCGCATGAGGAGGGGTGAATTTCTCCAATGAAATTCAAACCCTATCATTGGAAGGGGTCCTTCAACTATAATGGCATGTATGGGCAAAAGGTAAGCTTTTCTCTTGCCATCAAAAATTTGAAATTTATGGCAAGTCATGACTAGTTTGTGAGTATCATGGAATAAGGTAGGCCAATAATAACCGGCTCTAAGGATTTTGTTTGCGTGGGTTTCCGCAGGAGATGGCCCCCACATTCCCCTTCGTGCACGTGCATAATTTTCTCTCGCATCGACCAAGAAAGTATTTAAGCAAAGATACCGTTGGGATTTTTTCCAATACAAAAACCATCTAAAATGAAAAACTTTAAATATTTTTGTTTAAGGAATCTTGCTTTTGTTTTTGATAAAGCTCTTAGGAGCATTTAGACAAGTTAATACATAAAGAATATCCGCATACCAAGGTGAATCCAAAAATGTCCGATCAATAGGGAGTGTGCATTCTTCCTATTCTTCTATACCATAAAATTTATATCTAAAGCTTGGAGGTTGGTTTTAAACATTAGTCTTCATGATTCCTTGTCCTTTAACTAGTTTCCAGGCCGGATTTCTAAGTCATATTCTAGAAGGATAGCGATCCATTTTCCCCTTTTACCATCTGGATCTTGGTCTGTAATGTCCTCGATTTACGTATTAGGGACAAAAGCTATGACATGAGAATGCAAGATGTAAAACTCCTAAATCTTTCGTTTTTACCAATGCGAATGCCTCGTTTTTCCATGATGTTATATTTCAAGGGAGCATCTCTCGTGATTTGCTAAAAAGGCAATGGGTTGCTCTTGCCCACCGCATTTTTTTTTTTGCAACAACACCGCGGTGCCTATTGTATGTTCCGAGGCAAATGAAAAAATGTAAAAATCTTTGGTGAAGTCAGACTTACGCACTAGGTGTTTCGCTTAAGGCTCTTTTAATTAGTTCAAAAGATTTTTTTTGGCTTCTATAGTCCATTTAACCCCGACCTCCCTTTCTGAATACTTGTGATATCTTTCAGAGTTCGCAAGGTTTGGGATGAATCTTCTTAAGAAATTTATCTTTCCGATAAAGGATCGTAACTCCTTTATGTTTCGGGGTGACTTATCTCAGAAGATACCTTCGATTCTCCGGGGTCTATTTTAATTCCTTCTTCCGAAATAATGTGACCTAGGAGTTTTCCTTCCTCTAGATCGAAAAGTGTTTTCTTGGGGTTTAGGGATAAACCATACTTTTCGCATTTGTTGAAAACTTTTCTATGTGCTAGTGTTCTTCATCTGATTTAGAATATACTATTATATCGTCAAGATATATGACAATGAAAACACCTATAAAGTCTTCCAGAAGGCTATGTCCATGGCTCTTTAAAACGTGGTGCGCGTTCATCACCCAAAAGGTATTTTAACGTACATAAAAGTGCCCCAAGGCAGAAAGTCAGTTTTATGTTGATCGCGTAGGATACACCAACACTTGGTTATAAACTTTAAAACCATCAAGCAATGAGATTCTTTTAGCGCCATTACCTTTCCGAAGTATGTGGTCCATTTTGGGTGGAGGATAGTTATCTTTCGTACATGCTCCCTATTCGTGTTTCGTAAATCTATACGTAAATCGATTTCACCCGCCCTTCTTGCGAACCGATACTAGATTTGAGACCCACTCCTGAGTACCTGAGACACGATTATCCCGGCATCGACATCTTTTTAATTTCCTTTTCAACCAACGTAGTAATACCGGGTTTATCCCTTCTTAACTTTTGTTTGAAAGTCTTTGGTTTTATTTGAGGGGGAATTTTATGTTGGATGATGTCAGCCAGACTTCAAATTGTGGTATCCCCATGCAAACACATCTTTAAATTCCTTAAATAGCTCGATGTATTTTCATTTTAAGAGGCGGGAGGGGTTTTGATATATGAAAGTTTGATGCCATGTTGTATTCCCCATGTCACCTTCTCGTAGATTCCATTTTAGGCTTTTTGGCCACATCATTAAAGTCAAACAATTCTTCTAAAGGTGCGAGCCCTCCGGGTATGGTGTCATTTTCGCAAGGTAAGACTTCGAGTTCCCTCCGGTCAATGTCCTCTTCTATCTCCCCGTCAAGGCGGGATGGTCTGTACTGTGGGTTAGATTGGTCCACAAAGGTGGATTTAGCTCTTGGTCTTGACTTTGGCCGGGTTTCCTTTCTTGTCTCCCGAGTCCGTTTTGGTTATTTCAAACTCATTCCTAGATCAGAGGAAATCATTAATTTGATCATCGTCTTGGAATATTTGCCAATGGTCAAGATTATCCGGTACAAAGAGGGCGATGTTTAACTTGAATGTCATATTGCTCACTTATACATGGTATTTTACATGTCATAAAGAAAGGCGAGCTCATTTTCCAGATCGTTTTGAATCCTAGGATATAGGTGAGTTTCATATTTTTCAAAAGTTTTAAGGATATCCAAAGCTGCATTCCTATATTCTCTAAGTCTTGGATTCTTTGCCGAATATTCACCTTTGATTTTCCTGATTACAAGCTCAGAGTCTCCTTGGGCTGATATTCTATTGGCGCCTAAGTCTCTAAGCATGTGTAGACCAATGAGAAGGGCTTCGTATTCCGCAATGTTATTTGTACATTGGAATTCTAATCTAAAAGAATGACCTTCTTTAGTATTGTGTATCCAGATGCCTGCTCCTAAACCTGTCTTGCCACAAGAACCATCAAAGCTTATACTCCAAATTCCTTTTCATACATGATACTAAGCTGTTTTTCAGGTTTCTTGGGACTTTGGTCATCAATTTCTTCATTCAGTAATGGTTTGGACATGTCTTCATTTTCTTTTATCTGCTTGTTTATATCATCTTCATTGTATAAGATAAAAGAATCTAAATTGGAATGAATGGAATAGATGGGGGTATTGTTTGGCTTATCTCTGTTGCTAACCATGTATTTCATGCGAGTTTCTTGGTATAACCTCCTTGTTTGGTTGAAAACCGGGATAGTAGCGAATGACATATCCATTTGAAGGCTACCTTGTATTTTGGCAGCCCATGCTCTTGATAGTAGCATTCCATACTTGGGTGGGATATCGGCCACTACTACATCCATGACTAAGTTTTTGGCTGGTAGTTGTGTTAGGGAAAAATCTAGATTCTTTATCAGACCTAAACATTTGACCTGGCTTGAATCGAAAGAATACAGGTCTTTATAAGGTTGAGTCACTTCAAGTCCTAGGTTTTCCATGACTGCTTTAGGCATGAGGTTATGGGAAGCACCAGAATCTAACATGGCATTGTGCAATATTTTGTCTCGTATGTTTAAGCTTACATAGAAAGGAGAAATATATCCTTCTTGGTATTCACCTTCTACTTTAGGGCCAAATAAGAGCTCGGGTTTGTCATCAGTTAAATTCAAGGTATCTGCTTTGCTCTCCAGATCGAGGACTTTGAAGATTTGAGATCTATAGCTTCCTACAGTTATTAGCTCTGTGAGGGGTATGGTAATTTTTATTTTGGAAATTTCCCCTTCGAAACTAAAAGGAGTATGTAGTTTGGGCATATTTGTTTCAGCTTTTTCAGACATAACTTTTTCTATGTTCTTAATTTGCTGACTTTGGCTTGGGATTTTATTTGATATAGCCAACTCTGGGGCTTTTGTAGAGGTACTAGGAGTATCAGAGCTAACACTTGTCTAAATGGCTTTGCCTTTGTTTGGGTCGATCTTTTTGGCCTCAACTTTGTTACTATCCATGGTTTTCTTTAGGATGTCATCTGAGGTCCGGGTACTGTCAGGGTTACTCTTTTTGGAATGGTTTTGGTTTTTTCTGCTTCTAAGATTATACTGCCGGTGAGCTTCTATTATGGCATTTTGAAATTCTATGGCAGGATCGTCGAGATCTTCATAGTTGGTCTCATCTTGATTAGGAGAACATAACTCTTGTTCTTCTGCTGTGAGGTACACCTCACTCTCATTATCAGACCCTACAAGATTTAAGTGACTTTCATCAATGGGTTACGTATCTCTATCATCTTCTTCCACATAGTTTTCATTGAATGGTGGCCTAATCTATTGGTCATTTTCCCTGGGTCTGTTTTGGGACTGTTCCCTCCTAAAGTTTTGGTTTCGGTTTCTGTTTGGAGGGTTTGGTGGGTTGTCCCTAACAGGAGCCTTTTCATTTATTCTTTCCCACATTTTGGCCATGGTTTTGACTAAGTCATCTATTCTAGGATCTAGGGAAGGTGATGAAGTGGAGACCTCGTCTTTATATGTGACCTTTCTTTCTGATCTAGTCCTAGCCCTTTTTTCTGCTATGTTGGCATCTGCTTTTATGGCTATTTGTTGCATTTCCTCTAAGGTAGGGGGATCCTTGTCTCTCAGATGATATGTCATGTCCGGATCGAAACCCTCGGGGAATTTTTCCAAGGCTAAACCAAGTGGGGGTTTGAAATGAGGTGGAAGGGAGTTATACACACTGTTGAACCTAGTGCAGTAAGCTTGGACACTTTCCCCATTTTCCCGTTTTAGGTTGTTATATTCTGACAGGATTTGAATAGGGTTTCTTCGGACTTCCCACCTATTTCTGAAGACTTGATGTAATTCTGGGATATTGTGGATGTTGTTTGGAGTTAAGCTTTTGAACCATGTTTTGGGTTCACCACCAAGACTTTGGGCGAATATTCTCATTCTGACGGTCTCGTCTTGTACCTCCAGGTATTCATAAGCATCAGTCATCCTACTTATATGATGTTGAGGTGTAGTGGTATCTTCTCCAGTAAAGTGTGGGATTTTGTCTTGATATTTATTTGGGAGAGGAGCCAAGGGCGGTGGCAACACCAAAGGTGCGTACCAGGCTGCCATGACTGGAGCTAATGGATGATGTACAAGATGAGGACTAGTAGGCTGAGATGAAGTGGTTTGAACAGTGGTGGTTTGACCAGGTGTGGCGGATGAACTTGGACTAGTGATCTGGTTTTGAGCAAAACTAGGATGGTAGGAGCCAAACTGATAGAGAAGCTGGAAATCAGGAGGAGTGGTAGGTGAAGCTTCTCTACTAGGACTCTGTGGTGGTTTTAGGGGTTCAAGATCGTCAAAGTTTATCTTACTATATGATTTGCTTCTGGGAAGAGTTTGTGATGACTCTAATTCAAAAGGTGAATCTGTTAGGATAGTGAGATGTTTAGGTACAGATCTTGTTTTTCGGATGGATCTACCAATAGCTAGATGATCAGTTTCGGAAGCTTGCCACAGAATCTTCTCTGGGTCATCTACTATGATAGGGCGATTTGGGTCTGGATGGGATCTGGTGTTAATTCTTCGTGAAGCCAGATTTTGGATCCAGAGTTTAGAGAGAATGGTATTAGTGAATTTTTTGGATGAGTGATTTCTCTAAAGTTATACTAAGGTGAAGGATGGTCAAAATAAAAAGGATGAACTAGTGGAGTCGCCAGGTGGAACTGGGTTGTTTTTGTGAAGATAGCTATGGTCCACCACCAGTAACTAATCTGGAAATGTATTGAATTTTCTGAGTTTTATGTGCAATCTATGGTTTAAAGTATTCTAAATTTGTTTCAACACTTTGCTAGGGTGGCGATAACAAAAAGAGTTTACTCTAAATGAGTCTATGGACTGCTTGCTTGTTTAAGTATCTAAAGGACCAAAGAGTCTATAAGAGTTTGCTAGACTGTCATGTACTCAGTGTCCCACCATCTCCCGCTATGTTAGTGAGCGATGGGATAGGTCTATCGGATAGTAACCTAGAGTTTGGTAAAATAGTAAGGCCTACTAGAGGTTAGTGGAGTCGCCAGGTGGATTATCAGTTTGTTTTGAGATATACTTGTATGGTCCACCACCAATGTTGACAAAAACCAATCTAAGGGAGTATTTTTTGTGGTTTTTTCTGAGTTTTATGTATAGCCTAGGATGTAAGGGTGTTATAAACCTGATTCATCACTTTGCTAAGATGGTGAAGCAGAGAGTTTACACTAAATGATTCTAAAGGCTGATGGTTTAAGTTAAAATTTGAAGGACTAAGGAGTCTATAAAAGTTTGCTAGACTATCATGAACTCAATAGGTCCCACCGTGATCGCCATTATGTTAGTGAGCGGTGGGATAAGTCAGCCAACTAATATTCTCAAAAGTCTCTAAAGATTAGGGAAACTAAGTTTGTTTAATACTCAGAGTCCCACCGTGATCGCCATTATGTTAGGGTCCCGTGATTTGGCCGATTGGCGAGCCAAATGATGATGTAACATCAAACCAAGCTTTGGAGCCCAAGGACCTAGCCTTCCTGGACTCAAAGAGGGCTCTCTCTATTATATATAAAAGATATCGGTGTGTTTGCTTATGGTGTTCTGATATTAGGCTAGTTATGAAGTGAGTTTTTTTATTTTTGGTTTTTTAAGTTTGTGAGGGATAAAACTGATCAAAGATATAAAAATGGATAACAAGAAGTTAGATAAACTGGGCTATGGGGTCAAACAGGTCAAGGAAGCTATCAGATGATGATGTAAGGCTGCTTTAGGGCCGATTTGATTCAAGGTAGAAAGGATCTTTGGGAAAAATGGAGTAAATGGACATCAAGTTTGTGAAAGACGAGGGATTTCAAGTGTAACTAGTTGATAGCAGACATAAACATGTTATAGCGAGCCATTAATCATGCTAAATGTAACTATGAGCTAATTAATACATAGAAATCAAACATTCTAGCCATGCATAGAAGTATAAGACCCTCTAACTTTGGGAAATGGCTATCAGACTTTGGGGAAAACACATAAGAAGGACTAACAACTCAAAATACTATGTCGGAACGCCTAAACACAGTCTTTAAGTTATTGGGCACTTTGACAAACAAGCTTTCATAGTTTTAGGCAAAGGGCTAGATCGGGACTAGGCCTCCTTGGTTCAACAAGATGATAGGCTAATCAGTCAAAGAGATAGTTTTATGGACAGAACTATGGAAAATCATAGGTAAGCAGGGCACACCATACATCCTATTCAATATGCATAGAACTTATAAATAAAACTAGCAACAATACCTTAAGTTACTAAAGAGCAGTTAAGAATTCTTTAGCATAACTAAGGAAGAAGAAAACATAAAGCTATGAAGATTCAGGAATTTTGAGGTGCCTCCATGGGCATATCTCAAAACTAATCTCTACTGATCTATAGCAGCAAGAAGTATGTATCATGAATGAAAACTAGAAGACAACAACAAAGCAAGAAACACTATACCATTCTACCATGTCATGGAATCCATCAACAACCCTTCATCATTCATCAAAAGCATCCAAGAGGCAGTCCAAAATCATAACATAAGTATGTTCTTCAAAGCTCATATGACCAATACATTGATTCTTCTCTCAAGTTCAGCCTTGTTTTACAATGAAGCCTTGTGGAATAAATAGGCTTGAGTGAGGAAAACCTCATGGAGCAACTAGCTATCCCATTGGCCTAATCAAAATATCTAAACTTGTCCTTGAGGCTTTGCAAAGCCCAAGGAACAAAATATCCCATAAAATATCTAAAAAATGCTAAAAACGGAAATTATATTGACTTTGCATCATTTTCCAAGTGTAAAAATAGCTAAACGCACATTTGGAAAAAGCAGATTTTTGAGGTTCAAAAATTGCAAAAATACTTCAAATTTACATCAGAAAAAGGTCCCCTGACTTGATGGAGACAAATGGCAGCCTTCCCGGTGTCGAAACAAGGCTCATGATAGCTCGTTGGAAATATTTCTGTGTCTACTTTCCGGCGCAACTGAAATCACCTCAATCTGATGCCCGAAAGTCCTCCAAATTTGTACCTGTGTGTAAAAAACCAGGAAATAGCAGACTGCTGATATGACGGGCAGAATGTGCAAAAAGTGAGCATTTTTCGCCAATTTGAGGGGGCGAATGATCTTCGAATGCTCTGAAAATCGCTGGGGACCTGCTCATAGAATTATGGCATCAACTGGTATCATCCTTCTCCTTTGAAAAATCCTCAAACTGAAATGGCGAAATTATGAGTTTTCGACCAAAAACCCAAAAAATGCCAAAAAACAAAAAGTTGCTGAAATGGGCCCAAAATTGGCATGCATGACCCTCAGGGGTCCCTAGCAATATGCTCTGAAGCTGAGGCTAAAATATCAAGGGATGATATGCTTTTCTCCCCTTTCCGTGCCGGGCGCTTCCCCTTTGCCTTCTTCAATTTCTCTTGGGCTGCCTTTAGTTTGCGCCTGGCAAATTGATTCAACTTTTGAAAGTGATGAGTTCTCTTCCTTTGCAGCTCTAGATCTTTGTTCGCCCTCTCAAGCTTCATTTCCAAGTGCTTGTTAGCTCTTTCAAGCCATGCCTCTTTGTTTTCTTCAATTTCCTGCTCAAGGAGTGCAGTGAGAGGAAAGGCTTGGAGATGGGCTTGTTCTTCTGCTTTCTGCTTTTCCAAGGCTCTTTTAAGCCTGATGGTCCTAGGCCTCTTCCGCCTAGGCTGGTCTTCCTCCTCTTCCTCATCAAACTCACCAATGAGTTCTTCTATCCTTGCTTGCGCCTTAGCTGCCTCATTCTTATATTTGATCGCCCGTGCTTCATGAACAGCAGTGTGAACATTCATCTGTTTGTTTTGGATCTCTAAGAAGTGGTTGAAGTTCCTTGCTCTTTGAAGATCCTCCTCTAATGCCTCAATTTTCCCCTCTTTATGAATTAGGAGGTTTTCAAGAAGGCGGGCCTCATTATCACTGTCATCGCTTTGGATTGGGATGACAGCTAATTCACCTCCATGTTTTGTACTTTCTCCAACTTTGCTTTTTCCTTTGAAGGCCAATCTTGCGCTTTTCCTCCTTGGCATGCTAGTAGGTGTCCTTTTGGGCGATTTCCTTTTGCTAGGAACAACCTTTGTCACTGTTAGAGTGGCAGCCTTGGACCCTCTCTTTCTTGCTGTGCTGAGCTTGGTTCTTTTGGGAGGAGGAGACATAACTGATTTACCCTTGACATCTTCTTGAACTTGCTGCTCTTCTTGAGGCTTCTGGATGTCTTCCTCTTGCTGTTTACTTTGCTGCCCCTGTTTGCCAACATTAGCTTGCTGTTCTTCATCAATGCCTTGTTCATTTGGTGCTTCAAACTGCTGCCCTTCTTCACCAAAATCAAGCTGCTGCTGTGCTTGGATTTCCTGCTCTTTTTGTGGCTCAAGATATGGCTCAATTTCCTGCCCAAGCTGCTGTTCCTGTCCTTCCATATCAAGCTGCTGTTCCTCATCTGGGACCTGCTGACCTTCACCTTCTATTTGCTGCTGTTCCTCATCTCTATCTGTTTGTTGTTTACTACCCTCTCCTTCTTCCGTTGACTTGGGTGACTGTAGTCACTCGAGCCTTCTAGGAGTAGGCCTGCTGGACAAAGGTATAGGGCGATGAACAGACTGAGTGGGAGATACATGGACTGGAGGAACAGTAGAGAAATCTGGATGACTGATGAATACATCCCATGGAACCTCTTTTTTCTCTAGCTGGTGTAGGAAAATAATCTTGATTAGAGAATGATGGAAAAGGGAAGGTATTTGCAGAGGTGGGGCCTTCTTCTGGACAGTAGATGCCATCTTCTCGATGCTCTTGAATAAAAAGTAAGGGAGGTTTAGTTGCCTGCTTCTAGTAAAATGCATCAATAATCGGACATGGTAGGCATAAATTCGATCAAACCTCCCCTCACAAGTGAAATATTTCATTATGACTTTCATAAGAGGAGCATAGCTGTCAAGAAGATATGAAAAAGGGAAAATAGCAGTGAAAGCCTCTCTATGCTCAGGCTTGATGAAAGGCTTGTAATCTTCTAAGTCAAGATGAGCCTGTTTGAACCATTTTTCGCCATGATATGGAATCTTGGTGGCCTTGGACACATACCTTGGAGAAATCTTGAAATCAAGACCTGCCACTTGGAAATGTTTTTCTTTGAATCTCAGGGCGCACAAGTGTGTTAATGGCGAAAAACTTTTGACTTCTTCTATCTTCTGGCTGAAATCTAGGCAACCTACTTCATGGAAGTTGAAAAGGACAGATGGATGAGCATTAACCTCTTCTATAGAGATTGGCTCATATCTTTTGTGCAGACCGCTCCTGCTGTCTTGCCTTGGAGACATTTTGACCTAAATATGCTTTGGAAGAAACAAACTGCCTCACTATGTGTAAACTTATATCGATTCAAGCTGTGTCAATTCCCTTTGTTTTTTATGGAGAGACAATGTATTTGGATGATTTCTGCTGTTTCCTTACAATACAAAGAACCCTTGCTCTTTCAGAAAAAGGAGTGCATCCACCTTTAAAATATCTCTGTCATGATTTCTCTATAAGAGACCATACAGTGAAAAAGGAGACCAAAGTTAGGTGAATTGTCGTGCAAAGTGCCAAGAAAACACCTTGTTTCTTATTGAAGTTTAAAGGTCACTCAATACATCTTGATCTTTGCCCATGGTAGACCTTGCAATCATTTAAAACCTGCCTTTCTTGATGTGCCAACATTCAACAAACTTATGGCTATTCAATCAAATCTCAGTGTAGGTATACAGTCAAATTCACAATTCTGAACAAGGTGACAGAGCTTTGAAAAATGCCTCAAAAAGTTTCAACAAGGCCTGCAAGAGTCTTTACTTTGCAGAATAAGCAAGACCTCCTACCAATGTAACACCTCTGGTTATGTTAGAAAAACCTTTACTTTGGATGGATACCAACTTATCAATAAGCTTGAAAAACACAAGGCAGTCAACCAACAAACACAATGAATACTGTCCTTTTGTGAGAAGTGTGAGCAACCCTCCCCTGTAGCTTCAACCTATAAACTTCTGCTTGATCAAGAACCCTTTCTCCTACTAAACTTCATTGTTCTCTATATGTATGTCACTTCATTAAACAAAAAACATGCTCATAAATTTTAACCCCGGTGTGAGCATACAGTCAAATTAACAGTTAGAACAGAGGTAACAGGGTTAAACAAGCTCCAAAAGCTTGAGCAGAGGCTGTAAGAGTTTCCTCTTTTCAAAATAATCAAGGCCTCTTTCAATATAGAATACCAGTCAGCCTTGGAAGAATGTATTTATGCCCTCTGAAAATCCACTTGACAATGATCTTTTGAAGAACAGAAAAACAGTCACAGAGTATCCAGTGAACAACTGTCTTTTCGGTGGTTGAGTAGGGTAACTTTTCCCTATGGTGTTTTAAAGAAATGACACACCCTTGCTCTTGATTAATCACAAGGTGAACATACAAAGTTTTCAACTTAATCACAACTTCTTTCCCATAGGCACTTTAATAGTACATTCACTACTCCAGCATAGTTTTTATCAATGGATATTTCACAGAAAGACACAGTTTATAGCTATGATGGCAGGGTTTTTAAAAAACTCTGTATGCTGTGGTAACAAGGTTCAATGTTGAACAACTCCCTTTTGATCAAAAACTTAACCCTCGTTTGGTTTTGACAAACACAGTGACTCTTCTACCCAACAGATTTTTAAGAAGTCAAAGATGCACATGGAATACCTTGAGAATATGATGGAGGAGCTTATTGATGAGTTTAGTCCAACTCCAGAGGCATTTGAATAGCTTAAGAGGGTCAAAGAGGTGAGCGACGTGCTGAGCTCCCGGAGTGTCGCGCCGAAACAGTTGTCGGGTGGCCTTGTCGGGTCGGGCGGGCGCCGTGTACAGGCACGTCGCGCAATTGTACAGGCGCGTCGCGCATACACTGACCGCCTGTGCAAATCTTCTGCCAAGCGCGTCGCGCGGTTTTCCAGGCACGTCGCGCGGTCACAAACAAACGGAAAATCTTTCAGATTGCTCAAAAACGGTTTTGATGCCTGGAGATTGCGGAGGCAAACTAAACTTCTCGCTTGGTGTATTGAACATGAAAGCTTTGACCTTCGACTCTACTTCTTTAATATGTCAAACCCCCAACGGTCTTAAACCTTTTGAAATGTAAACTTGACATTCGGCTCCGTTTTTGCTTTAATCTTTGTAATGCTGCTTTGGTGTATCTCTTGAGACTTGAAATCACGCTGAATTCACTTGAGAGGTGCTCCTGTTTTAAAATGATTTCGGCCATAGAATGTTTATCCCCTTTTTAAAAAAAATGTCAATAAAGTTTTCAACTCTTTTTCAAAGAAAACAAACACAGTTTTTTTTTTTTAAAAGGCCAAAACTCTGTCCATTTAGGCATATAGGTCTGAGGGGTGGTTCCTGTTACTTTTGTCCTTTTTGGTGACAATTCAACACCGAACTTCGAACCTTGAATAATAGCTTGATAACTTTCATACCATCTCTGCCACTGTGTTTAAAAATGCTGGTGATATTTATTATGTAAAGTAACCCCACTTTAACACTGTCAAGAAAATACCTTAAGACTGATTTGTTTCTGAAGGGATAGGGTTTGTATTGTCAACCTGCTTTGACAGCCTCGGTGTTTACTTGCTCCTTCAACCCTTTTCCCACTGTAGATGCCAAGTTTTCTGACCCTATTTGGACTTGATCATGGCCCTCTAATTTGAGAAAGGCGCCTCTTTTTCAAAATACTTCCCTGCCTGTAAATATATCATACAATACCTCTGTCCTTTTGAATAATAAAAGGCTGTGTTTTCTCAACACAAGTTGTTTTAAACCATCCAAATAATGACCATATGCCAAATGACCCCTTTTTGAACATGATGAACAATAATTTAAAAGGTGATGTCTCTTGGTGATAGGACTCAAATTGCTCTTACCAGCTGATTTTCTTTCCATGCTTTCCAAAGTCTTCAAAACCTAGATGATGACTTGTGATAAAATGTCCTTTGAAGCTTTGATTGTTCCTTGCTTTGAAGAAATGCCTCCTCCTGCAGCAGTGGTATGTGGATTCTATCTGTGGTGATTTTTAAAGCCTGAAGAATTTAAACCGAAGTACTCTTGTATTTGCTATGCTTTGGAACTTGTAGGGCCCTTTACCTTTTAAGCTTGGTTTGACAGACTCTTGTAGGTGTCTTTTGACTGTAGATGCAAAAATACAATTGTATTGACTTTAAGTTCAATCATCCTCTGTCTACAGAAAAAAGGGGATTCCCTTTACAATTCTTTTCACTTGGATTGTAATAGTGAAGCGCTTCATGGGTTTTGAATGCTGCTCCAGAGCTAATGAAACTTATTTCCAGAAACTCTGTCTTAATCTGCTGAAGGTTATTTGATGAGCAGGCTTTGACAAAAGCTTTCTCTTACACATGGTGACAGTTTCTGCTTCCAGGTGATCCATAAGTTTCTTCTTTGATTATAAGTGCCATATTTTGGTTGCATCCATTCATACTATATTTCTCTGTTTACTTAAAAGGAGCTCTTTTAGACTTCTTGGCATGTGACAGTGAGGTGTTGTTTGACCCCCTCTCCTAAGGAAACTGCCTTTTTTTGTATCAATGGCCTGTATATTCAAATTGTCTCCTGTCCACTATAAGGTATAGTTTGACAGACATTTTCCTATGGGTAGGAAAACCAATACTTTTTGAAACATAAACACCATCTGTTACCTGTGAAAAGACTTTTTCTTTCTTTCTTTGTCTCTTTCCACTGCATCTTTTGACCAATTAGTTTTCAAAAACATTCAATGCCTTGGTCATCTGCTCATGAACGAAGGAGGCCCTTCACTTGGCAAAGTATCTGAAGATTGTTTGATAAGCCTGCCTGACAAAGGTTTTTCTTAGATGCGATGGTAAGCAAACAAACTTGAAAAACATTAATATTGGCACCTCTGCTTGCAATCACTACTGTGCTTCAGAAAAACCCTAGTCAAGGTGTCACTGTCCTACTGCACTGCTCTGAGGGGAACTGAAATGTCATCATTTGCTTTGGTCATCTTATGACAAATTATTTGAAAGATAGTCTCTGTGACTATGGAGGTCAACACCCTTTGAAAAACAAACACCTTTTCTTCTGCCTGTGTAATGACATGATTTGTCAGCATCTCTTCAATTTGGTCTTGTGGAAAAGCAGGCTGCTTATGATTAGAATTATTTTTACTAATGATATGCCTCTCTAAAGTTTAACAATTCTCATGATTTGAAAACTTCAAATGACTTCCTTTACAAGACCAAAACTCTGTTTTCCCTTTAACTTGCATACTTCAGACTGTAGCCCTGCTGTGATTATCACTTACACTCAGAAAACCTAGAGTCTCTGCTTCACTGTTTAGCAAAAAGCAAACCTAGGCTTTTGCAATCCTTAAAGTCAATATTGCCCAGCGCCCTCTGCTTGTAGATGAAGGAGGCGCCCTAACCCTCTGCTTGTAAATGAAGGAGGTTCTTGGCCATGACAATTTACCAGTTTGCTGTGACAGTGGTGTCTTTCTCTTACTGTGATTTTTCATGCTGGAAGGAAAATGCAAGGTCTTGATGAGTGACTCTCTGTTTTGCAGATATATCTCAGGCTCATGTTACATTTAGAAGCAGCTGTTCTTCTAACTGTAGATTCAAGCATTTCCTCCTGAGATGAAGTTATATTTCCTGTCTTTGTAGAATCCATAAAACACTGTGAAACACCTAATAATCAGCTTGAGACTGTGGTTTATGCAGTGCTGAGACCTAGGGGTGTGTAAGTGGCGCGACTTAGAGCTGTGATCAACTTGATTTGCAGAGTGGGAGGCCTTTCATGATTGGTCTATAGCAGATGGAGGTTTTTTGGCCTTTTGATGGTTGCCAAGGGTGAAATGCCTTAAAGCGCCACTTCCTAACTTAGGGGAGGCTTTTGAAACAGACTTGGATTTGCCTTTTAGAGCTGATGGGCAGACCAGTAGGGCTGAAGCTAGAAAAAATAGTGATAATGGATTTTAACTTTGACAAGGGCGGACTGAAAAGTAAGAGGGCGAAAAAAGTTTTATGAGGGTTTTCTAGATGACAAATTGACATATGGAAATCAGCTTCTAGAAAACTCAGCTATGGATATAGTCATCACTAACATGTGAAAAATACTGATGACTAACAGTGGCTCCATTTGGGGAGGGCAGCTCCTCGTCAGGAGGTGTCCAGAATTCAGATCTTTGGCTTATGAAGACCAGTGCCTTACCCATTGGTGCAAAATTTACCTTTCTTTTGATGTTATTTCTGAAAAGTGACAGCATGATTAACATCAATGATACTTCTGCCTACCCCACTATCTTTCCTAACATTTTTTCTTCTCTTTGGCGCATTTGAACTAGTAGCCTTTTGACAATGCATATTTTTCTTTTTGCAAAATGAACCTATCTATTTCTACTCTTATATCTGCCGGGAGTTCAGATTAAACTGATGAACTCCTTCATTACTCTACCTAATGCTAGATCGACTGTCAAGATTAAGCAGTTTGACAGGATTTTATTCTCTAATCTAAAACATGAAATTCAAAAATGATCAAATCAGGATTAGACAGTCTGATTTGTCATGCATTTGCGGCATAAAAGACAAGCTGCACACAAATGTTATTTTGCAATAAAGGGAAACTAGACAAGCGGGGGGCTAAGATGTACAATGTGTTTTTCATCCATCGCTTCTCCCTTTGGTTCTGTTTTAGGCATGTGGAACTAGAATCTCTCCCTAATCTAAGCTCTGTGATAAGTCAATCTTACACAATGTTGACTATCTTTGCACTCACTAACTTATCAGCAAATAAATTTAAACATGCTCAGCTATGATTAGGCTAGATAGTTGAACAAGACTTTGAAGCATTAGTAGCGGCATTTAGACTTGCTCGCTTTCTGAAAGACTACTTTTTGGAACATGGGGCCTTTTTTCTATCTTCACTCGCCCTCTTTTCTGTTTTTTTACTATTTTTGACTTTTCTATCTTTTACTGTTTTTGACTTTTCTATCTTCCCAATATTTCAAACAATGGTATGTACAATGAATGAAAGTGTTATAAACTAAAAAATGGAGCTCCTGACAAAAATAGTGCTTTAATGTCCTGCCATTCACAGGACCCCCAAAAATTTCAGTCCCATCAGGTTCTTGCAAGAAGAAAGCATTGTTTCCACTGACTGAGCTGATGATGTAAGGCCCTTTCCATAAATTTTCAAACTTGCCATGTTTACCTTTGTCTTCTCTTCTAGAATCCCATTTTAAAACTTTATCTCCAATTTGAAAATCATTTTCCTTAGTTCTTCTGTCAAAAATATGTTTTATTTTATCTTGTGCTAACTGAGCCCTTTGGTAAAATTCTTCTCTGGTTTGTTGTAAATGGATAGTCTGATTTACCCTCCTTTGCATGTCATTTTCTTCTATTTGGACTTCTTGTAATAGTTTCATTACCGGAACCCCTAAAGATGTTGGGAAAATGGCATATATACCATAAACTAGCTGGTAAGGGGACATACCTATGGATTTCTTGGTGGTTAATCTATCAGCCCATAAGGCGTGTACTAGTTTCCCATGCCATGCTTTTTGATTTTGTTCAAGAAGTTTTTTGATAATGTTGACTAGGCTTTTGTTAGAAGACTTGGCTAAACCATTACCTTGAGGGTAATAAGCTGTGGAATGCCCTAATGAAATATGATACTTGTGACAGAAGTCTATCATTTTCTTGGAAGAGAAGGCAGCGGCGTTATCTGTAATGATTTTCCTGGGACAGCCAAATCTGGATAGGATATTGGTTTCTAGGAACGTGATGATGACTGAATCAGTGGCGTTCCGGGAAGGTATGGCTTCTATCCATTTGGTAAAGTAATCAGTGGCTGTGAGGATCCATTTATGTTGAGCGGATGAGGAGGGGTGAATTTCCCCAATGAAATCTAAACCCCATTGCTGGAAGGGTCCTTCAACTATGATGGGATGTAAGGGCAAAGGTAAAAGCTTTTTCTTGCCATAAAAAAATTGACATTTATGGCATGTCATAACTAGTTTGTGAGTATCAGGGAACAAGGTAGGCCAATAATAACCGGCTCTAAGGATTTTGTTTGCAGTGGTTTTCCAGTAGAGATGGCCCCCACATTCTCCTTCGTGCATTTCATGCATAATTTTCTCTGCATCAGACTCAAGCAAAGATTTAAGCAGCATACCAGTGGGATTTTTCCAATACAAAGAACCATCTAAAATGCAAAACTTTAAAGATTTTTGTTTAAGGAATCTTGCTTTTGTTTTTGATAAAGTCGGAGGAGCATTCAGATAAGTTAATACATAAAGAATATATGCATACCAAGGTGAATCCAGAAATATCTGATCAATAGGGGGAGTGTGCACTCTTCCTGTTCTTCTAAGGCATCAACAAAATTTATATCTAAAGCTTGGAGGTTGGTTTCAGCCATTAGTCTTGCAAGTCCTTGTCCTTTAACTAGTTTGGTAGGCCGGATTTCTAAGTCATACTCTAGGATGATAGCAATCCACTTTCCCCTTTTACCATCGGGATCTTGGTTCAGAATGTCCTTGACGACAGTATTAGGGACAAAAGCTATGACATGAGAATGCAAGATGTAAACTCGGAAATCCTTTAGTGCCTTTACCAATGCGAATGCCTGCTTTTCCATGATGTTATATTTCAAGGGAGCATCTCTCAGGGATTTGCTAAAAAAGGCAATGGGTTGCTCTTGCCCAGCTGCATTTTTTTGCAACAACACCGCAGCTATTGTATGTTCTGAGGCAAATGAAAAAATGTAAAAATCTTTGGTGAAGTCAGGGCTTATCAATAATGGTGTTTCAGTTAAGGCCCTTTTAATTAGTTCAAAAGATTTTTTGGCTTCTATAGTCCATTTAACCCCGACCTCCTTTCTTAACATATTTGTGATATCTTTCAGGAGTTCAGCAAGGTTTGGGATGAATCTTCTTAAGAAATTTATTTTTCCGATAAAGGACTGTAACTCCTTTATGTTTCTGGGGTGACTTATCTGTAAGATACCTTCGATTCTCTGGGGATCTATTTTAATTCCTTCTTCCGAAATAATGTGACCTAGGAGTTTTCCTTCCTCTAGACCGAAAAGTGTTTTCTTGGGGTTTAGGGATAAACCATATTTTCTGCATTTGTTGAAAACCTTTCTTAAGTGTGCTAGGTGTTCTTCATCTGATTTAGAATATACCGTTATATCGTCAAGATATATGACTATGAAAACACCTATGTCTTCTGAGAAAGCTATGTCCATGGCTCTTTGAAATGTGGCGCCAACATTCATCAGTCCAAAAGGCATTTTAACGTACATAAAAGTGCCCCAAGGGGTGGTGAAAGTTGTCTTATGTTGATCGGTAGGATAAACCAACACTTGGTTATAACCAGAAAAACCATCAAGCAATGAGATTCTTTTAGCGCCTACTACCTTCTGAAGTATGTGGTCCATTTTGGGCAGAGGGTAGTTATCTTTTAGACATGCCCTATTTAGGTTTCAGAAATATATACAGAGTCTGATTTCACCAGTCTTCTTCCTAACTGATACCAGATTTGAGACCCACTCAGAGTATCGGAGAGACACGATTATCCCAGCATCATACATCTTTTTAATTTCCTTTTCAACCAACGGTAGTAATAGTGGGTTTATCCTTCTTAACTTTTGTTTGAAAGGCTTTTGGTTTTCTTTGAGGGGAATTTTATGTTGGATGATGCTGGTGTCATATGACTTCAAATCTTGGTATCCCCATGCAAACACATCTTTAAATTCCTTAAACAGTTCGATGTATTTATGTTTTATGAGAGGCGGGAGGGTTTTGGACAGTTTAATGTTTTTGGGCTCTTCTGGACTTCCTATGTTATATTCCTCTATGTCACCCTCTGTAGATTCCATTTTAGGCTTTTTGGCCACATCATTAAAGTCAAACAATTCTTCTAAAGGTGCGAGCCCTCTGGGTATGGTGTCATTTTCACAGTGTAAGACTTCGAGTTCCCTTTGGTCAATGTCCTCTCCTATTTCATTTTCATATGGATGGTCTACCAGGTTTAGATTGGTCCACAAAGGTGGATTTAGCTCTTGGTCTTGACTTTGGCTGGGTTTCCTTTCTTCGTCTCCTGAGTCTGTTTTGGTTATTTCAAACTCATTCCTAGATTGTAGGAAATCATCAATTTGATCATCATCTTGGAATATTTTCCAATGGTCAAGATTATCTGGTACAGTAGGGCGATGCTTAACTTGAATGTCATATTGCTCACTTATACATGGTATTTGGCTACTGCTTGCAGCAAAGGCGAGCTCATTGGCCAGACTGTTTTGAATCCTAGGGATATAGGTGAGTTCATATTTTTCAAAAGTTTTAAGGATATCCAAAGCTGCATTCCTATATTCTCTCAGTCTTGGGTTCTTTGCCGAATATTCACCTTTGATTTGCCTGATTACAAGCTCTGAGTCTCCTTGGGCTGATATTCTATTGGCGCCTAAGTCTCTAAGCATGTGCAGACCGATGAGAAGGGCTTCATATTCCGCAATGTTATTAGTACATTGGAATTCTAATCTAAAAGAATGACCTTCTTTAGTATTGTGTATCCAGATGCCTACTCCTGAACATGTCTTGCCACAAGAACCATCAAAGCTTATACTCCAAAGAGCTTCCTTTTCATACATGATACTAAGCTGTTTTCCAGGTTTCTTGGGACTTTGGTCATCAATTTCTTCATTCAGTAATGGTTTGGACATGTCTTCATTTTCTTTTATCTGCTTGTTTATATCATCTTCATTGTATAAGATAAAAGAATCTAAATTGGAATGAATGGAATAGATGGGGGTATTGTTTGGCTTATCTCTGTTGCTAACCATGTATTTCATGCGAGTTTCTCGGTATAACCTCCTTGTTTGGTTGAAAACCGGGATAGTAGCGAATGACATATCCATTTGAAGGCTACCTTGTATTTTGGCAGCCCATGCTCTTGATAGTAGCATTCCATACTTGGGTGGGATATCGGCCACTACTACATCCATGACTAAGTTTTTGGCTGGTAGTTGTGTTAGGGAAAAATCTAGATTCTTTATCAGACCTAAAAATTTGACCTGGCTCGAATCGAAAGAATACAGGTTTTTGTAAGGTTGAGTCACTTCCAGTCCTAGGTTTTCCATGACTGCTTTAGGCATGAGGTTATGGGAAGCACCAGAATCTAACATGGCATTATGTAATATTTTGTCCCGTATGTTTAAGCTTACATAGAAAGGAGAAATAGATCCTTCTTGGTATTCGCCTTCTACTTTAGGGCCAAATAAAAGCTCGGGTTTGTCATCAGTTAAATTCAAGGTATCTGCCTTGCTCTCTAGATCGAGGACTTTGAAGATTTGAGATCTATACCTACCTACAGTTATTAGCTCTGTGAGGGGTATGGTAATTTTTATTTTGGAAATTTCCCCTTCGAAACTAAAAGGAGTATGTAGTTTGGGCAGATTTGTTTCAGCTTTTTCAGACATAACTTTTTATATGTTCTTAATTTGCTGACTTTGGCTTGGGACTTTGTTTGATACAGCCAACTCTGAGGTTTTTGGAGAGGTACTAGGAGTATCCGAGCTAATACTTGTCTGAATGGCTTTGCCTTTGTTTGGGTCAATCTTTTTGGTCCCAACTTTGTTACTATCCATGGTTTTCTTTAGGATGTCATCCGAGGTCTGGGTACTGTCAGGATTACTCTTTTTGGAATGGTTTTGGTTTTTTCTGCTTCTAAGATTATACTGCCGGTGAACTTCTATTATGGCATTTTGAAATTCTATGGCAGGATCGTCGAGATCTTCATAGTTGGTCTCATCTTGATTAGGAGAACATAACTCTTGTTCTTCCGCTGTGAGGTACACCTCGCTTTCATTATCAGACCCTACGAGATTTAAATGACTTTCATCAATGGGTTTTGTATCTCTATCATCTTCTTCCACATAGTTTTCATTGAATGGTGGCATAAATTGTTGGTCATTTTCCCTTGGTCTGTTTTGGGGCTGCTCCCTCCTAAAGTTTTGGTTTCGGTTTCTGTTTGGAGGGTTTGGCTGGTTGTCCCTAACAGGAGCTTTTTCATTTATCCTTTCCCACATTTTGGCCATGGTTTTGACTAAGTCATCTATTCTGGGATCTAGGGAAGGTGATGAAGTGGAGACCTCATCTTTATATGTGACCTTTCTTTCTGATCTAGTCCTAGCTCTTTTTTCAGCTAAGTTGGCATCTGCTTTTATGGCTATTTGTTGCATTTCCTCTAAGGTAGGGGGATCCTTATCTCTCAGATGATATGTCATGTCCGGATCGAAACCTTTGGGGAATTTTTCCAAGGCTAGACCAAGTGGAGGCTTGAAATGAGGTGGGAGGGAGTTATATACACTGTTGAACCTAGTACAGTAAGCTTGGACACTTTCCACATTTTCCCGTTTTAGATTGTTATATTCTGACAGGATTTGAATGGGGTTTCTTCGGATTTCCCACCTATTTCTGAAAACTTGATGTAGTTCTGGGATATCATGGATACCGTTTGGAGCTAAGCTTTTGAACCATGCTTTGGGTTCACCACCAAGACTTTGGCTAATAATTACTCCGATTTGTCTGGTTTGTACTCCAGTATTCGTACATCGGGGTCATCCTACTTCTTATGATGTTGAGGTGGTAGTGGTATCTTCTCCGAAGAAAGTGGGATTTTGTCTTTGATATTATTTGGGAGAGGACATGGCGGTGGCAACACCAAAGGTGCGCACAAGAATACAAGACTCGGAGTTAATGGATGATGTACAAGATGTAGGACTAGTAATGTAGATGAAGTGTTTGAACAAGGTGGTTTGACCAGCACATGATGAACTTGGACTAGTGATCTGGTTTTGAGCAGATCTAGGATGATAGGAGCCAAATTGATAAAGAAGCTGGAAATCAAGAGGAGTGGTGGGTGAAGCTTCTCTAATAGGACTCTGTGGTGGGTTCAGGGGTTCAAGATCGTCGAAGTTTATCTTACTATATGATTTGCTTCGGGGAAGAGCTTGTGATGACTCTAGTTCCAAAGGTGAATCTGGTAGGATAGTGCGATGTTTAGGCACAGATCTTGTTCTACGGATGGGTCTACCAGTAGCTAGATGATCGGTTTCGGAAGCTTGCCACAGAATCTTCTCTGGGTCATCTACTATGATAGGGGGATTTGGGTCTGGATGGGATCTGGTGTTAATTCTTCGTGAAGCCAGATTTTGGATCCAGAGTTTAGAGAGAATGGTATTAGTGAATGCTCTGGATGAGTGGTTTCTCTAAAGCTTTACTAAGGTGAAGGATGGTCAAAATAAAAAGGAATGAATTAGTGGAGTCGCCAGGTGGAACTCGGTTGTTTTTGTGAAGATAGCTATGGTCCACCGCCAATAATTAATCTGGGAATGTTTTTGGATTTTCTGAGTTTTATGTGCAGCCTATGGTTTAAAGTATCCTAGACTTGTTTCAACACTTTGCTAGGGTGATGAGAACAAAAAGAGTTACTCTAAATGGGTCTATGGACTGCTTGCTTGTTTAAGGTATCTAAAGTACCAAAGAGTCTATAAGAGTTTGCTAGACTATCATGTACTCAGTGTCCCACAATCTCCCGCTATGTTAGTGAGCGATGGGATAGG
This sequence comes from Pinus albicaulis, assembly GCA_034641835.2. Taxonomy (NCBI): domain Eukaryota; kingdom Viridiplantae; phylum Streptophyta; class Pinopsida; order Pinales; family Pinaceae; genus Pinus; species Pinus albicaulis. The sequence goes on from JAXQQM020073780.1 coordinate 98,902, forward strand.
TCTATCGGATAGTAACCTAGAGTTTGGTAAAATAGTAAGGCCTACTAGAGGTTAGTGGAGTCGCCAGGTGGATTATCAGTTTGTTTTGAGATATACTTGTATGGTCCACCACCAATGTTGACAAAAACCAATCTAAGGGAGTATTTTTTGTGGTTTTTTCTGAGTTTTATGTGCAGCCTAGGATGTAAGGGTGTTATAAACCTGATTCATCACTTTTCTAAGATGGTGAAGCAGAGAGTTTACACTAAATGATTCTAAAGGCTAATGGTTTAAGTTAAAATTTGAAGGACTAAGGAGTCTATAAAAGTTTGCTAGACTATCATGAACTCAATAAGTCCCACCGTGATCGCCATTATGTTAGTGAGCGGTGGGATAAGTCAGCTAGCTAATATTCTCAAAAGTCTCTAAAGATTAGGGAAACTAAGTTTGTTTATCACTTTCTCAGCCTCACCCAATGATGTGGCTGGGAACTTAGGGGTCCCAGATTTAATGACAGAGCCAAATGACGATGTAACATCAAACCAAGCTTTGGAGCCCAAGGACCTAGCCTTCCTGGACTCAGAGAGGGCTCTCTCTATTAGATGTAAAAGATATTGGTGTGTTTGCTTATGATGTTCTGATATTAGGCTAGTTATGAAGTGAGATTTTTGATTTTTGGTTTTTAAGTTTGTGAGGGATAAAACTGATCAAAGATGTAAAAATGGATAACAAGAAGTCAGATCAATTGGGCTATGGGGTCAAACAGGTCAAGGAAGCTATGAGATGATGATGTAAGGCTGCTGTAGGGCCGATTTGATTCAAGGTAGAAAAGATGTTTGGGCAAAATGGAGTAAATGAACATCAAGCTTGTGAAAGACAAGGGATTTCAAGTGTAACTAGTTGATAGCAGACATAAACATGTTATAGCAAGCCATTAATCATGCTAGATGTAACTATGAGCTAATTAATACATAGAAATCAAACATTCCAGCCATACATAGAAGTATAAGACCTTCTAACTTCGGGAAATGGCTATCAGACTTTGGGGAAAGCACATAAGGAGGACTAACAACTCATAAAACTATGCCGGAACGCCTAAACACAGTCTCTAAGTTATTGGGCACTTGGACAAACAAGCTTTCATAGTTTTAGGCAAAGGGCTAGATCGGGACTAGGCCTCCTTGGTTCAACAAGATGATAAGCTAATCAGTCAAAGAGATAGTTTTATGGACATAACTATGGACAATCATAGGTAGGCAGGGCACACCATACATCCTACTCAACATACATAGAACTTATGAATAAAACTAGCAACAATACCTTAAGTTACTAAAGAGCAGTTAAGAATTCTTTAGTATAACTAAGGAAGAAGAAAACATAAAGCTATGAAGATTCAGGAATTTTGAGGTGCCTCCATGGGCATATATCAAACTTAATCTCTACTGATCTATAGCAGCAAGAAGCATGTATCATGAATGAAAACTAGAAGACAACAACAAAGCAAGAAACACTATACCATTCTACTATGTAATGGAATCCATCAACAATCCTTCATCATTCATCAAAAGCATCCAAGAGGCAGTCCAAAATCATAACACAAGTATGTTCTTCAAAGCTCATATGACTAATATATTGATTCTTCTCTCAAGTTCAGCCTTGTTTTACAATGAAGCCCTTGGAATAAATAGGCTTGAGTGAGGAAAACTTCATGGTGCAACTAGCTATCCCATTGGCCTAATCAAAATATCTAAACTTGTCCTTGAGGCTTTGCAAAGCCCAAGGCACAAAATATCCCATAAAATATCTAAAAAAATGCTAAAAACGGAAATTATATTGACTTTGCATCATTTTCCAAGTGTAAAAATAGCTAAACGCACATTTGGAAAAAGCAGATTTTTGAGGTTCAAAAATTGCAAAAATACTTCAAATTTATATCAGAAAAAGGTCCCCTGACTTGCTGGAGACAAATGGCAGCCTTCCCGGTGTCAAAACGAGGCTCATAATAGCTCGTTGGAAAGCTTTCTGTGCCTACTTTCCGGCGCAACTGAAATCACCTCAATCTGATGCCCGGAAGTCCTCCAAATCTGCACCTGTGTGTAAAAAGCCAGGAAATAGCAGACTGCTGATATGACGGGCAGAATGTGCAAAAAGTGAGCATTTTTCGCCGTTTTGAGGAGGAGAATGATCTCCAAATGCTCTGAAAATCGTTGAGGACCTGCTCATAGAATTATGGCATCAACTGGTATCATCCTTCTCCCTTGAAAAATCCTCAAACTGAAATGGCGAAATTATGAGTTTTCGACCAAAAACCCAAAAAATGCCAAAAAACAAAAAGTTGCCGAAATGGGCCCAAAATTGGCATGCATGACCCTCAGGGGTCTGTAGCAATATGCTCCGAAGCTGAGGCCAAAATATCAAGGGATGATATGCTTTTCTCCCCTTTCCGTGCCGGGCGCTTCCCCTTTGCCTTCTTCAATTTCTCTTGGGCTGCCTTTAGTTTGCGCCTGGCAAACTGATTCAACTTTTGAAAGTGATGAGTTCTCCTCCTTTGCAGCTCTAGATCTCTGTTCGCCCTCTCAAGCTTCATTTCCAAGTGCTTGTTAGCTCTTTCAAGCCATGCCTCTTTGTTTTCTTCAATTTCCTGCTCAAGGAGTGCAGTGAGAGGAAAGGCTTGGAGATGGGCTTGTTCTTCTTCTTTCTGCTTTTCCAAGCCTCTTTTAAGCCCTATGGTCCTAGGCCTCTTTCGCCTAGGCTGGTCTTCCTCTTCTTCCTCATCAAACTCACCAATGAGTTCTTCTATCCTTGCTTGCGCCTTAGCTGCCTCATTCTTATATTTGATTGCCCGTGCTTCATGAACAGCTGTGTGAACATTCATCTGTTTGTTTTGAATCTCCAAGAAGTGGTTGAAGTTCCTTGCCCTTTGAAGATCCTCCTCTAATGCCTCAATTTTCCCCTCTTTATGAATTAGGAGGTTTTCAAGAAGGCGGGCCTCATTATCACTGTCATCGCTTTGGATTGGGATGACAGCTAATGCACCTCCATGCTTTGTACTTTCTCCAACTTTGCTTTTCCCTTTGAAGGCCAATCTGGCACTTTTCCTCCTTGGCATGCTAGTAGGTGTCCTTTTGGGCGATTTTCTCTTGCTAGGAACAACCTTTGTCTTTTTTGGAGTGGCAGCCTTAGGCCTATCTTTCTTGCTGTGCTGAGCTTTGTTATTTTGGGAGGAGGAGACATAACTGATTTACCCTTGACATCTTCTTGAACTTGCTGCTCTTCTTGAGGCTGCTGGATGTTTTATTTTTGCTGTTCACTTTGCTGCTCCTGTTTGCCAACCTTAACTTGTTGTTCTACATCAATGCCTTGTTCATTTGGTGTTTCAAACTGCTACCCTTCTTCGCCAAAATCAAGCTGCTGCTGTGCTTGGATTTCCTGCTCTTTTTGTGGCTCAAGATGTGGCTCAATTTCCTGCCCAAGCTGATGTTCTTCATTTTGTACCTGCTGCTGCTCATCCTTTTCCTCTTGCTGCTGTTCATCTCTTTCCTCCTGCTGCCTTGACTGTTCAGTGGTAATTTTGATCCTTCTAGGAGTAGGCCTGCTGGACAAAGGTATAGGGCGATGAACAGGCTGAGTGGGAGATACATGGACTGGAGGAACAGTAGAGAAATCCGGGTGGCTGATGAATACATCCCATGGAACTTCCTTCTTCTCTAGCTGATGTAGGATGATAATCTTGATCAGAGAATGATGGAAAAGGGAAAGTATTTGTAGAGGTGAAGCCTTCTTCTGGACAGTAGATGCCATCTTCTCGATGCTCTTGAATAGAAAGTAAGGGAGGTTTAGTTGCCTGTTTCTAGTGAAATGCATTAAAAGGCGGACATGGTAGGCATAAACTCGATCAAACCTCCCTTCACAAGTAAAATATTTCATTATGACTTTCATAAGAGGAGCATAGCTGTCAAGAAGATATGAAAAAGGGAAAATAGCAGTGAAAGCATCTCTATGCTCAGGGTTGATGAAAGGCTTGTAATCTTCTAAGTCAAGATGGGCCTGTTTGAACCACTTTTCGCCATGATATGGAATCTTGGTGGCCTTGGACACTGATCTTGGAGAGAACTTGAAATCAAGGTCTGCTACCCTGAAATGCTTGTCCTGGAACCTCAGGGCGCATAAGTGTGTCAATGGCGAGAAGCTTTTGAATTCCTGTATCTTCTACCAGAAATCTAGGCAACCTACTTCATGGAAGTTGAAAAGGGCAGATGGATGAGCATTAACCTCTTCTGTAGAGATTGGCTCATATCTTTTATGCAGGCCACTCCTGCTGTCTTGCCTTGGAGGCATTTTGACCTAAATATGCTTTGGAAGAAACAAACTGCCTCACTGTGTGTAAACTGCCCTTTTGGAGTCAAACTGTGCCAATGTACTGCTTTGACAGAGAAACAATGTGATTTGGATGGTTGCAACAAGTTTCCTTATAATACACAACCTCTGCTCTCTTAAAAAGTAGCCTTCTACCTTGAATGTATCTCAGCCAGGCAGATTTCTCAATAGGATACCATATAGTAAAAAGGAGACAGACTGTTAGGTAAATTCCCTGTGCACAGTGTTAAGAAATCACTTTTTCTTGTGAATTTTCTAGAGGTCAATCAACACATATGTATCTTTGCCCAAGGTAGACTTTGCAATCATTAACAACCTGATTTTCTTAATGTGCCAACATTCAACAAAATTGCATATATGAAATCAACCCTTAGTGCAATTAAACAGTCACTGTCACAGTCAGAGAACAGAGGTGATAAGCTATAAAGTTTCAACAGAAGTTGTAGCTGCTTATCTCTTTCAAAATAATCAGTGTCCCCTTATCAATGTAACTCTTGCCTTTGCAGAAATATTTTTACTCTCTATGCACATCCACTTATCAATATGAGCTGGAAAAACAAAAGGCAATCAAGTGGCAAACACAGTGAACACTGTCCTTTCTGAGAGAAGTGTGAGCAACTTTCCCCTGTAGCTTTCAACCTATAAATTGCTCTTTGATCAAGAAACATTTTCTGATTATACTTTACTGCCTTCTATAGGTATGTCACTTCATCAAAAAGGATCATACACATACAAAGTTAACCCTCAGTGTGAGCATACATTCATACTCACTGATATGGAACAAGGTGACAGAATTTTGAAGAATGTTATGCAAGTTTCAACCAAGCCTGTAGGAGTTTTATCTCTTTCCCTCAATCAACCTCCTGTTTTAATATGGAAACCCTGTTCTTTGTAGAAAACCTCTTCCCTATCTGAATATCAACTTGTCAAAGTAAGCTTTGAAAAACAAAACAGTCAAGTGGCAAATCCAGGAAAAAACACTGCCCTTTCAGTGGTCTATAGGGTTAATTTATGCCCCTTGATGCTTTGAAGGTATAGGACCCCTGGTCTGTTGATTAATGAAAGTGAACTCACACAGCTTCAACTTCAGCACAGATTATTTCCTGTAGGTGCCCTTTACCAGCAGATCTTACAACATGAAAACAGTCAACAGGAGTATAGCCATTTCAGCCCAAATCCACTGCCTTGGTAAGGAAATAATGTTTTTCGAATGTTTGTGCCCAATCTCCTTCTCAATACATGACCTCTGGTTCTCAAAATGAGGCTTTCCCAACCATTGATGCCTCTTAACAAGTATGTTTCAAAGCATAATAGAATCTAGAAAAGATACACAGTTTTTAACAGATTACTGTGATGGTACAAGGTGTCATGGCCCTGGGTGCTTTGAGAACAGCAAAATAGTTTTGTAGTGAGCAAACATTTTTTTTAATCAAGACACTGGTCCTTTTTATGCTACTTTCCTAATGAAATCAAAAATCTGTTGATAGTCCCCCACAATGATTTTAAAAGATTCTAGGGCTTGCTGTTTCTGAGGTAGGTCAAGAGGACTTATAGTGTTTTTCATGTAATAATCAGGTCTGTAGTCCTCAACCAACAAACTATTTTTTAACAAAACCCTTCTTTCTCATTACACTTCACTGTTCTTTAATGGTAAGTCACCCCATCAAACCAATTCATATCACATGCAAATTTAACCTCTGGTGTTCGAAAATTTCAAGGGCAGCTTCAAAATACCTCTTTGAATTTGATGGAAGATCCTTTGAGAAGCTTGGAGCAGCTTTGCATTCAATTTGAAAACGTGTTGGAGGCTAAAGAAGTGCGCGGCACTTTGTGGCAGAAGAGCGTCGCTCAGTTGACCAACCGGGTGGCCCTGTCGGGTCGGGCGGGCACCGTGTACAGGCGCGTCGCGCACATGTACAAGCGCGTCGCGCATACGTTGACCACCCGTTCAAATTTCCTTCCAGGCGCGTCGTGCGGTTTGCCAGTCGCGTCGCGCGTTGTTTAAACGGTGCAAACTCCTGCAATTTGACCCGAACCTCCTTGTTTCGATGCTAAGGGTAGTACAGAGCTTTGTTTGAAGTTTGAAAATGAAAAATTCACCCTTCGACCTCACTCCCTTAATATGTCAAACCCCCAACGGTCTTAAACCTTTTGAAATGTAAACTTGACATTCAGCTCCGTTTATTTTTAACCTTTGTAATGCTGCGTTGGTGGATCTCTTGAAACTTAAAATCATGTTGACTTTATTTGAGAGGTATTCCCTTTTTGAAATGATTTCGGCCACAGAATATTTATGCCCTTTAAAAAATGTCAATAAATCAAAACTGTTTTGAAAAAATATGAAGACTGCTTTGTTGTTGAAAAGATAGGGTTTGGATTGTCAACATGCTTTGACAGTCTCTGTCTCCAAAAGCTTCTTCAACCTTTTCTCTATTGCAGGTGCCCACATTGCTGACATTATTTGGATTTGGTTATGGTTTTTTATTTAAGAAAGGGGCCTTCTCCAATATGCCTTTTTGCTTAGAACATATCATTTATGATATCCCTGTCCTTTTGAATAATGAAAGAACTGCATTTGTCTCAAACCTGTAAAGGACATTTCGCGCTGCGGAGTATTCTTTGACCTTTTGACAGGGATTCTTTTCCCTTTCTTCAACACAAACTAACATCTTGCTCTTAATGCCTTTTTGGAACTAAATGATGCCCACTGTGACTGAAAATTAACCAAGGTGTAAACTGTAGTGGTACTCACCCAGGCTTGATCATCATTTGTCTAAGAAGGTGCTTTCTTTTACAATATTTTCTCTGCTCTCAGTGCTGATTTGATATCTCTGATCTTTATAATGACAGCTTTGTACTTTTTTTGAAAACCTCTTCGAAATCTGAGAGTATGCCCAAAATATTTTTGTACTTTATAACCCTATATTCTAGCTGCAGTATCTCTTGGGAAAACCAGGCTCAGATTTTACTGTCAACTTAGGACAAACTTATTTTGAAAAGGCACTTGTTCCATAAATGGAATTACTTCCAATAATGCCATTCTTTGATTAGCTTTGCATGCTGCCCTAGGGTTTTTTAAACTTCAGATCCTAAGCATTTCCTGTCTTTGTATTGAAGATGCAAGTATATAAGATGTGGACAAATTTTTGGCCTATTTCACAGATAACAAAGCTTTCATAGACATCTTCTTCCTAATGACAAACTAAAAATACCAACCTACTGTATCTGAAGAAAAACTCTGTCTTTGTGGTGAGGTGCAGCTTGCAACAGCTGGATTTGCACCAGCGCTTTGATTAATAGTAAAAAGTCTCCTGTCTGAGACTGTATGCCATTTTCTTATGAGTAGGAAAACCAACATCTTTTGAAACATAAACACCATCTATTGCTTGTGTAATGACTTTTTCTTTCCTTCTTTGTCTCTTTCCACTGCATCTTTTTACCAATCAGTCTTTAAAAACATTCAATGCCTTGGCCATCTGCTCATGAAAGAAGGAGGCCCTTCACTTGGCAGAGTATCTGAAGATTTTTTGATAAGCCTGCCTGACAAGGGTTTTTCTTGGATATGATGGTAAGCAAACAAACTTGAAAACATTAATACTTTTACCTCTGCCTGCAATCACTACTGTGCTTCAGAAAAACCCTAGTCAAGGTGTCACTGTCTCACTGCACTGCTCTTTGCTGAGGGGAACTGAAATGTCACCATTTTCCTTGGTCAACTTATGACAAATTATTTGAAAGATAATCTCTGTGAGTAGGGAGGTTAGCACCCTTTGAAAAACAACCACCTTTTCTTCTGCCTGTGTAATGACATGATTTGTCAACATTTCCTCAATTTGGTCTTGTTGAAACAACAGGCTGCTTATGATTAGAATTGTTTTCACTAATGATGTGTCTCTCTAAGGTTTTAACAATTCATATGATTTGAAAACTTCAAATGACTTCCTTTACAAGACCAAAACTCTATTTTCCCTTTAACTTGCATACTTCAGACTCTAGCCCTGTTATGATCATCACTTACACTCAGAAAAACCTAGAGTCACTGTTTCACTGTTCAGTAAAAAGCAAACCTGGGCCTTTGCAATCCTTAAAGTCAATATTGGCCAGCGCCCTCTGCTTGTAGATGAAGGAGGCGCCCTAACCCTCTGCTTGTAAATGAAGGAGGTTCTTGGCCATGAAAATTTACCAGTTTGCTGTGACAGTGGTGTCTTTCTCTTACTGTGATTTTCATGCTGGAAGGAAAACTGCAAGGTCTTGATGAGTGACTCTCTGTTTTGCAGATATATCTCAGGCTCATGTTACATTTAGAAGCAGCTGTTCTTCTAACTGTAGATTCAAGCATTTACTCCTGAGATGAAGTTATATTTCCTGTCTTTGTAGAATCCATAAAACACTGTAAAACACCTAATAATCAGCTTGAGACTGAGGTCTATGTAGTGCTGAGACCTAGGGGTATAAGTGGCGCGACTTAGAGCTGTGATCAACTTGTTTTGCAGAGTGGGAGGTCAATCATGATTGGTTTGTAGCAGATGGAGGCTTTTTGGCCTTTTGATGGTTGCCAGGGGTAAAATGTCTTAAAGCGCCACTTCCTAACTTAGGGGAGGCTTTTGAAACAGACTTGGATTTGCCTTTTAGAGCTGATGGGCAGACCAGTAGGGCTGAAGCTAGAAAAAATAGTGATAATGGATTTTAACTTTGACAAGGGCGGACTGAAAAGTAAGAGGGCGAAAAAAGTTTTATGAGGGTTTTCTAGATGACAAATTGACATATGGAAATCAGCTTCTAGAAAACAAATTTATGGATTCATTATCCTTGTAACAAATAGCTCCGATAGCTAACAAGAATTTCACTAGTAGAGATGAACATCACTAGTAGAGCTTTCTATGGAGAAGGAAATATAACCAATTGAATTTTCAAAGTAATGTCTGTTATCTTGGTAACTGAGATAAAGTTGAAGATGCCGACAGTCAGGTATGAAGGGAGGGTATCAGGGATGGCAAAAAAGATAAAAGAAGTAGCATTTCCCTGGCCTAGAGGAATTTGTCTGGGATATCTTTTAAAAACATCATCCGAGAATTGTTTACAATTTTTTTTTATATCAGCAAATAATGGACCCTACCAAGAATTATTGTAGTGAACATATCGAAGTTAAAAATTCATTTCCCTATGTCAGAGTAAAATGAGGTAATAAATAAAAGAGTACATAAGTTGAAAGTTCATTGAACAAATGTATAAATTAGGATGTGCATACGAATGCCAAATAATGGAATAAAAACCCTTTTAGCTAATTCATCCATCCATTCTTCAGGCACTCTGCTGTCCACTATGATGTAGGCTCTGGTTTGCAGAGTAAACAAGAAATTGGATGATGAACACAGGGTGGTCTTTGGCTGTTTACAAGGGTGATGAGATTGTGGAGCAGTTGCACTAATGCTTTGAGTTGATCTTCATAACTCAATTTTTGTAGCTTCCACAATTTGGTGTGTAGTCATATTGTAAATTCAAAAATTTGGCTAATAAATAATAGTTATGTAGGCCCTAGGGTTGGCTCAATTAGTTGAACCATATGCCAAAAGCATGTTGTTGATGGGGATGGCATAGGTCACAGGTTCAAAGCCAGTCGAGTCTGTCAGGGTTTCTAGCTGTTGTTGTGGCTGGTGGTTGTCCTGCTCTCCATGGTGGTCTTTGGTTGTTTACAAGGATGATGAGATTGTGGAGCAGTTGCACTAATGCTTTGAGTTGATCTTCATAACTCAATTTTTTCAGCTTCCACAATTTGGTGTGTAGTCATTTTAAATTCCAAAATTTGGCTAATAAATAATAGTTATGTAGGCCTAAGGGTTGGCTCAATTAGTTGAACCGTCTACCAAAGGCATGTTGTTGATGGGGATGGCATAGGTCACAGGTTCAAAGCCAGTCGAGTCTGTCAGGGTTTCCAGTTGTTGTTGTGGTTGGTGATTGTCCTGCTCTCCATCTGGATATTTGGGGGAAGGGGGGGTGGGGGGATCTTGGGAGGTTTTCTTTGAAAAAAAAAAGTTATTCATCCTTTTCATATGAACCATGAATCATGATGTAATTTCTCATGCTTTATCGTTTAAGAAGTAAAATATTGAAATATATTTGCATTTATACTGTTTTATATCTTCTTTATCTTTCATGTTCTCATTTTTTTTTTTTGAAAATTTCTATTTTTTGGGATTCACGCTTCCCAGTTCCTAATTTTTTTTCCATCTGCATTCTTGCTTCTGGCAACATTGTTATCAGCTACATGTACAAGAGGATTTTAGAGTATTTCTAATGTTTGAATCAATTTTTTTTCAGCATTATTAAGAGCAGTAACAATACAAAGACTGTTTGTCCCTCCTTTAACAACTAATAAGCATAATGGGGATTTATTGTACATTTTATGGATTGCCTTGTTTTTTGGCTTGGGTTGTCATCAATGTTGTTTGATCTTATCACTGGCAGAATGATTAAGTGAGGCAGCTGCTCCAAGCACCTCTCCCAGTGGCTAAGTAGCACCTTGTTGGCATCCACTTAGTCGCTTGTTCTCTTTGAACCATCAGTGTACAATCTAATCTCCTTGACTTTGAACTTAGTTTTGCATTGAACTGGGAAAGCTGGAAAATGCGGTCAAGCTTGTAGCAATGTTCTATCCTTAACTCAATATCAGCAGCCCTCTTGTCCTCCTCATGCTTCCACACTCACTTAGAAAACTATGCCATAGCTTTTTCCATTGCCTCCCTGATGATTTCTCTCACCTCCAACCTAAAAAACAGAGTATTATCCTCCAGTCATTGAAATCTCTCACCCACACTGACAAGTGACTCGTGAATTTATTGTTTGAGGAGCACATGTTCAAGGAAAATTTTCACTTCCCAAAGGGTTGCTTAGTATCATTCCATGTGGAGGACTCTTCCTGCCTATGAACATATTGCTTGTCAATTTGGACTGTCTCCTTAGAGGATTTCCATTGTTTTTAATTATGCATTTGACAGGCAGGACCCTCTTTCCTCACAGTTGCTTGAGGGAGCATTTGGGCTTTTCTCCTCTCCTTTCTTGCCTTCTTCTGATTGCTAATGGCTAATAGAGACTGAGATAATGAAGAGAGAAAGTGAATTAACAAGCCCAGTTCTTCTCCAGGTGTGAAAACAAACAGAAACTTCATAAGAATTAAACTATGATTTATACTACTCACTAATGGCTGCCACCATTGTCGCAAATTATGGAGGGATTTGCAATCAGTCCATAAATTTGATGTCCTACAACTTAAGGTATCCTGCCTTAATCTTTCTAATTGAAAAAACAGGGACATCTATGTCAGCTCCCCAAGGCCTAGTGTTTTTTCTAAGTCTCAACATTTTGACTTACTATTAATTTCAATAATTCATTATTCTTCCTTTGAACCTCAGGTTTTGAAAATCTTGATGTCATATACTTGCCACTCAATGGCATGTTAGAAAGCCAATCAACAACCTTGTTGGCTGCTCTTGTAGCATAATGAGATCTATTTCTAACCTTTCTGCTGAAACCTCCTTTTAATCCATTGACATTGGGGGTTCAAACTTCCAAATTCGAGAAGAAATGCATTATGTTATCACAACATTGATTATAATCTGAGAATTCCACTCCATTCCATTGCCACTCTTTCCAGGCTAGGCCTAGGAAAAATTTAACTCTGCTATAAGATCCCTCATTCCTGCTTGATTGTTGATGTTGATTCCTATTTTTTCCATATATACTGCAATCATCTCCCCATTCCTGCTTGTTATTACCCTTCCACTAACTACTCTTCTGGGATCTCTTTTTGCAGCCTTATCAAAATTTGACTTAAATTGTCCTCCCTTTGGGGGTTCCATTTTGATGATGACTAGCAAAGCAGAAATGAAGTCTGTATAGGTTACCGAATATAAATATTGAGCTTCTCTTATAAATAATTCATCCACAGTTAATATCTAGTCATGTACCTCATTACACCACATGGAACAAAAAGTAAACAGATAAATGGAACAAAAAGTAGACAGATAACTAAATTTTTGCTAACTTACACTTAATCTTCCTAGGGAAAACAGAGCAGAGACTCTCAATCACTGCCAAATCCCAATGAAGGAAGAGTGGACCAGATAACTACAATTTCCAAACAAGGCAGCACACTAGTGAGCGCGACATTGAAGGAGAACTAAATACTGGTCCTGATTATCTTTCCAAATAGATTAGAAACGATGTAATTTGTGTGCTCACCTGTCTTCTAGATCAACCGACACCCCATCTTGCATTGAGAGTTGGAGTTAATAGATTCTGCTAAAGCAACAAAGGTTAAATCCTTTGTGGTTGATACTACTGCAAGGACTGACCAAAGATCCACCCCGCATCCCTACAAAATGGCCTTGATGTCGCAATGTTATTTTTCAACACATTGGGCAAGGGATGAGCCCCCCCATCCTTGTGGAATATTGTCCTTCCCACCATACTTTTACCACATGTATGATTGCATGATCTGCTCTAAATGCTGAAATTGAGTCTTACTAGGCAACCAACAAGATACATAATAAACGTGTGAGGCATAGAGGATCTGTCCAACCCCCTTGTCAAATTCCCATCTAATGAGAGGTCCTTATGATGCCAAAATTAATGCTTACTCTAAAATTGTTGAAGACACGGTACACCAATCTTGGATAGCCACTGATGAAAGCCCCACTTCAAAATTTTAAATGGAATGCCTAGATACCTCACAATTAGCCTTTGGTCGAACATAAGTCCGAGCTGTGGGAATCTAGTAGGCTGAGAGTCTAACTCTAACAACTAAAAATTTGTCTCGTGGTCACTAACCACAACATCTAATGTAGATCCAAAGATGTGCAAACAAGTATGAGCACCATCAACCAAGCTCTGCTTAACACTCACAGAAATAAAGGATCCATTAGCAAAATGATTGTTGACCATGTCTAACCCATCAGGATGTAAGATGTCCTTCACTTGCCCCTGAATGCCAGCAACTTCAAATAGGTGAGCCAAGGCATCCATTGTCAAATATACAAATCTGGGGCAAAGGGGCACCCTTGAAAAATAGATTGATTTAGCAAAATTTCAGGGGATAATGAGTTACTAACAAGGAGAAATGTTGATGCATTAGAGAGTAGTGTGTTCACCATGGCCACACATCGTGGTCCAAACTTCAGGTACAACTGTTCAAGAGGATCTGCATTCAAGTGAATTGCATGCAGGTTCAGTTGTTCCATATCATACAAACACAAAGCATCGGAAAGATTGCAATCCTGGTGAATTAACTTTATATGATATCAAAAAAACTATCTTCCAACAAAATGTACAGGAAGCTTACAATGATGCAAATTGGTTAAAAAAAGAAGCCCATAGCTTATTTAAGCTTGGTTTCCTAAGTCTTGAGCATAGGGAACAAGTTGAAGATGTCTATGATTCTATTTTATTTAGTGTCTTAAAATTTTGTAGACTCTGAGTTACCAGATGAAGTAGATAAGCTTAAGAAATATTTAGCAGCGACATATCATATCAACTTATCTATTTTCCGTTCCATACCTAATTCATGGGCCATAAATCAAGTTTTCCCTATAATGCCTTTGCATCAATTGCATGAGAAGCCAAATAGACAGGCAACCTTGGCTGATTTGACATGTGACAGTGATGGAAAAATAGAACACTTTATTGGACCTAGTGGGAAGGTTGAAAGTGTGCTCTCTGTGCACCATTTGTGTGAAGGATAACCGTACTACATGGGATTGTTCCTTGCAGGTGTTTATCAGGTATCCTCCAAACCTTTAATCATCTTCTTCGTGACGAACCGTATGTCAGGTTTAATGTTTAAATGGCCAATCTAAAATCTGTGCAGGAAATATTGGGAAGTGCTCACAACCTATTTGGTGGAATTAATGTCATTCATGTAAGGTCTAAAGGACCGGACATTGTAGATAAAGCAAGTAACAGCAAGGCCAAAGGGCAATACGGTTTGGAATGAATAGTGTGGGGTCAGACGGTAGTACAAGCAAAACTAACATGTCTGTGATGAAGCTTCAATCTGCAGAAAACAATGCTGGTAGCCACTGTCTCAAGCCCATTCCAAGGCCACTCGAGTCTAGATTACATGTCTAGAATAATTGGACCCTGTACAAAACCTGTCTGCTCTTGTTGAACTACCTTCCATGCAATTGAGAGCCATTGCTTTAGCCATGATCTTGTATGAGACACCGAGGAAAGTAATGAGGCTCCAACCTCCAATAGTGCCCCTAGCTACATTCTTGGTAATGTGTTTACCAAGGCCTTGATTGAGAGATTTAGATAGCCTTTTAGAAGAGAAATTTTCAGCTGTCAAACAATAGAAATAATCTTGTATTGTGTTCAACATGGCCTTGTGGAAATCAGAATGAAGGCCATCCATTCCTAATGAAAAAATCACAACAAAGGCCATCCATTTCCGATGACTTGATATTCTTCATAGAACTAAGAGCTAAAAAAACCCCTCTTTCGAGAAGTCACTATCCAATTTGACTCAATCACTACACCAATAGATAGAAATCTTGCATGGAATGACTCTACAATGAGCGTTCCTGACATCCACCACATGATCCGTAAAAGAATTAAGAGAAAATATTTTGAAAATGCAATCAGAACATGCCTTTGACCTTTTTTTGATCCTCTGCAAGAGATTCATCCTCCTGATGCAAACAAAGAATCTTGTAAATGTCACTTTTCCTTTCAAGTAGTCAAAGTAGACTTTGGAATTTGGATCCTTCATCCCCTTCAAAAAATCCACTATAGTTGAGAATGCACCCTGGCACCCCTTGTAATGCAGTCCATTTCCTTACAAACTGTCATTTCCCCTTGAAAGACCACATTGTAGTGATCCCTCTCAAGGAAAATGTGTATCTCCTTGAGTGTAAGTAGAGCATCCTACAACTCTTTTAAGTTTTTTACTTTTGCGGGCCATCATTCTGTCTCACCCATTCTATTACAAAGAAGACATTTCTCATACCCATCCTTATTTTTCCTCTTCTTTTCAAGATGATGTCATATGATTTGAAAGATCACATCCATGCAGTGTGGTCATCTATTTTCTTTGAATTTACACCATTAAAGCACTGGTATCACAAATTTTTAAAATGGATCTATGGTAATGATGAAACTGTAAACCAAAAAAAAATCACAAACTCTAATATTTTAAAAGATTGAAGGGGTGAATCCACAGTTACTATCCTGAGCTGTTTTTCTATCTAACATAAAGACTGCTTGTTTCAACTTTCTTGTTTCTAACTAAGTCAATTCCCAACATTGACATTTATAAAAATGCTAAGAAACATTGATGATTCTTGTTACCTCACAAACCTGCACTTTAAGTGGTAAAGCCTTAAAACACATGTATAACCTTTAGGGGAACTAAGAGGGTTTGTTTGTTGCCACCACAATATTGTCCTCTCTTGCATTCAGCCGTCTATCACCTGGAACAAGGGGGGTTTCCTTAATTAAAATATGAGATAGATTTAGACATAGATTGTGATGTAAGACTGGGATTAGTGGGGATTAGTGCCTATCCATTTATGGAAAATGGAGTCAAGAGACAACCTTCAGAGGGTTTGAGATTGTGAATGTGGATGGCATGATAGTGCTGTTACAACATGCCAAAAACTCAACCTATGAATTTTTTTTCCAGATTGTATAAATTACATAGAGAGCCCTTACAAAGGTGCTCCTTAATACACACTCATAGCAACAAAAGGGGTGATTGTATTAGAAACTACAAATGTTTCCTACCATGAACTGAAATGACATCAGTAATTTGCCTAACTTAATAGTAATCGACAAGGGAAATTGATAGGAACACCTCAACCAAAGCCCTTCTTCAAATGACAGAATTTTTCCTAATGTGAAGCTTAATTTTGTGGGAAAATTTTAATGAATTTCCAGCAATAGACAAAAAAAAATATGGATGCAATGATGAACCTGATATTACAAAAGAAATCCTTGAACTTTCTTTCTCCAGTAGATCTTCAACTAGGCTCACAGGGGAATTTCCCATTAATCCATCCATGCCTTTACAATGGAGAGAGCTTCTACGTGATGCCTTTTGTAATCGCCACTGGGATTAGTGCCTATACAATTAGGGTAAATGGGGTCAAGTGGAAACCTTCAGAGGGTTTGAAATTGTGAATGTGGATGGCACGATAGTGCTGTTACAACATGCCAAAAACTCAACCTATGAATTTTTTTTCCAGATTGCAGAAATTACATAGAGGGCCCTTACAAAGGTGCTCCTTAATACACATTCATGGAAAAAAAAGGGGTGATTGAACTAGAAACTGCAAATGTGTCCTACCATGAACTGAAATGACAATAGCAATTTGTCTAACTTAATAGTAATCGACAAGGGAAATTGATAGGAACACCTCAACCAAATCCCTTCTTCAAATGACAGACTTTTCTCTAATATGAAGCCTAATTTTGTGGGAAAATTTTAATGAATTTCCTAAAATAGAAAAACAACAATATGGATGCAATGATGAACCTGATATTACAAAAGAAATCCTTGAACTTTCTTTCTCCAGTAAATCTTCAACTAGGCTCACAGGAATTTCCCATTAATCCATCCATGCCTTTACAATGGAGAGAGCTTCTGTGTGATGCCTTTTGTCATCCTCCTAGCCAAAATGTTCCCATGAAATGTGCTCATTTGACCAAATGCTATGGTTTTTTGTGCCACGTGTATGTCTTCTCATTGGAATGCTTTTCAAGGTAGTTTCTTCACATCCACTCCCATTAGAATAACATTATCTAACAAATCAATGGGGGGCTCTTTAAGATGTGGTCTCTCTTGATTAGAGAAGAACAAGAAGGATTTTTCACTTGCCTAGGTTTAAACATGGTATGATGTGCATTCTATTCCAATGCTTTATTTGGTATACCATTCTATGCATGTATTGAATGATTTTAGGCCTAACAAATATACTTTTCAATATGTGTCGAATTTGAACCTTCTTCGTATGTTATTGTCCCTGCTCCTATTCATTTATTCCTTGACATATTCATCCCCTTTTATTCTAGTTAGTAAATAAACCTTTGTTAATGAAGTGGGCCTACTTTTGGCCTAAATGCCATGACCAAGCTGTATCTATTTCATCAAAATTATGCAGGACATTACCTAGGACCAACTGCCTAGGCTTAGTTATTGCTGAGATATCAGACGATAACACAAATTGACAACATTAAATCACGACATCATGTTCTTGAGGGGAGATTACACTTGAGTCTCCGTGATGATAACACATTTGATTTACAACTTGATCACAACCCGCTTGACAAACATATTTTGGCAGGCCTCAAGGAGAACACGGGGTGGCCCTGGGTCCATAACATGTACACGACTTTAATCACTTCCTGATGGTGTAAGTTCAATGACTACCTCCACGTGCTGGGTAAAACCTATATGAATGGAACTTGGTCAGTAGTGTTTGCCTCAAGGAGAATGAGGTTAGGCTTGGGTTTGCAATATATCACATGGTTCATCAACTCCCAATGCCATAAATTCAATCCCTTCCTATCTCCCATGGGTGAAGCCTGTGAGAATGGAATCTTGACCAAAGGTGTGAAACTCCTTGCTACTAACTGGTAGTCCCAAGCATGTTGGGAATTGGTGTATTCTTCCCATATCTGGATGTTGTTTTTACATTTTTGAGAAAACTTATTTAGTTATTTTGCCTTTTCTACCTAGGGAGTCACTGTGTTGGGGCGTGCTCAAGGGATATGACACGGTAGGATGGTAGGGCGGTTAATCAATTGTATACATTTAGATTTAAAACATGTTTCTCTTAGAATATTTTGATAAGAATGGCTCTCTATTCATGAGGATTCACATATGGAATTTCATTGCAAGGGAGAATTTTTCTCAGCTTTTTTATTGCCAGTTACATCCTCCCCATTTTGGACTTATGGATAATTTTGTTTGCAAGTTTTGTGGCTCCCATGATACATGTCTGGTGCACTTATCACATGCAAGGACTTATGGTCAGTTGTGGGCAAAAGCTGTGGAATTCAGCACAACAGACTATTCAACTACATCTTCTGTGGGTTAGGACATGTGGACAATTCAACCTAAAAAGGTGATGTGATGGGTGCATCTACAGTGGTTGCAACTTGCAAATCCTCAGGTGTGGACAATTCAGCCTAAAAAGGTAGTGTGATGGGTGCAGCTGCAGTTGTTGTAAAGCCTTAGGAGTTGTGTGTGTGCCATGACTCATGAGGGATGAATTCACATTTTGTACCCATTTATTTCCATAAGTCCCTAATTAAGTATTGGTTTAAGACTCAAGACTATGTTCTCTAGTGATAACCTCAACTCAGAAAGTTGTATATGATATCTCCTTGAACTTGACGCAAATATTATCACTCTGAACTTTGTACTTGTTCCCTGACTCAAAATTTTCTAATATGATATAAAATGTTAAGTCATGTTGAAGATGGATTTTATTACTATAATTTTTAAAATTTAGAACAATATCTTCATAGTTGCAATCTGATTTTCTGCAAGATTTTTGTTGAAATATGACCTTGGTAATTTTAGTGTCTTTTCATATGTTTGAGAGAATAAGTAAAATTCTTTAAATTCTAAAACAACCAATCAACAATTCTGCCATATCTATAAATATAATAGTTGGTTAATGAGAACCTTATCATTTTCTTTCTTGGATTCATGTTTTTCGTCTTTTCAAGGATTAAATTAGTAAGGCATTAATAATTTAATTATGGTTTTCATTGTTGGCTCATGTTATTTGGGACATGTAGGTCACATTGTACCATCATACTCTCACAATAAATCTTGAATGATGAAGTGGCTGAGCAAGCATTTTAAAGGTTCAAGTCACAAAGTGTCAGATGGACACTACGTAGGGGTGCATTTGGAGATGACAATGTAATTTGGCATGTGCCCTCTAATGCCATGGTAATCCCTAATTCATCAGAGTGTATTGTCTTTTAAACTTCAATCTTCTATCTGTTACCTCTAACAAAGTTAGCACCATGCCAGTGATTAATTTGAAACTGTATTTAGTGGAAAAATTCACTGTTTTTCTCCCAGCTTCTACCATACATACTAGTTATAATTTTGGCCTTTGGAAATTGAGCATGAGTCGATGCTCATTCTGTTGCGGGTACACTTTCTTCTCCAAGACTATTTACCAGGTGCTTCTTTTGTGTTTCTCTTCACGCAACTTCTGAATTTTCAATTTTTGACCATTGAATATATTTTATCTTAATTATGAACTGGCAAACCCCAGGGTTCAAGCTTAACTCCATGCTTAATAACCACCCATGGCTTAAGAAGTCCACACCAGTCACTTACAAATTCTGAACATCACAATCTATCTACTTACAATTTCACTTATAACAGCCCCAGTGCCTTGAGATGCTATCTTTTACTCTTAAAATGTGGGAAAAGAAGGTTATAACTTAACGGGGAGGTAGCACCTTCATTAAGAACTGATTATTTTATTAAACCTATCATTAAGGAATGGAAAGATGGAACCCTAAAAAGTTTGCTTTAGATGTTTCTTCCAACGTCATTCTTGTTGTCGAGTGTGAACTTCATCCATTCTTTTTGTTGAAGTTTTATCAGATTTTATCTCTATATGATCATGTTTTATCCATGTCGGTTGACATCAGAAAAAATTTTGGCATGCAAGTAAACTTTGACAAAGCAACCCCTGAGTCATCCTGAAGTCAAAGTATTTCTGCATATACATCAAAAAATGTTAGGACATGCTAGTGAAAAGTTGGAAACTACTAATTAACTATTGTCTGTTTTCTTTTTGTTTCTTTTTTTTATCACGAGAATCGATAATTACTACTATCATTTTTCTTTCTATTTCTTTCTTTTTCCTTTTTTTTTTGGTCAGTATTAGGAGAATTTCTTTCTTTTTCCTTTATTTTTTAATTTTTGGGTATTAGGAGAATTCCTAAACTTACTGCCTGTCTCTGAGGAGGCACGGGGTCATTTCTGAGGGACTAACCCTATACTCATGAACCTAATGCATTATGCAACTACCCACATACACGCTAGGTGTGTTAACTGAGTTTCAAACCTGGGTGGGGCCTCAATATTGCTCAGCAAAAACTTTCTTCCTTGGACTAATCTGGGGGAGGTCCAGGATCAACCTTTGTGGCTGCCTTATAACACCAAGAGTATATCCAACAACCTCTAAGCCAGATATAAGCCAGATATACCAGATATTATGATTTAGCAAGAGCCTTATAACAACAAGAGTATATCCAGCAACCTGTAAGCCAGATATAAGCCAGATGTACCAGATATTATGATTTAGCAAGAGCGAAGACTAGGAAATGGGGAGTCTACTCCTTGAGGCGAGATCATAGCAGGCCATATACTCAATGGGATTTGAACCGCGGTCTCATTAGTTTCACCCAGTGAGGCCATATTATCAATGGGGTTTGAACCACGGTCTCGTTAGTTTCACCCAGTGAAACTTACAGTTAAACCACATATCACTGTATAATTAACTATTCTCTATTACTTGAAACATTTCTAAAACATTAAAGTCCCTGGCTGATTGGATTTCTCTAACACTGAGCCGCTTGCCCTTTCATGAGGTGGGTTAACTGAGTTTCGAACCTGGGCGGGGCCTCAATATTGGTCAGCAAACAATTTCCAATGCAGGTCGTCCACTGTTTTGGCCTAGCACAATAGGCTAATTAACAATTTTCTGTTACTTGAAACATTTCCAAAACTTTTAAG
>JAXQQM020070568.1:0-112712 GCA_034641835.2 Pinus albicaulis
TAATATTTTAATCTAAAGATATTAATAAACCCAAGAGATAATTAATAATACAAACTCAATGTCATTATAAAACAAAGTTTTAAATATTATAAACCAAAGGAATTGGTGAACCCAAGGGACAAATATTATAAACATAAGGGATCAATATTAAAAACACAAGAGATTAATAAATCCTAAAAATTGATATTTTAAACACAAAAACCTAATAAATTAATAAACCATAAGAATCATTATTTTAAACATAAGATATTAATAAACCAACAAGATTATTAACATTATAAACCAAAAGAACTAATAGACTCAAGGGTTTAATATTATAAACCAAAGGAATCAACGAACCCAAGGGATAAATATTATAAACCTAACGGATGAATATTAAAACAATAGAGATAAATAAAACATAAGAATTAATATTTTAAATTTGAAAAATCAGAGAAATTAATAAAGCCTAAAAGTTAACATTTTAAATTCAAGACGGTAATAAACTTAATGTGTTTAACATTATAAACCAAAAAGAACTAATAAACCCAAATTGCTTAATATTATAAACCAAAAGAATCGGTGAACCCAAGGGATAAATATTAAAAACCTAAGGGATCAATAAGGCTAAGGGCAATATTAAAAACAATAGAGAATAATAAAACCCAAGGGTTTAATATTATAAACCAAAGGAATTGGTGAACCCAAGGGAATTGATTTAAACCTTGAGACAATTGTTGTCACAATGCAACGTTGGACCAACTATGACCATGGTTGGCCATGGGTGATTTTCATATTGAGACAATATTTGTCAGAATGCGACATTTGATCATGGATGGCATTGATTGATTATTCATATTATAAACCAAAAGAACTAATAAACCCAATGGTTTAATATTATAAACCAAAGGAACTAGTGAACCCAAGGGAAAATCATTACCCAACAAATTATAAACGAAAATTATGAACCCAGAAATTGATTTAAACATTGGAACAATTGTTGTCACAATCGTTGTTGAACCCACTATGACCATGGTTGGCCATGGGTGATTTTCATATTGAGACAATATTTGTCAAAATGTGATATTTGATCATGGATGACATTGATCGATTATTCATATTATAAACCAAAAGAACTAATAAACAAAAGGGTTTAATATTATAAACCAAAGGAATTGGCGAACCCAAGGGATAAACATTACCCAACAAATTATAAACCAAAGGAATCAGCGAACCTAAGGGAATTGATTTAAACATTGATACAATTGTTGTCACAATGCGACGTTGGACCAACTATGACCATGGTTGGCCATCGGTGATTTCATATTGAGACAATATATTGTCGAGAATGTGACATTTGATCATGGATGACATTGATCAATTATTCATATTATAGAACAAAATTAATAAACCAAGGTTAAATATTATCGAAGTAAAGGAATTGGTGAACCATAGGGAATTGATTTAAACATTGACACAATTGTTGTCACAATGCGACGTTGGACTACCTATGACCATGGTTGGCCATGGGTGATTTTCATATAGAGATAATATTTGTCAGAATGTGAGATTTGATCATGGAGGACATTGATCGATTATTCATATTATAAACCGATATAATTAATAAACCAAAGGGTTTAATATTATAAACCAAAGGAATTGGTGAACCCGAGGGAAAACCATTACCCAACAAATTATAAACCAAAGGAATTGATGAACCCAAGGGGATTGATTTAAACATTGAGACAATTCTTGTCACACTGCAACGTTGGACCGACTATGACCATGGTTGGCCATGGGTGAGTTTCATATTGAGACAATATTTGTCAGAATGTGACATTTGATCATGGATGACATTGATCGATTATTCATATTATAAACCAAAAAAACTAATAAACCCAAGGGTTTAATATTATAAACCAAAGGAATTGGTGAACCCAAGGGAATTGATTTAAAAATTGAGACAATTGTTGTCACAGTGTGACGTTGGACCAACTATGACCATGGTTGGCCATGGGTGGTTTTCATATTGAGACAATATTTGTCAGAATGTGACGTTTGATAATGGATGACATTGATCGATTATTCATGTTATAAACCAAAAAACTAATAAACCCAAGGGTTTAATATTATAAACCAAAGGAATTGGTGAACCCAAGGGAATTGATTTAAACATGGAGACAATTGTTGTCACAATGTGATGTTGGACCAACTATGACCATGGTTGGCCATGGGTGATTTTCATATTGAGACAATATTTTTTAGAATGTGACATTTTATCAAGGATGACATTGATCGATTATTAATATTATAAACCAAGGGGAATAAACATGGTTTACCATGCTTGATTTAAACATTGAGACAATTGTTGTCACAATGCGACATTGGACCAACTATGACCATGGTTGGCCATGGGTGATTTTCATATTGAGACAATATTTGTCAGAATGTGACATTTGATTATGGATGAAATTGATCGATTATTCATATTATAAACCAAAAGAACTAATAAAACCAAGGGTTTAATATTATAAACCAAAGGAATTGGTGAACCCAAGGGAATTGATTTAGACATTGAGACAATTGTTGTCACAATGCGACGTTGGACCAACTATGACCATGGTTGGCCATGGGTGATTTCCATATTGAGACAATATTTGTAAGAATGTGACATTTTATCATGGATGACATTGATTGATTATTCATATTATAAACCAAAAGAGCTAATAAACCCAAGGGTTTAATATTATAAACCAAAGGAATTGGTGAATCTAAGGCAATTGTTTTAAACATTGAGAAAGTTGTTGTCACAATGTGATGTTGGACCAACTATGACCATGGTTGCCCATGGGTGAATTTCATATTGAAACAATATTTCTCAGAATGTGACATTTGAGCATGTATGACATTGATATATTATTCATATTATAAACCAAAAGAACTAATAAACCCAAGGCTTTAATATTATAAACGAAAGGAATTGGTGAACCCAAGGGAATTGATTTAAACATTGACACAATTGTTGTCACAATGTGATGTTGGACCAACTATGACCATGGTTGGCCGTGTGTGATTTTCATATTGATACAATATTTGTCAGAATGTGAAGTTTGATGATGGATGACATTGGTCGATTATTCATATTATAAACCAAACGAATTGGTGAACCCAATGGAATTGATTTAAACATTGAGACAATAGTTGTCACAATGCGACGTTGGACCAACTATGACCATGGTTGGCCATGGGAAATTTTCATATTGAGACAATATTTGTCAGAATGTGACATTTGATCATGGATGACATTGATCGATTATTCATATTATAAACCAAAAGAACTAATAAACCCAAGGGTTTAATATTATAAACCAAAGGAATTGGCAAACCCAACGGAAAACCATTACCCAACAAATTATAAACCAAAGGAATTGGTGAACCCATGGGAATTGATTTAAACATTGAGACAATTGTTGTCACAATGTGACGTTGGACCAACTATGACCATGGTTGGCCATGGGTGATTTTCATATTGAGACAATATTTGTCAGAATGCGACATTTGATCATGGATGGCATTCATTGATTATTCATATTATAAACCAAAAGAACTAATAAACCCAAGGGTTTAATATTATAAACCAAAGGAATTGGTGAACCCAAGGGAAAAACATTACCCAACAAATTGTAAACCAAGGAATTGGTGAACCCAAGGGAATTGATTTAAACATTGAGACAATTGTTGTCACAATGCGACGTTGGACCAATTATGACCGTGGTTGGCCATCGGTGATTTCCATATTGAGACAATATTTATCATAATGTGACATTTGATCATGGATGACATTGATTGATTATTCATATTATAAACCAAAAGAACTAATAAACCCAAGGGTTTAATATTATAAACCAAAGGAATTGGTGAACCCAAGGGAAAACCATTACCCAAAAAATTATAAACCAAAGGAATTGGTGAACCAAAGGGAATTGATTTAAATATTGAGAAAATTGTTGTCACAACGTGACGTTGGACCAACTATGACCATGGTTGGCCATGGGTGATTTTCATATTAAGACAATGTTTGTCAGAATGTGACATTTGATCATGGATGACATTGATCGAGTATTCATATTATAAACCAAAGAAACTAATAAACCCAATGGTTTAATATTATAAACCAAAGGAATTGGTGAACCCAAGGGAAAACGACTACCCAACAAATTATAAACCAAAGGAATTGGTGAACCCAAAGGAATTGATTTAAACATTGAGACAATTGTTGTCACAATGCGACGCTGAACCAACTATGACCATTGTTGGCCATTTGTGATTTTCATATTGAGACAATATTTGTCAAAATTTGACATTTGATCATCGATGACATTGAACGATTATTCATATTATAAACCAAAAGAACTAATAAACCCAAGGGTTTAATATTATAAACCAAAGGAATTGGTGAACCCAAGGGAATTGATTTAAATATTGAGAAAATTTTTGTCACAATGTGATGTTGGACCAACTATGACCATGGTTGGCCATGGGTCATTTTCATATTGAGACAATATTTGTCAGAATGTGACATTTGGTCGTGGATGACATTGATCGATTATTCATATTATAAAAAAAAAGAACTAATAAACCCAAGGGTTTAATATTATAAACCAAAGGAATTGGTGAACCCAAGGGAAATCCATTACCCAACAAATTATAAACAAAAGGAATTGGTGAACCCAAGGGAATTGATTTAAACATTGAGACATTTTTTTTTCAATTATTTCTTTTGTTTAGGGAATGAAACATTTTAGAATAATTATTATATATATATATATATATATATATATATATATATATATATATATATATATATTAAAAATTGAGAAATATAATTTTTTTTTCTCTTCCTCTATCAAAATATGTTATTTATGGTTGAGGGTGAGAATGAAATATCTTAACCATGAGTCCTTCATAGTGAGTTGTAATTTCAAGAACAAAGTGAATAAGCACAATAATAATGCATTATTCATGTTTTATAATGTTTTTAATTAATTTTGACCAAATATGTATAGTTGTTTAATTATAGTTCACATTAGTTTTTAGTTAGAGATTATTTTATTTGACATGCCAACTAAGATTTAGAACAAAAGGAACTAGATATCTCTATCATATAGGGTTTTCTAATGCATCTATTGGTCCAATAATGTTTTTAATTAAAATTAACCAAACATATGTAATTTTTTGTGTTCTCATTATAGTTGACATTATTTCTTAATTTAATGAACATTTTATTTTTATTTTAGGAAAGATGTGTCAAAGCTAGAGTAAGCATAAAAAGAATTATACATCTCGTACACTTTTAATAAAAAAATAATAGAAATTGTATTACTTATACTACCAAATTTATATTTTCAAACCTTTTTAATATTTTAGTTTCCTAAATTAATACTTAAAACATATGATATAAAAAACTTATGTTTTTAGTAAACTTTAAGTTTTAATTATACTATTATTTTCATTTATTTTATTTTTATTATAAAAAAATTAATAATAATGATTAGTGTTTATTAAAAGTTATCTTGAAATTAAAAAAATAGAATTCGTTTAAATTTTATATGTTAATAAAAAAAAAACTCCAAAATTACTATATAAAAAAATTAATAATAAAATTAATATTTCCTAAATAAATTCTAATATAAAGATTTATTTATTAAATTTATATTTATAATTTATTTGAATGATTTTTAAATGTAAAACTATATTTTATGGTTTTCAAATCATATGGTACATTCGGGTTATTATGTTTTGTTCCAATCTACATTTGTTTAAATGCATAGTTATTTAAAATGCGTTAATTTCTATAATAATAAAGTATTATTTTAAGAAAAGAAAACGAAAAAAAAAACAACATTTAGTTGTGTTATAATGCTTTGGGTAAGGATTGAAGAACTAATGTCATTATTATATGGCATGTTGGTTTAATTTTATTTTATTCTTTCGAAATTAAATGTCTTATGGATTTGATGCATGGGTCTTTGGGTGAGCTAGAAGTTTTGCAATTTTTCAATTAGTATTTTTAAGTATTTATGATTAATGTGATTAATTTGGTGATTTTTTTTAATTTGTTTTAATTCATTGTATTAGTTTAATGGTAATTTAACATGTTTGACAATGTCACATTATAATATTAAAGATAAATATAAATGATGATTTAGTAATTAAAGTTATCTAAATCAATTGAGGATATATTAATATTATTTATTATATTAATCAACCAAAATGAAACAATGTCAATGTATATATTAATTTTAATAAAATGAAATAATGACATTTCATAGACCCTTGACCAGTCAAACGATGGTCCCACCTTTATGGGTTAAAGTCGGAACTTAATAAAACTCAACTTCAACTTATAATATATCGGGTCCATTACAAGTTTTAAACCTTGTGTAACTTTCGGCGCGCATACCATTGGATCCCCAATGATTCATATCAGACGACAATCACATAAAACCAACTTCGAACTTTAATCACCCCAATGTAACGCGAAATGAGCAATATTTTTACTTCGACGTGTCAATTTCTTATTTGATCACGTCCAAAATGAATTAAACCACTCACGACCCCAAAGGAACGTGAAAACAGTGGTTTGGTTTCTCCAAAACCGCTCATCCTTCAAACTTTCGTTTCTGAATGTGTTGACTGGGATTTTCCTGCATTCTTTGTTTAAATTCCGCTTCTCTCGGAGTCCTTCCATCTGCGCTCTTAACTCAAATAATAGGGATCAATTAACACTGTCCACAGAGCTCTCTAGGTGTCATGCTCCATTGTTGTGCCAGATCACCGAGTTTAACCTAAATTTCCATTCAGATATGTAACAGGGGCAATAATTTTCAGTGAAAATAGTACAATAAAAGCTAGGGAGAGGAGAGAATACTTGCCTGCCACACCGATGGTGATCCCTTTAAGGACATAATGAGACATAGTGCAAGTAAGAAAGAAACAAACCCCTAAAGCTCAATATGCAAACATGCAAACACTATCGAACGTAAAGAGCCATTATCAGGCATTAGTAATATTAAAACCAAATAATATTTAATAGGCCTGCTCATATCTATAAAATTACATGATAATTATTTTCACAAATCGTTGATGAGATTACTGTGTAAGTAGGCCATAGTATTTCTATCACATTATTAGCAATTTTTTCATACAAACAAAACCAATAGACAAACCTAAAAATAACTCATGGCATCAGCTCTACTTCATCGAAACATTTTATAAAATCGCTCAAAGATTTCTTTAATACAAACTTATGAAATTATGAGTACTTAGCCAATAATATATTAGCATCCTGCATTGATAAAGTGCCATTGGTACCTATCCAATTAAGAAAATTTAATTTTCTGTATTTTTCTGAGGATTAAAATTTTACTATTGTTCTGGAATGGAATTTGAATGAACCCAAGTATAAATAAATAAATAACCCTTCCGAATCCTGGTTTAAATAGAAGTGAGCCTATTTGTGGCAATGTTACATTGGTTTTATGATATGAAAATATTTTATACAAACATAAGAAATTAGAGAAAGTTTATGGCTATGTTAACCTTCATGAAATTTCATAGAACTAAAAAAGGAAATAAAACATCAAATAGGACTTAACAGCTAGGCATGTTTATCATAAAATCAATCAATGAATTATGCTAGTAGATATGTTGCCACATCTATTTTCTATTTTTATATCATAGGACTCTGGCCCATGCTCCACCGTTGCGGCCTAGAAGGATACCAAATCACCCACGACTGGGGCATGATTACAAGTGTACTCTTATATACTACTCCTAGTGGTGAGTCTAGTTTTTAGTCGTTGTGATTGGCAGTGTGTTCCTGTCCACCTCAAAGCCACGCATTTCTAAAAGAAAAAATCCCCGCGTGGGTACAATAGGTAACTGTTTCAGAATGAGAAAATCAGTGGAATTCCATGGCAGGAAATCCTGGGGGATTATCGGTGGAATTCCATGGAAAAAAATACATGTTCGAATCCCCCATAATTGATTTGCAAATTTGGACACCAAATATAACAAGACTAAATGCAAACTACAAAGACAGTATAGTATGCCTCTGAGAACTGGTCATGTATGAAGGAATAATACATAGAAATTTTGACGGGAAATTCAAGTTGTTATTTGGCCAGGATGCTTTGAACTCTCCTCTTGGATGAATGTTTTTATGATCCACCATGTTATCTTCCCTGTTGCATGGCATTCAAAAACTTTCCTAAAATTAATGGAATATTTTTGCCAGTATTGAACCCACTGCAAGCTTTAATTTCGGCTCTAATATTCGTTGATATGTTTTACCAGATTTACATGTAATTGGTCTCCATGCCATTAGATAATACTTTAGTTGGTTCGATCTCCGGGTTGTATTTGCTATCAATCGAAAGGTCACATCCATTGACATATATCTTGAACCCAAATAGTAAATGTAATGGTAATGTTACGAAAGTTTAAGCGATTCTTACCTGATCATTTTAGGGTTGAGCAAAGCTGAGTTATCGTTATTTACATTATCCTCCAGCGCTGCAGGGTTCCGAGATACTTTAGCTATCGAAACTGGTGAATTTTGTGGCATTTTGTTGTTGCGAATGCAATAATTCACCTCAGGCGTCTGGATGCTGGTTACATTTTTGGCTCCAATCTCTCCCGAGCTAAATGATTGTGATTGAGATGATCTCGGACTGTTCAAAGCACAACTAACCTATTTCATTTTCCAACAGTTTCAGAATGCAAATTGACATTCATTTCACGACATATCAGACACCTTGCATAACCGTTTCACACACTTGGATAAGGGTTAATGTTTTAGTTTCATTCCAATTATTAATCAAACAATTTGCTCCACGTTTCTTCCCAGAGACAACTCACGACATGGTTGTAGTTGTTCCACTCCTCCACCATTACCCAATTTGAAACCACCAGGGCGCTCACAACGTTTCCTCTCACTACGTGTCCCTGTCTGTGGGCACCTTCAGACACCTTGCATAACCGTTTCACACACTTGGATAACGGTTAATGTTTCAGTTTCATTCCAAATTTTAATTTTGATAGGTGGCAATTAATAAATGGTATAATAAATTTTTATTCAAGATTTGTAAATTTTTAATTTAGGTATGGTTTAATCACATTTTTTAGATATGAAAGTAAGTTAGTAGGGTAGATTTGATCCATTGATTTAGTGGCGACGACCAAAATATACCGGCATCTTTCAATCTAGAGCATTGGATGAAAAAGATTAATTAGAAAAAGCACTAATGATGCCAATTCCAATAGGAGGGTATGCCTATCGGCGTAATTATATGGGTAGCACGTCAAAACGTTTAAATGTCATAATATATATTGTAACCGTGGAATATAATAATGTCAAAGATATAATATACAAAAACCCAATTATATAAAAGTAAATTGGAGTACTAAGTAGGTAAGAGTAATAGGACAATTGTTGTGGGAAAGTGTAACTTGTGAATATATGCATATGAATATGTTAGATGAGGGTTGAATAAGGACACACTTCCACAATTGGTATAACATAAAATATTGATCTATTTTAAAGTGACAACAAATTTTTGAGAGGAAAATGATCAAGGTGGATATTGGTGGCCACCTAGAACTCCATTCGGCTTCATCCATTCCCTTGATTATAGGAGTATTTACTATTTTTAGCAAATATTCGGGTCCTCAAAATTTGGAGCTATTTTGACCCCCTAAACGATGCTTTTTTGAGGTCCGCAGTGGGCCCATATTTGTAGGGAAGGGCATGGAGAAAATCATGTACTAATCAAAGAGATATTTCCAAAGAGGTATCATACACACCAAGCGGAGTTCATATGAACAAGTTACAACCCCATGAAATTGTTTTCCCAACTAACCCGAACGAGGCCCACACACTCTTGGTGTTTCATATTCTAGGGTTAGGGATTTCGTTTTTTATGGTTTTACTTTGTTGTTGAATAATAAAAATGCCCTTGAGACTCATTATAACATAGTTCAAAGGCATGTGGCCACCACATCTCTTCTCAAAGGTAAGCTAACATCGCGTGAGCTAGTTTATTTCCATTTTTTATGTAAGAATATTTTAGTTCTTTGATATTAATGAAATGAAGTTTTGTTTCTTATTCATCTCTATGTTTCTGTTTATATCTATATTTTGTTACATTTATGCTTAAGTCTGTATCAATAGTATTAGAGTGATCTACTCTTTCTCTGTTTTTCTTCACATGTCCCCAATGAGGTTAGGCTATAAGGATTTGGGGCTTGAATTGGTTGAACCTTTACAAGAACAACATCATAAAATATGATGACCTCGTATGGCGATAGAAAAGGAAGACGAGGGAGCACAATATCCTTTCAAAATATTTCTCAAGGAAGCCCGAGAGCGACATAGGAACACGATGATGGATAACATTGCCCAGATTATTCAACGACTACCCACAAGCATTGCATATTCATTTAGTAGTGAATCTAGAGGTGCTACTCCTTTTAAGGTAAAATTTAACTTTTTCATTCCCATATTTGAAGTCCAAATAGGTGAAAACATTGTATATATATGGTTAAATATTTTGGAAGGATTTTTTTGGTTCATGATTTTTCCAATTGGGAAACTATTGCTTTTGCACTCCTCAAAGCCACCCCCCATGTTAAGGAATTGTGGGAAAACTACTTTGAACAAAAGGATGAGAAGAAAACCTCACTATTTTCAACTACACCCACTTATAATTCTTTCTAAGAGGCCATCAAAGAACAATATTACACTATCGGGAGCTATAAAGATAAATACATAGAGTGGACAATGTTGCAGGAGGGAAGGGAGCAATATGTGTGAGAGTTCAGAAATATTCTTCATGCCCTTTGCACGAAGATGGGTATCAACGACTCCATTTAACATTTGGTAGTCAAGTATCCTAAATATCTACACAAGTACATGCAGGATGAGATGGTGTTCATGGACATCTCCGCACTTGGCGCCACCTATCGATACACTCTCAAGATTGAGAAAAAATTAAAGAAAAAGAAGTGAGACTTTAGATTTGTGAATCTGAAGCAAGGGAAAGGCTCCCCAAAATCATAGAACAAACGAAAAATCCAAGGAAGGGTGACCCAGGACAACACACTAAAGCCACAAAAAAAGAACAACACCATGAAGACAAAGAAGGACACACGAAAATGGTTTGAGTTCCATAATATACCCACTAAGAACACAAGTAAATGTCAACCCAAGAAATCACTAGTGGTCAAGCTAAAGGCTTTTGAATTAGATGCATGTTCTGAATCTTAGTAAAAAATAGACAACGGGAATGATAAAGGGAAGCGATTTATTGATGTAGAGCCTAGTACCACTATTTCCACCACCAAGATCTATAATATTGAGGCCAAATATCCATAGGAGGAGAAGTGGCTCTTCTGCTTCCATATGTGGGTGAAAGATTATAAGTTTCAATTCATTGTAGACAATGGAAGCCAAAAGAACCTCATTTTAGAAGATGTCATGAAGTGGTTTATCCTACCAGCCACACCAGATCCACAGTCGTACACCATTAGGTGGATTAACAAAGGGTTAGATCTCCATGTGTGCTAATAGTTCCACCTTCGCTAAAACATCAAGCCCTTCACATATGAGGTACTGTGTGATGTTACAACTCTTGAATTTTGTGATGTATTATTAGGCAAACCATACTTGTGGAAGTGTCATGATGTGTATGAGTTTAGGCCTCTCACTTTAATTATTTCTTTTCGAAATAAGATATACTGATACAAAGGTAGAACCACCTAACCATCTCTTTTATCTCTGCAAAGAAATGCAGTAAGTTCATTTCGCAAACCAAGAAATTTTCCTTCCTCGTGATTCACTCTCAGGGAAAGAAGAAGAGCATGACCACATCCACATCCTTTAGACAGGGCTCATCCCCATGTCATCAGTATATGGATAAGGTCGTGGTAGAGTAGAGGGACATCTTCACCTCACCCAAAGGGGTACCCCTACACTTTCAGGTCAAGAGCTCCATTTAATTGACCCTGAGTGTGCCGCTACCAAAATAATCGTTCTAGTGATGCTATGTTTTGGAGAACGATGAAATTAAGAGGTAGATTTAGGATTTATTATAGAAATGGCACATAAGGCCAAGTTCATCACCCTATGGAGCTTGATCATGTTGGTACATAATAGATATGACACTTGGAGACTCTGTATTGACGATTGGGCACTAAACAATATCATTATCTAAAATAGGTATCAAATCCCATGGATTGATGACCTTCTGAACCAGTGCAAATGAGGCGAATATTTCAGAAACATTGAATAAAGTTAAAGTATCACCAGGTACAAATTGTACCCTTCAATGTGTGGAAGACTGCCTTTAAATCAAAGGAGGGTATTTTCAAATGGTTGGTCATGCTTTTTGGGTTGATGAATGCCCTTGAAACCTTCATGCGAATGATGGATGAAATATTAAATCCCTTTACCAACTTGTTCATGGTAGGTTACTTTGATGAAATCCTGATATTCAACGAGAATTTGG
This sequence comes from Pinus albicaulis, assembly GCA_034641835.2. Lineage (NCBI taxonomy): Eukaryota > Viridiplantae > Streptophyta > Pinopsida > Pinales > Pinaceae > Pinus > Pinus albicaulis. The sequence continues at coordinate 12,549 of JAXQQM020070568.1, forward strand.
AAGATAACATACACCAAATTCGACATTTCCTCCCAACCCTATGAAAGCACAAATTGTGTTCCAATTTGGAGAAATGAACTCTTGGTCTGACCCAAGTTCAATACCTGGGGTACATCATCAATGAGAAGGGTGTGTATTTGGACCCAACCAAGATACAAGTTATTCAATATTGGTCATCCCCAACCTCTCTAATAAAGCTCCAAAAATTTTTGGGTTTTACCAATCTCTATTGTAGATTCATGTTGGGATTCTCTCATATCACTTGGCCTTTGGGTCAAGTCACCAAGGGCGAAGCGAAAGAAAAATTATTTTCATCTGAATCCCAATAGAAGGCCTTTTTCGAATTGAACCATCACCTCTCTTTTTCACTAGTGCTCACATTAAGATCCCTACAACAACCATTTGAAATTGAGACAGATGCCTCCGACTATGTTATTGGTGAATTTATTACTTAATAGGGGTATCCAGTGGCATATCGCAGTGAGACAATTTCAAATACAGTGAAAAATTATCCCACTTATGACAAAGTGATGTATTTTCTTCTGCATGCTTGCAGACGATGGAAGAATTACATTCTCAGGAATAACATGGTCATCCACATAGACCACTAACCCTTGTAGTTCATACAGACACAAGGGAAGTTGTACAATGATCACCATAAAAATGGTCCAAATATCTGAAACAATTTTATTTTAACATCAAGTACAAGAAAAGAAACACCAATAATGTTGCATATTGTCTCAGCCGATCACCAATTATGGCACTGACCACTACGCTCGTCTCTTCTGGACACAAGACTTTGGGGTGGCCGGATATTTACAATAGTGATCCATAAGTCAAAAAAACATACTAGATGCTCCTAGAAGGTAAGAAAGTTCTATATTTTGACCTCTACAGTGCATTTTTATGCCACCTAGGACACCTATGTATTCCTAGAAGTGAGCGTACCAAGATGAATTGGGAGGTGCACTATAGTCAGGTCACTGAAAATTTTAGAGTAGAGAGACTAGTGCAAATGTTGTATAAGTATTTTCACCTTCAACAAGATGTTAGGAAGTACATTAGATCCTACACTCCATGCACCATTTCCAAACCAAAAATAAAAAAGCAAGCCCTATATACTCTTCTTCCTAATCCTAGTCGGAATTGAGAATCCATCTCCATGGATTACATGGTAGAACCTCCTTCTACTAAGCATGGAAATTACTACATGTTTGTGGTCATTGACATATTATTTATGCTGGCCATTATGGTGTCATGCAAGAAAATTATCGCAACAAAATCTACTACTAAGCTTTTATTTGAATGAGTGTGGGTACATTTTGGGATCCCACAGTCCATTATCTCATATCGGGACAACATTTTCTAGAGTAAATTTTGGTTAAGCATATGGTCGATGTTGGATACCAAGCTCACTAAGTCCATGTCCTTCAACCCCCAAAATAATGGCCAAACATAGGTCGTCAACAAGATGATCGTGCACATTTTTTTCATGTACAACCCGAAGCATCCATAAACATCGGATGGAAGCCTCCCCTGTGTACAATGCAACAACAAAGCTCTCCATAACACAACTAGACACAACCCCTTTCAAGTGGTGTTGGGATTCCAACCACTATGTCCCATTGATGTGATCATACCATTTGTAGCTACTTAAGCATATTTAGCTCATGTCCAATCCAAAGATGACCGAGCTAAAAAATTCATTGAGCACATTCAACATATCCACAAATAGATCCATGAAATATTAGATAGAGCCAATACTAAGTATAATAAGTTTTATGATCAACATCAAGTGCGATAGAAGTTCGAGGTGGGCGATAAAGTTTGGTTACATTTGTAGAAGGATGGCCTTGTTGGGCCCCACTCCAAGCTTCACATGCTCTGATATGGGTCGTACACCATCACTGTGGTTGTAGGGGACAATTCCTTCGATCTTAACATTCCATATTTCATTGGTCTTCACCCAATATTCAATGTGGACTGGTTCGACAATCCTTTCCTCCATTGTTGGACACATTCAATGTTGCTGAGCAACTTACACCAATAGATCTCAATCTAAGATGCATCGAGCATGCCAAAAATAACAGGATCATGGACACAAAAATAAAGAACCCATGCTAATAGAGGATCCAACAATATCGAGTTGTCAAAGCATGCCAAATCCTTCACCAAGGAAAGTGGTTCATTAGGGACGAGGTTCAACATAAATTTTATCACCTCATGGAGGCTTTGTATGCAATGGGGACAACTGATTCCTAAGGTGGGAGGAATAATCCAAGTGGATATTGGTGGTCACCAACCTATTCCACCTATACGTCCATTGAGTTTAATTTTTTTCCTTCGTTATAGAAACATTTATTATTTTTAGCATTTTCTCGGGACTTGAAATTTCAGAGCTATTTCAACCCACTAAACTACCTTTTTTTTTTAGGTCGGCAACATGTCTGTCATCCTAGGTAGGGGAAAACGCCAAATACTATGGTACTCAATGTATAATTCAAATGAGTTATCGTACACATCAAACAAATATGATATGACCAAGTTATGACCCAGGGATGTTGGTTTCCTTACTAACCACAACACGGAGCAAAAATGCTTGTTGTTTCATCTCCCAGGGTTAGGGTTTTGGTTGTTTAGTATTTTTGTTTGTTGTTCAATAATAAGGATTCCCTTGAGCCACATTGTAGCATAGTTCAGAGGCATGTATCTGTCACATATATTCTCAGAGATAAGCTACCATCGCCCGAGTTAGTTTATTTCCATTTTGTATGTAAGCATATTTCAGTTCTTTGATATTAATGAAATGAAGCTTTATTTATGTTTCATATTCATGTTTATATTTACATCTGTAATTTTTTGCATTCCTACATAAGTATGAATTAAAAAAAAAAAAAACAAAAAACAAAAAAACAAAAAAACAAACAAACAAAAAAATATCTTATTGAACTAGAAATTGGTACTTTTACATGAGTATTATTTCTTATTACCCATGGCTAAGGTATTAAAAAAAAATTCTTGTTTTTCTGCAATAATGTTAAGATATGTTAGAATTTTGTTTTCAAGACAATCGAAGATGTGTTTATGATAAAGTGTCATTTTAAAGTTTTTATTACTTGATTTGAATTTCTTTCTTCTCAATAACATTTTTTGGATATGTGAATCATCCTTTATATATATTTCATGAAGTAATACTCAATATTTTATTTATATTTTTAGTTAAAATTTTCAGTGTTTTATTATTTTTATTAAATTAGATTAAATTTTATTGGGTACAAATGAATTAAAGTTATTATGTTTATAGTGTTAGTTTCAATCACATTGTATTAGCGATACCTAGTAGTGATTTCATGGAATAAATATAATAAAGCCTTTAAATAGGCTTGATATATTTCATTGTAATGTGCTTTGAGGTTAACAATAAAGGCTCTGAGTTTTTGGAGGACAATAATGAAATCTCACTTAGCAAGATCTGGTTAAGGTATATCATTGCAGGTTGTTTTCAGTTTAATGATATTTTTCTTTTCACTTCTCAAAATAAAAATGAATAATTTGTGCATGCCATCACATAAAATATCACATATTTTCAATCTATGTTATTATTCTATATGTTACCAACATTTCCTTTGCAGCATGTGGTGCAATTGCTAGCTATAGCCTTCACAAAATGTGGTGTAGTTCCTAGTCATAGCCTTTACAAGAGATAATGCCATGTGGATAACTACCTCAGATATTTTATCCCTCATTTATGGATATGGTTTCAATATTCATCCATTATTTTCTAGATAGTTGTGTAGTGATTTAATATTCTTAACCATTGAAGGTTTGAATAAAATATTTACCACGAATTATTTCCCCTCATAATTTAAGCATGGAAAATAGATAGGAATAAGATGTAAACAAATATGTTTACGAGGAAGAGTAAGTAATTAATTTTTCCACTTCACATCTCAATTTATTAGTTCCTCCGAAAGAAGCACAATAGGATTCCATCTTCCTATTAACCAATAATAATTTAGCTAACATTGACCAATGTAGGTTATACTTTTTTATCTGATTTTTCCGTTAAAATAATTTTTAACTCAAGTGGAAGGGACTCATTTTCACTACAACACTTTTTAATGATTCATTTTGAATCTTATTTTAGAGTTACCAATAACATTATTAATATTAGTTAATTTATAGTTAGCAATAGCCTTTTTCAAACCAGTTAAATTATTAATTAGTAAATATCGATGTTAAAATTGAGAGTTTACAAGTTTCAATATGTTTTTAATATGGAAAAGCATTTTTCAAATTTCTAGGTGATGATGAATTTATATTATCATATATTAAATGTATTGATTGTGTGAATTTTGATTTATTCTTAACAAAATAAATGTTACAAGGTAGTTTATCTCTACTATGACGATATCTATTTGTGTGACACACTGGGCATTGTTGTAAATTTGCATTCTATCCATAGTATAATATATGGTCATTTGGACATGCCTCATATGTCTTGTACTCCATTTGAATGTCTTTCATTATTGAAGATACTTCTCTATGAGTATGAGGAAAATTATTGTCCTTTGGAAGTATTTTGTTTGCCAAAAGTCTGCATAGTACAAATAATTATTTTTATAAGTATACACAATATTCAAAACTTTTAAGACATCTAGAGCATTAATTTATAGGAATATCAAAACCAATCTTAATATATCAGTAAAGCATGTGTTTGTCAATCCATGTGTAACCTTCAAGTTCAACAACAACTAAGTGTCGCCAATATAGAAGATTCAACATTTGCAAAAAGAGGCGTCCTAGCCAATTGAGCAAAGGGTGAATTAATAACTTCTTCAAAAGATGTGTAGAAGTCGTGGATAAATTCATTGACACCAGCCTCATTTATCTGTGAAGTGGTTTCATTCATAAATGTGCTTTGTCCTTCATCCTGAGAGTGGCTACTATCAATATAATCCATAGGTTCTTCAGGAATATTGGGAACCAGAAGTGACTTTTCATAAAAAAAAATCAATTCAAATGATCAATAATAATGTATTCAATAATGTGCACATTTATTTATTATAATAAAAACAATTTGTTAATTATAGTATACCTCTTATATATAAACTCCATGGTCCAATCTATGGATACCAACTAGCCTTCGCTTCTATAGTTTCCTATTTTGGCACATTTTGCAACTGCAATATATCATTTCATTGAAGTATTCATCTGTCCCTAGAATAGGTCTTGTTGCCTGTTCATCTGACTATTCAGATGATGATGTGCTATTTTCCTGAATGCACCATGTACTATGCTCGATAAGACTACAAATTTTAACTTGATTATTAATTCTTTTTTGAGATAACATGACCAATGAATAGACCTAAGGAGTGAATCTATGAATATTTAATTTTTTACTGTTGAGTGAGCACGGAAAATCTATCCAAAAATTTGAGGAAAGTCTCTCAAAGTGTTCCAACAAGCCTCTAACTGGTCACAAACAAACTTTTGAAGTATCTTTTTAGAGTTATTTCTAAAAATAAAACCAATCTCTAACTAAATCAACAACATAAATACTACAAATACCAAAAACACAATGAATACCTAGTCTTCCATTTGTTTATATTCCAAGAAAGTAATGTAACAAAAATCTGCAAAGAAAAATGTGTGGATGTTAGTTAGGATCATTACATAAATAATTGTTGAAATATATGACAACGTGTATACCAAAAAAACTTTTACTATTTTGTTTCTGATTGTAAATTCGCAAAATGTAGGCAGACAACGAATAATAAGTGCTCTTCAATGGGAAATGGGACTCTTGATGAGAGCTAAGGAATTTCTAAGTCACCTCATTAGTCTTATACAAATCAAATTATTGTAGTTACATTTTGATTTGATGGCCTAATATTCATAGAGAGCCACATAAAGTTTTCCAACAACCAAAAATCAAATGTTATTTTGTTTTGAGATGAAGGATCTAGGTGAGTTGCATTATTACTATGATATTCTAATGACTAGAGATATGAATAATTATAATTATCAAAGAATTGTCTTCAAACAATTTTGAATGAAGGACAACAAGCCTATATCAATTTTTCTCCACCAAAACTAAAAATTATCAGACAAAAAATAGCTATAATGATGTTGATTGGGTTACAGACATTGCTGGAAGAAAGTTGATGACAGATTATGTCTTTAATCTATGTGGGGGGGAATAAATTGATGTATAAGACAATACTTTGTTGCTTGACCAAGTCTAGATGGCTCATGATCTGACTTGTTGGTCATAGAAGTGGCACATTGATTTGTTGGTCATAGAAGTGACATATTGATAGTGGTTACTTGGATGGATGAGATGGTTTCTAGAAGAGTACTCCCCTTGGATTGTGATGAGCATAGAAAATCACTAGACCACTAGAATGAGAGAAGACTAGAGCTTAGCAACCAATTAATAGCCCAGGACTTCCCCAAATAAAACCCAAACTCATTAGAGGAAGAAAATACTACAAACAGAACTGGAAGACATGCACATACAAATAAAAAACTATAAAAAACTTACCCAAGTTGATGACAATGCCCAAAGGGGAGGATGCTTTGAGGGAAACATTATTATTTATAAGTATTACCTTCTCCGAAATCCCAAGGAAATCTAGAAAAAATATGGAATAATTACTTGTTTTCTTTGTAAGACATTCATGGAAACAACTAATAAATGATATAAATTGCATGCCATATCCATACAAGGGTTATTTGAAGTCATAATTATATGTTTTTATGCAACTTTAATGGCCATACTGCTCACAATATTCTTCTTGCTACCTCAGTTGACCTCAGAATGAAATGAAGATAATAATGTACCATCAAGGACTTATACATGCCTGTGTAGATTGCTTTAGCCTAGTTTAAGATATTTTTCCCTTGCCCATGATCTTCATCAAAGGTTTAGCACAATACAGATGTTGTCTTTGATGAAGATCGTGGGCAAGGGAAAATTATCTCAAACAACATCTTTAACTAGGATAAAGCAATCTACACAGGCATGTATAAGTCAAAGGCTCCACAAAGTTTGTGAGAAACATCACACCAAAGGGCACATGGAGTGGAAGGAAATCACAAGCATATTGTCTCGGAGTCTTTGTTATGATGTGGTTGTATGCTCGTGGCAAAATAAAATTAGGCAAAATCTAGAAGACAAAAGCAAAATACACATTTTTGTAGGGCTCAGTGAAGAGTCCAAGGTGTATAGGCTCTTTGAATGAGGAAGTAAAAATAAGTCCTTGATAAATATTAAATATAATCTGCAAGAAGCATCAGACTATATTATTGTACCATGGCTTGTATTAAAAGATAATGTAAGAAAGGTCGCAGAAGTAAAGGAAAGCAATCTAAAACATGAAAATATGACCAAACAAACATTAGGTGATGCTGAGGAAGCGAGTGCCAACAAGACAAACAGTAACAAATCAGACCAAAGTTCAAGAGAATTCCAAAGTCATATCTACATAAAGAATGATTATGGATTCAAAGTTCCAAGAACTACCTACAACTAGTGAAGAAGTCTGGAAGTAAATTAGCCTACAACAGTCAACTGTATATCTAGTAAGTGTTGCTTTTGAGTATTAACTCACATGAGTCTAACTAATTTAAAGAAGAAAACATAAAGCAAGAGTTATAGAAAGAAATTCCAAAGGATTATACCAAAATACAGATAAATCAGACTTGGGAGCCTGTGTAGACTTTGAAGAAACTCTGCACTTGTTAGATGAATACAATTAGTTAGGCATAGGTGTGAGATTTATTAAGTGGATGTCAAAAGTTCCTTCTAGAATACAAGATTTGCAGAGGAAATGTATATGCATTATAGCTCATATGGACTGATGCAGGCTCATAGAGCATTGTATGCAAGCATTGATGACCAACCAAGGATAATTGTTTTGGAAACTTGTCAGATTGTCAAAAGCAAAGTGAAGGATGGAATATTTATTGCATCTTATATGTTGATGGCATCATTTCAGTGAATCAAACTTCCAAGAATGATGGAAGTGATAAAATATGAGCTTCTTGCATAAAGCTTTTGAAATAATATCTCCAATGTATTTAGATTTTCCAAGCTAAGTATGTAAGGAAGATATTGAAATTTGAAACATATTTGACATTGCTGATGATAAATCTACAACAAATCCTATTGAAATGGATATGAAGTTATCGATTCTTAAAGACTCAAAGCTAGTGGATGCAACACTACAGAGTAAATTGGCAGATGTCTTATTTATCTTCTCACTATTTGATCAGATTCAAACTGTATTGGTGGCATGATATCATGATTTATGGCTTTCCTCAATAGCTATTCATTGGAAGTCAGCAACATGGTTTTAAGTATGTGCACAAATATGACACTAAGCTGCTTGATCTCACACCCATTTATAAAGGATTTTGTGTTTCAGGCCAATACTAAGACGGTCGTCATCCCTTGTATCAGAGAGCAAGAACAAACCATGAAGATTGACTTGATCTATTTCAGGTCTTAGATGCACAGTATTAAAAACTGGAACATCTTATCAGCTACTCGTAGCCATGGTGGAAGATGCTCTGATACCATGTAAGAGTATTTTATTACTCATAAATGTTGTGTAAAGTGCATAGAATACCTCCATAATATAACAATGGAAAAGGCCCAGTGTCGGTTAAGGATAACTACAACAAATAGATAAATACAAGTCCCTCTATGAGCTTACAACTCACTAGAAATGAAGCGTTGGAAAAAACAACTCTAATAGTATGTATACTAAGCTGAGAACTTATTGTATCCTTATTTATTCTTGTTATAAAATTATTTTTAAATAATTTAAACTTATTAAGTTTAAATTTCTTAAAAAATACTTATCCTTATAAATTATACAATTGAAACATAGAAAAACAATTTTAAAATTCCATCCTAATACTAATACTAATACTAATAATAATAATTATATATATCTATATATATATATATATATATATGTGTGTGTGTGTGTGTATATTTCATTTATGAATTTATTCCTAAACTTATTTCCTAAAATATAAAGAAATTTACTCTTAAAACTATTAAAGGAAAGACACTATGGATTTTGATGAAAACCTAATCAATATCAATCATTGAAAAATTCACAAAAATTTTCCCATTAATATAAAAACAAAGTTAATAGAAAACACTATAGTTATTATCATCGACATAATAATGTGAATCAGATTAAAATATTGAAACCGTGATTAGACAAAATGCCAACTCTAACGTCCAACGTCCTATGGACCAGATCTACCCCTGGAACGTGATTCCCAAGGTTTTAGGAATACAATTTAAATTTGATGACACATATGCGTAATACCTGTTATTAAGAGCTTCAATCATTATAGTGTGGAGAAACAACTTTATAAAAACACAGAACTAACATTTTAAAACTTTTGAATATTTGACAATTGTGCTGTGGATCCAACACTTCCTTATGTTTGATGGATTGAATCCCTATTGGTAGATGAGTTTTTTACTTATGTGTTTTGGGTCATCCATGCCTGAACTCCACGTTATCATCAATTCTCACATCATTGACAAGGTCTTACTCATTCTGGTAGTTTGCTTGCTGGCCCTGCCACGGCATCACCCATCTGATTGGCTGGGTCAGCCGGTTATCACTCAAATGGAGAGTTGATGTTAAATACAAACTAAGTTTTGTCAACCCCAACCCAACACACAAAATCTATGGATTATATATAAAATGTAAATCTCCATGTTCACATTGATATTCTCAAGTATATTTACAACAATGGCAGAAATAACATAGGAATAATAGAATAAAAATGGGAGAACAACATTATGATCATAATAGGTATGAAGGCTAATCCAACTGTAAAAATGTTTGTTCTATCAAATATTTTTGTGTTCATAGTAGACATTTTATCATTTGCTCTGTTTAGGGCCATAGCTGTGGTAACAGTGGCATTAATTAATACATTGAAGGCCCCTGGAGCAATAATTCTTGCTGTTCTGGAAAATGTAATGCAAGGGTTTAGAACAATTTTGGATTATATTATTAGGTATGTCATAGATTTAATTGTTAAATAAGCATTTGGATGTATGAGGTTGATTCTGGATGCCTTCATTTTTTTAGTGGGCTCCCTGTCTGCTGTGTTTTATGAATTTTTGGTTTACCTGCACATTGCCCCCAATGCCTTTGCAGAGATTGTTAGGGCATTCCTATGGAATGTCATACAAATATTGGGTTTGTCACTGTTGACCATATGGAACAATTTAGTGGATGCAGTTGCCTCTTTAATAGGTAATTCATAAGTCTATGAAAAGAAAAAAAGCTCAAATATAGCTCCATGGCTATAGAGTTCTACATCAGCAATAGATGGAATTTTTATAATATATCACAAATAATTTGATTGAAGAGAGGCCTTGGATTGAAAATGAGATTTGTATCATATGATTTCCCTTCTAGCTCAAACAAATGGGCATGAAAACTCTGCAGTAGGTCATAAGTCAGCTTTATTTGATCCTAAAAGGCTTTACTATGATGGTCCTGCATATTTTATTTGAGCTTGAAGGATCCAATGCCTTTTGAGTGAGGTAACATTATGATTTGTATTTGGTTCATGCTCCTGTCCTGAGTGTCATTATTACAATCGGGGGAATATCCTTGGTTGTGGCCCAGAAGATGCGGAAGTAGTAGTTGCAGGGCTTTTTAATGTTGTTCATTGTCAGAAGATGTAAAATTTGACAATTGAAAAATGAAATATTTTTTGACTTTATGGGGCTGATAGATTGGTTAAGACCTCTAATTTTACATAATTTCCCGGTTGAAATCCTGATGGAATACATATACTGTAATTAATGTGACATCGCTCATCACCCTACAACCTTAACTGGAGAGACTCGTGCTCTAATGGGTGAGACCCATATTCAGATCCTATAAAAAGACTTGTTTAAGCATGAGTGAGAATACCAAAAAAATGGCCAATACGCTGTGTTTTATATGTGGAAAATATCTATAAGGTGTTCAGAACAGAAAATATAAAAAAAAACTGGCAATACCTTGTGTTTTAGATGAGGAAAAGATATATAAGGCCTTTAGAATGAAGTTGTATATTTCTAAACTTCCTAGCAAATCTGTCAAAAGGGTATTATGGTTTTAATATTTTTCCTTTGATAGTGAGTTGTTCTGCATACCCTTTTTCATAGAAAAAAGCACCTGTAACTGTTATACATCTACCTCATCCCAACAAATCTGTCATAAAATTACATGGTTTAAATGTTATCTTCCCTAGGAATGTGAGTTCCAACACTGACCTACATACCATTTTCATGGCGGGCCCTCTTAACTGTTAAATATCTACCCCTATCCCAGAAATCTGTCCAAAGATTACTATAGTTTAAAAACGATCTACCCTTCGAAAGTTGATTGTTCTACCACTGAGCTGCATATCCTTTACATGATAGCCACCCTCAACTGTTACATATCTACCCTTTCATGACAACCCCCTACATACCCATTAATGATAGGGAGCTAGATGTTAGATATGAAGATGTGGATTGTTATGTCCATTAAATTTTTATGTATTCTGATAGTTGGAGTTGTTATCGATGTTATATATTTTGCTGCTCAAATTTTATGGTGGTAACCTATGTTTGGGAGATCAGTTGTCTTGTGTGGATTTTAGGATTTTTAGGCTCAAATATCATAGAAAAATATTGAGAATGACTTTTGGCGATAATTCTGATAATAAAGTCTTACTGGTAAGCATGTCATTCCATTAAACTTTGGTGCTCTGAAAAACAAAGATCTCACAATAATCATAATTTCTGAAATATAAAATTTTATTGATGTTTTTCAAAAAAATCATCTCATAATAATCAGAATTAAACACTAATACATCAATTTCTGAATTTTTTTTGATATTTTCCAAAAGATCATTCCGTTAAACTTAAACTTTGGTACTTGAAAAAAGAATCTTATAATAATCAAAATCAGAATTAAACACTATTAAATAAATTTCTAAAATCTTATTAATGTTTTTCAGACCATGATTGGAAAACGTACCGACCATCCCATTTCTGAAATCTAATCCATGATATCTGGGAAGGGATGAATACATACTCAGTTGGTCAAACAATTAACCTCTCAATGGGGCAGTGCCCTTCAGTGCAGAACATCCTAGATCAGTGATTGTATTAACATTAGAGAAGTGAACGATTTAAAACACCTACCGCTAGCATCTGTTTAATTGATTTTAGATTGCCTAACACCATCTTGAAATAGTTAACAATCTCTTTGGCAGGTCTAACCAATAGTAGAATGGCTAAATAATTTAGTGTACCACTGACTCAAATTTCTCTTGTCCAACCCTAAGTTACGTTGGCTCTGAATTTTATTCTGTAGTGCTTGTAAGTCAAGAAAATATTTCCTAAGTACTACTGACTAAAATTTCTCTTTTCTTGTCCAGCTACTGAGCGAAGTTAGTTTGGCTCTGAATTTGATTCTGTGGTGCTTGTAATTCAAACTTGCCAAATGTGAGATCGGCTAGTATTATTGGGTCAGAGGAGCCCTCTAAGGATTTAATTATTTATGTTAAAAATACAAAACACATTTATGGATGAAATCTCTTAGCTATTTATAGATTCACTCTCAATAGCTAAGAGGTTGGACTCAAATTTTCCTCCCTGCCCAAGGGGGATTGTTAGCTCTATGTGTAGGATGTTTGTTCACCCTTAATAGCTAAGAGGTTGGACTCAAATTGTTTTCAACCAATTAGTGCATTTCTTCGTTATTCGAATGCTTTATTAGCCTACCTACTTGATTGAAGCTTCCTTTGGTACCTAGACTATAACAAGGTAAAGGTGCATTTGGGATTATGGGAGGAATGACAAAATGTAGTTGATCGCTACAGAATGCACATTGAGGCCCAGATAAAGTTGATTGATAAATGGTACAATAATGTATATAGGATAAGCTCTGAAGGGAGTCCCAAAGTAATGTTGAAATCTAACCCTATTCAAAAGCTTTGCATCCTAGAGTGGGAATGCACTCTTTCCCAACCTTTCATGGATACCAAAATTTCCTACTCATTGTTATATTGCCTTACTAGGGAAATTCCATATGAAACATGTATTCCTCCATCAATGAGGCACTTTATAATATAGTGATGGAAGGAGTCCATGATACTCTTGGCTCCCTCATGCAAGATGTAGAGGTGAAATTTAGGTGAAATTCGACACACAAAAGTGTATCCAAGGGCTTAAGAGGCATTTAGGCAACATGAAATCCATGGAGCAGGTTGTAAACATTATGGACTTGCTGGGTAACATTGCAAGGCATGCTATGCCACTGCCTACTTCACAGAACCCATAATATAGAGGACATGAGGTTTGATGAAGTTTATTGTTGCGTTCAATGCATTACATTGTTCCTATTGCATTACTGTTTCACTACCTACTGAACTGGAATTTCAAAAAACACAACACTGAAATTGTGCTTCAATGCAATATTTATGCCTTTTGGTAGCTTAAGATATAGGGATTAGAGGGCAGTTTCTGTGAAAAATTTACAACCACAATCTGAAAACAAGGACCTACTTGGAATCATTAAATTCAGTGCTCTAAATTGTAGGCATTACACTTGCCATCCTCCCTGCCTAAGGGGGATTTTTAGCTCTATGTGTAGGTTGTTTGTTCACCCTCAATAGCTAAGAGTTTGGACTCAAATTGTCTTCCTTGCCCAAGGGGGATTGCTAGCTCTATGTGTAGGATGTTTGTTCACCCTCAATAGCTAAGAGGTTGGACTCAAATTTTTTTCAACCAATTAGTTCATTTCTTTTTTATTCAAATGCTTTATTAGCATACCTACTTGATTTAAGCTCCCTTTGGTACCTAGACTATAACAAGGTAAAGGTGCATTTGGGAGTATGGGAGGAATGACAAAATGTAGTTGATTTATACAGAACACACATTGAGGCCTAGATAAAGTTGGTTGATGAATGGTAGAATAATGTATATAGGATAAGCTCCGAAGGGAGTCCCAAAGTAATGTTGAAATCTAACCCTATCCAGAAGCTTTGCATCTTAGAGTGGGAATGCACTCTTTCCCAACCTTTCATGGATACCAAAATTTTCTACTCATTGTTATATTTCCTTACTAGGGAAATTCCATGTCAAACATGCATTCCTCCATCAATGAGGCACTTTATAATATAGTGATGGAAGGAGTCCATGATACTCTTGGCTCCTTCATGCAATATGTAGAGGTAAAATTTAGGTGAAATTTGACACACCGAAGTGTATCCAAGGGCTTAAGAGGCATTTAGGAAACATTAAATCAATGGAGAAGGTTATAAACATTATGGACTTGAAAGGCCAAATGTGTCACTCCAAGGGCTTAAGAAGAATTTAGGAAGTATGAAATCCATGGAGCAGATTGTAAACATGATGGACTTGAAAGGCCAAATGTGTCACTCCAAAGAAAATGTGGCATTGAATGACACAAAAGATAAGCCCACAAGATCCATGGAGCAGGTTGTAAACATTATGGACTTGAAAGGCCAAATGTGTCACTCCAAGGGCTTAAGAAGAATTTAAGCACCATGAAAGACTTAACTTCTATTAAAATAGTCAACCCACCTATTAAATTATACAAGCTCCCGTGTTACATTTAAAATATAAATGATGAACATAATGACTTGGTCAATTCAACCAACTATATAATAATCTTCTCAGCTAAATTTTGATCCCAAACTTTCCTATTTTGCACATCACATGGAAGAATCACCCCAGCAAAAACTACACTACCAAAAATTTATCCATCATAAGCTATTTTTGTTGGGAAATAGATAAACCTATTTGTTAATGGTTGGTTGACCAACCTTTCGAGCAGTGGATTATACACTTATTGGTTTAATACACCATAACTCTTCTTCATTACTATCGACTCATTGCTTTAGTACACCCTAACTCTTTTATCTGGCATAAGGGCAATCTAAGAACCACCAATTACTACATTTGGTGGTATTAAACTGAGAAAATAATGCCAAGGGGCCATATAACTAATTAGATTCAAGGATATAAAAGTGATTTGATGGCCTAAGAATATTGACATCCCATTGCTGGGTAACATTACAAGGCATGCTATGCCACAGCCTACTTCACAGAACCCATAATACAGAGGACAGGAGGTTTGATGAAGTTTATTGTTGTGTTCAATGCATTACATTATTCCTATGCATTACTGCTTCACTACCTACTGAACTAGACTTTCAAAAAACACGACAGTGAAATTGTGCTTCAATGCAATATTTGTGCCTTTTGGTAGCTTAAGATACAGGGATTAGAGGGCAGTTTCTGTGAAAAATTTACAACCACAATCTAAAAATAGTGAAATTTTCATAAATATATGACATGAGTATGTACAACATGCAAAATTAGCTAAGAACCAAAATGAGTATATAGACACAGTAGCGTTTCAGAAGCAAGGGAGGAAAGCAACAAAGAAGCTTAAATACGTTGATCTAGGGCTTCCAAAATATTATGGAATTTCTCCAACTTGTGAACCTGTGCTTGTTTATCAGATGCTAACCCAGTTATATAAACCCTAACTCCAAACTAAACATTGAAGCAACTGCGTTGTGCCCTTTCACTGAAAATTTTACGCCAAATAATATTTCCCGCTCTCCATGAAAGAATCACAACTCCATGCTTCTCCATCACAACCGCTTTAAACCAAGGCTGATCACTGTTGTGCCGACACGCAGGATTAACCGCTTTGTGAACGCTGTATGGGATGTCTTGTGTAGCCACACAGGATTGTGCGATGTGGACGGCTTCATTTTTTAGGGAAAGCTTTCAGAAGATTTTAGTATATTGTAATAAGCACGGAGAATATATGATTAAAAAAGTAGTATTTAGAGAGCCAAGGTGCGCAGGGGCATAGGTTACTATCAATATAAGCACACTCAAGAGCTTCGGTTATAGTTGAGAGCTCAACTACCAGATTCAAGGAGCCTACTCTCCAATTGGTTTAGTAGGAAATTACTCAGGCAATGACGAAATCAACAAATGATCGACACGCCCTCACGAATACTTCATGTTGACAAAGGTAATGGATTAAGTTCTAGATTCCAAACATACCATGATTTTGTTTCGAATCAAATTTTTAAATAGTGAGATATACATTCCCAAATTTTAAGACCTGATTACTATAATTATAAGCGATTTATTTAACTTAATTTTTTTAATATTAAACCAACTCTGCCACGTAATAATGTGTTTTGGATTTGATTGGAAAGAGGGTCGATTGTAATCAACATTATAATATTAAAATTTTCAATACCAACAATGATTGGCCACCATGTCAAGTTTTATATGGCTTGCAACTGTGTACAATTTAACATAATGTGTTAATAGGCTCGTAGGCCTATAATTTTGAGTTGTAAAATAGTTGCGAGAGATTTCCATACAAATATAGCTGATAACCCTTGGGTTTGGCCCCAGATCTATCAACCCAAAATGATTTTAAATATTAAAATTTTGCCATAATTCCGCAATTTTAAGTTAAATTTATTCACACCTGAACAGTTTAACAAACCAAGTCACTTTAATGATCTTAGAGCATAAGGAAATGTTTATGGTGGTTCTTACCAAAGATTAGATTACAAAAGCAAAGAACCGTGCTAGAGATCTAGTATCTAATGCATTAATCTTGAAGGTAAGAATATAAAAAAGAAATTAAAATGTAGGGAAGGAACTTGCAACCTTAATCTTCTCCAATAAGGAAATTGTACCTTTATATACCCCCTTGTTTCCTTTGTTATCCACAATCCTAGAGATAAAACCTCCAACAATGTGCCCAAAACATGCAACCACACATATAAAAATTGTACAAATCAAATCTATCACTTATACATAAAATATGTTTTAATAAATAAGCTTGGAGCTTCATGTGTATTATGCAAACAACTTATTCCCTTTATAGTTAATCAAATTTTATTTGACAAAGCACCATGTAATCAAAGTTTATTTGACAAAGGGATTGACTATTAATTGATTGGTTCAAAGGAAAATATGTCAAGTTATTTATGGTTAGCACCTTCTGGTGCACTTTCCTGGAGACCCTGGCTCCTGATATTACTGGAATGGATGTGATGATACTACAGATCCTCTTGTTCAAGTTGGTCAAATCCATTATAGAATTATAATATGGAGGAGATGATCTTGAAGACCTTTCAAGTAAAGTTGGTCAAATCCATTACATAATTACAATATGGAAGATCAAGGGAAAAATGGTGTACATCAAATACAACATAACATGTGCTCCCTTCTTAATTTGTATATATTAAATTGCCTTGTTAGAAGTAGCTCTATGGTTTCACCACACTAGTATTTGTGCCTTTTACATATTTACACTGAGCCTGTGCAGATTCTACTCCATGAATCTTGTAGCTGAGTTTCACATTCTGCAACTCAATTCCCTGGCATGGTACACTAGGGCCACATGAAAGAGAAATAGCCACCTGTGTGGCTGGTAGAGGGGGAACTTTGAGGATCCCACTGCTCCACCTTCACAACTGGTATTGTCCATCATTGGGTCTTTCCAATTGCATACTCTATCACTAACTAGTTCAATTTCAAATTCCCAATTTCTTGAAAAAATAACGAGTGGTTGACTACCAATCGCCACGAGATAATACCAATGACTAACAAAGGCCGAATGAAGAGCACCAGAGAGAAATAAGGATAAAAAATTCTCCCGTGAAAGCCAAGGAAGCTGATGTAGACTAATAACCATTTCGAACAACAATTTATTGATCTTCACCTTGCTCACATAATCACATCCTTAGTTAATTTCCTCCATAATGTTTCAAAGCTTGCACACAAACAAATGATTCTTCCCTGGCATGTCTGGACCTTGATGGAAGAGCTCGGTTGCAAGAGAGAATTTCAAGGAATCGACCTCGGACAAGTCAGACCACTACACAAATCTCTCATCCAGAGCCCGCGAGATCAATGGAACCTCTCAATCACTGAAGAGGTAGAGCAATCTGGAGACCTAGAAGGAGCCTTTACTAATACTAATAATTTTAATTAAAAATATAATTCATTTATTTTTTATAATTTTTTTTTTATCACCATAAAACATATAATAAAATAAAATAAATAAAAAATTTGAGTGATTTAATACTTATTATAAATTAATACCTTTCAGTTATATAAATATATCACATTTATCCACATCACATCATAATTCCTCATAACCTTTTTCTTTGCAAGATGCTTAAAAAATAAAGGAAAAGAACAACTACCATATATTCGGGCAACCAATGTGCTCTTAGAGTCTTTATTATGCAGCATTCCTTAGACTCATCCCAAAAGTTCTAATGAATCCATATTTTTATTTGAAGTTTTATAAAATGTTTCATATTGTTTTTCCCTCCATTCAATTTTTTCTTCGTTTTTCCAGGAAAGGGATTCTTTGACCGAGGGAGCCCATAAGAAGAGTGTCATCCACATATTATTAGTGGGTTGAAGGGGGGTTAGAGGGGTAGAGGTTAAGCAGTTAGAGGTTTAGGGGGTTAAAAGGGTTAGGCGTTTAGAGGTTTAGGGGATTTAGCAGTTAAGGATTTTAGGGGTTAGGGTTTTCGGGGTTAAATGGGTTAAGGGTCAGGAATTAGGGTAATTGTGAGGGCATGATAACTAAGGAATTTCGGTGCATGCCAAGGATTTAAAAGGCATGCTAACACATGCCAGAAAGTGTTCGGCACAACATTGATTTTCCAATGACTTGGTTGGGTTACCAAGTCGCAGAAAAAGTAAGGCTATCTATGATGGCATGAAAGCTAAGGAATACCAAGGTGTGGTAGGGAATGCCTAGAAGTACTAACACATGCTAGGTAGTTCCAAGGCACGATAGGAATTCCAAGATGTGCCAGGTGCCAGGGTGTGGCAGGAACACATCCTAAGGAGTGTGAGGGCCAAGTGTCAGGGAAACACAAGGGAGCACTAGTTTCAGATGCATGGAAATGAAGTATCAGCCAGTTCCAGGTGTTCTAAGAAGGGAGTGACATAGTAAAGCGAGGGATTGGTTAAAACAGTAAAGGAGAAACAAAATGTTTCAAAGCGGGTGGGGGGATAAATGAACATGTGTTGGGCCTGAGTGCTCTCTACCGCTATCATCTAGATGACTTACGGTCTTATGGGAGTGTTATACATGTGACCTATTTTGGGTTGGATTAAGAATTCACACCCCTCCTAGGACCCTTGCTAAATTAAGCACTGACATTTTTCAAAAACAAGTATAAAGTAGTTGGCTTGCTTGAAAAGAATAAATCTAGGCTTGTGGTAAAAGGTTTTACACAAAAATAAGGGGTCTATTATGAGAATACTTTCCCCCCCATAGAAAAATGGGATACCATATGGACATTCTTTTCCCTAGAAACTCAAAAAGTTGGAAACTCCTTCAAATGGATGTAAAAATTGCTTTCTTGAATGGACATATGAAAGAGAATGTTTTTGTGTCCCAACCAGAAGGCTTTTTTGTGAAGTGTTAGGAACATAAAGCATGCAAGCATTAAAATCCTTGTATGGCCTCAAGAAAGCACCACGAGCCTGGTATAATAAGGGGTTATGGGAATAGGGGCTTAGGGGTTAGAGGTTTAGGGTTTAGGGGAATAATGTGTTAGTGGTTAAGGGGTTAGGGATTGGGGGCTTAAGGGTTGGGGGATTTAGGTGCATTTAGGGGTTAGGGGTGTAATGAGTCAGTATTTAAGGGATTAGGGATTTGGGTTAGGGGAATAATGAGTTAGTGGTTAAGGGGTTATGGATTGGGGGGTTAGGGGTTAGGGGATTTAGGAGCATTTAGGGGTTAGGGGAATAATGAGTTAGTGGTTAGGGGATTAGGGATTGGGGGCTTAGGGCTTAGGGGATTTAGGTGCAGTTAGGGGTTAGGTGAATAATGAGCTAGTGGTTAAGGGATTAGAGATTAGGGACTTAGGAGATTTAGAAGTTAAGGATTTTAGGGGTTAGGGGTGAGGGGTTAATGGGTTAATTGTTAAGCATTAACAGTTTAGGGGTTAAGGGGTTAAGGGGTTAGGGGTTTAGGTGTTAGTGGTTTAGGGGTTTTAGGGTTTAAAGGTTTAGGGTTTTGCGGGTTAAATGAGTTAGGTTTCTAGGGGTTTAGGGGGTTAAATGGGTTAGGGGTTGGGAACTAGGGCTTAAGGGGTTAAGGGTTAACCGTTTAGGGTTTATGGGGTTAAATGGGTTTAGGGGTTTACAGGTTTAGGGGGTTAGAGGATTTAGCAGCTAAGGATTTTAGGGGTTAGGGGTTAAGGGGTCAAGGGGTTAGAGGTTAAGGGGTTAGATGTTTAGGGTGTTAAATGGGTTACGGGTTTAGAGGTTTAGGGGGTTAGGGGATTTAGCAGTTAAGGATTTTAGTGGTTAAGGGTTAAAGGGGATAGGGGTTAGGTTTTGGGGGTTAAATGGGTTAGGATTTTATGGGTTTAGGGGGTTAAATGGGTTAGGGTCGGGAATTAGGGTTTAAGGGATGAGGGGTTAAGGGTTTAGAGGTTTAGGGTTTAGGGGGTTAAATGGGCTAGGGGTTTAGGGTTTAGGGGGTTAAATGGGTGAGTGGTTATAGCCATTTATTAGGTGAACAAGGCATAATCTAGTTGTAGTAACCATAACTTGGGTCAAGTTGTTATAGTGAAGGCAAGACTTGGTTGGGTTCCCAAGTTCCAAAAAAGTAAGGGTAATTGTAAGGGCATGAGAACTAAGGAGTGTCAGTGTGTGCCAAGGAATGAAAAGGCATGCTAACACATGCTAGAAAGTGTCAATGGATGTTGAGGAGTGTTAGGGAGTGCTAGGACATTGCAAGGGAGAACTAGGTCAAAATTCATGGAAATTAATGAATAAGAGTGTTTGCCAAGTAGTGTCAACGAAATCCAAGTGTCCCAAGGATAAAGTGTGTTAGGGGAAGGCCAGAATAAGACTTGTAGGAGGTAAGCCTATGGTTACATAAAGGGTTGCACAAAGTAGTTTTAGAAAAAGGGAAACTTTGGGTTGGGCACAACATTTATTTTCCAATGACTTGGTTGGGTTTCTAAGTCGCAAAAAAAGTAAGGTTATCTATGGTGGCATGAAAGCTAAGGAATACCAAGGTGTGTCATGGAATTCCTAGAAGTACTAACACATGTTAGGTAGTTCCAAGGCATGATAGGCATGCCAAGATGTGGTAGGTGCCAGGGTGTGGCATGAATACATGCTAGGGAGTGTGAGGGTCAAGTGTTAAGGAAACACAAGGGAGCAATAGTTTAAAATTCATGGAAATGAAGTATCAGCCAGTTCCAAGTGTGCTAAGAAGGGAGTGACATAGTATTCTAGGAACTTCCAAGGCATGTTAGAGTGCTAGGAAAGCATACAAAGATGTTCCAAGTGCCACGGTGTGTCAATGTGTGCTAAGGAGTGTTAGGGAGTGCCAGGAAAACATAACATATCACTAGGTCAAAATTAATAAATGAATGAATACGAGACTGTGACAGGAAGTGTTAGCGAGTTCTAGGTGTTGAGATTCAACAAGATGATGAGCTTAGTGAAAAGAGTCGCCTTCACAAAGTGGGCCCACAAGCTATTTTTGGCGCAAGTCTATTTTTAGACTATGTCTATTTTTAGACATGGAGACCATATTTCAGAAGTTGCAGGATGCTATTTGTGGATGGTTGGTCAAGTAGGAAAAATAGATGGATTTCTATTTTTAGACATATTGGGCAAAGTCTATGTATAGATCGTTGATCTAAAAATAGAAGTGTCGATTATTATTAGCTCTTAATAATAATTAGACCCTAAATAACAACTTATTCTCTCGGAGCACTTAATTTTAGTTAACGGGTGTGGTAGATCAGCTAGATGAAGGAATTACGCAATTCCTAGGGTTTACTGGTGTTCATGCATGGAGGACTTAAGTCAGGACTCAAGTGGCAGAGTTATGATGGAGTTGGTGAAGTAGGTCATAGAGTTTGTTTCAGTTTAACTACATCCTTGGAGTTAAACTCAATTGAACTAATTGTATCTATTTCTAATTGATTGATACATTAGTGGGAGTGGAGTGAATTAATTAGTTAAATTAATTCACAAATAATAACTCATTAATCAACTGAATAGAGATAACAGTTAACTACTTGCATGGGAGTTCCAGTGGAGACTTAGTGGAGAGATAGGTGAAAGGGCAGTGTGACTATTAGTTGTGACTATGTTGATGCATCCAATGCATCACACATCCATTGGAGATGCCAATTAGGATTGCACAGTCAAGGCAAGGGTAATTTGAAGTCATTCAGAGCTATTCAAATCAGGGGCAACCCAAATAAATCTGATTTGGGGGTTCCACTGCAACAACATTTTCCCCACAACAAGCACAAGATCAAGCCAACATGTGTGATGTGTGTGTTTAAAGAGATGGATAGCTAGGTTTACCCTTACGAGAACATGGCACCTTAAAATCTGACCATGATTCCTGAGTGCAAGCATTTGCGAAATGGCATTATGAGTGGAGCCTTTTCCAGAAGAGATTATTCATTTACATTACAATATATACAACATGCAGTTAGTGTTCCATCCATGTTAGCACACTCACTTGATGGTATCAATCCTTAAACTGGTACAAAAAAAATGATTTTATATATTCACATACGGCACAGTCACAAGATGTCAACAAAATCACATACTTATCGAAATCCTCAACCAGGAATATGCTACATTGCTTCTTAATGTTCTTTCAACTAGCTAGGGATCAATGACAATCATTACAATGGGTTAAGGGGATCTAAGAGAGAATTATGTAAGGAGTTTCTTCTAGGTAAAGGCCATTGGTATTACTATTGTTAAAGGGGGTGGCCTACAAGGATACATTGGTAGCTACTGATGCAAGATCATAATTTCAACAATTTATTTCAAAATTTGTATTTCGCCTCCATAAGGTCTTAAAGATTTATAGAAGAGGAATTTGGTTTCCTTGTTGCCCTATAATTTTGTAGAATTTCTAACTTCATATTTGGGATAGGAAATTTTTTGTAATTTTAGGCATAAGTTAAGATGTTTTTTTATTTTTAAGGCCTCCTAGTCATTAGGAAAGTTGAGTCTTATGATTAGGATTACTTGTGGCATCCTATGTATTTTTCAAACTCCAATACACCAAGGCAAATATGTGGAGGACATTTGGGGGAAATGTGATTTTCCATGAAATGTAGATTGGATTTGGGGAACTTAAAGCTCTTTTCCTTGGACCCTACTAGTTCTTAGAAGTTGTATTTGGAGCGGTTAGCAGGAAAAAGCATAATATGCCCAAGAATATTAGCATTGGAGCACCTATGGTTTGGGATAAAGGATAAGGGGTTCTAGGAGTTAATGGGTTTAAGGGTTTAGGAGCAAGGGGTTAAGGGTAAAGGGTAAAGGGTTAGGGCTTTTGGGATTTAGAGCTTAGGGGGTTGAGGTATAGGGGGTTTAAGGGTTAGAGGTTAATGGCTTAGTGGTTAAGGGATTTAGGGGTTAATATTAACCATCGAGGGCTTACATGTCAGGGAATTTAGGGGTTAAGTGCCTAAACGTTATGTTATTTAGGTGTCAGAAGGTTAAGGAGTTAGGGGTTAATGAGTTTAGGGGTTAGGGGTTATGGGTTAAGGGTCAAGGTTTAAGAGGATATGGGATTAGGGTTTATGGGGTTCAGGGATTCTAAGTTAGTGGTTAGGGGTTAAGTGGTTAATGGCTTTGGGTTTAAGGGATCAAGGGGTTAATTTGTTATGAGTTATGGGTGTAGGGATTAAGGTATTGTGGCTTTAAGGTTAAAGGGATAGGGACTTTAGTGGTTATGGGTTAAGTGCATATGGGTTGTGATAATGTGGCCCCTAATCCCCTTGTCACAACTATTGGGGGTTCCCCTATTAATTTCTCTCATTGCCTTACCTATAGGTCCCCTAGCCGCTATGCCATAAGGCCCTAAGGCTCCTTCTCATTCTTTAATGTTAGGATTATAGATCTCAGTAAACCATGCTCGAACCTCTCACTTCTACCCATCCATGCTACCCTTATGTCCCCTTTCCCCACTCAATACACCAAAAGACCCGCCTCCCCAAAAATTCATGAGAATTGAAAATTTGGAGGCGATCATTTAACAACAAATTCACAACTACTCCATTTATAATGGTGTCTTGGAGCTATTAGATGTCATTTCATTGAGCTACAGTGATAGGTGAGAGCTCACTAAAGGTGTATCAAGAGACTAATAGTCTATTGGCTATAGAATTTAACTCGTTTTTTGTAACTTAGTGAAATGGAAAAGATGTGGAGACAATCTCCATTCTTCTTCTTTCATCGGGCCATGTAAAATAAATGAAGCAAACAGTCTCAACCCCTTGGAGAAGGAAAGTTGAGAACAATAATTAGCATAAACAAACAAAGAATCCAATGATTTAAGCTTAGAGGGGTCTCCCTTTGTAAAGAAGCATCCATAAGCTTGTTAAAGTTAGTATGAATCTTTACTAGAGGTTGAGTAGTCTTCACATCACCAACCACATCCAATAGAAAGGTACTAACCCCTACAATCAAAATGATGTCTCCAAATAAGGTGTAGTTAATACCAATAATATCACCTTATGAATCTATTACAATATGATTTGGAAAGTACATTTCCATACATGTGTGAAAGAAAAAATCCATTTGGTTAGCAAAAGGAAGTCTTTTTTAAGACCTCCAGAAACCCCCTTGAAGGAGACAAGAAGGGTTTGAAACCATATAATACAAGTCTATCTATGAACCCTATTTCTAAAGTTTTCTATGCATGTGTTTGTTCACTCGGTTTGACATGTGACAGAAAATATATGAAGCCTTTTTTTCCACATATCATGTTGCTAAGAATGAAGTGTCTCGATTAGAGTTAAAGTTCCTATTTTAGTTTGTTGTCTTTTTTTGTCTTTTAGAGTACAAATATTTCTGGTATATTGTGCTAAGGTAGTTTTGCTTTCAAATATTCAAGGAATATGTGAGCTAATATAAGAAAATATTGTAATATTTGAAATAACATGATGAACTATTTGGCACTATTTATGGTGTTGGATTGATTGAGAAGTTTATTTTTGGATGGATGGATGTACATCTCTTTGGCCAATAGACAAAACTCATTAAGCATTGTTGCAAGTATGTTATTGACATGTTGAAGTGCCATTGAAACTTAGAGCTAGAAGATTTATACTTGTATGTTTTCACCTATCCGAGTGTGATGATACCTTGTCGAGGTAAGCAAAGTTTCCATTTTTTTTTAACTTTTGGATATATTCTATACGCTCTTGAGAGAATTTCAACCTTTTAAATAAAACTACAAACAAATGTACATTCATGCAATAATTACTAATTGATTTGGGGGTGACTCAACAAATTGTAGCATGTTGGCTTGTTGAATTTGTTAGCAAGTTAATTAGGGCTTGATAAATTTGTAAACTTCAGTGGGATTTATTGCAGTTGTATGTGTTTTAGAGAAGCGACTTTGGAGTGGGGGTTGTGCTTCCTTTATTGAATTTGATTTCTTTGGTCCTTCTTCTTGTGCATGCCCACTGTGGTATATTCTCGTTAGTGGTTAAGGGGTTAGGGATTGGGGGCTTAAGGGTTAGGGGCAGAATTAATTAGTATTTAAGGGATTAGGGATTGGGGTTAGGGGAATAATGAGTTAGTGCTTAAGGGGTTATGGATTGAGGGGTTAGGGGTTAGGGGATTTAGGTGCACTTAGGGGTTAGAGGAATAATGAGTTATTGGTTAAGGGATTAGGGACTGGGGGCTTAGGTGTTAGTGGATTTAGGCACAGTTAGGGGTTAGGTGATTAATGAGCTAGTGGTTAAGGGATTAGGGATTAGGGGCTTGGGGATTATTGGATTTAGCAGTTAAGGATTTTAGGGGTTAGGGTTGAGGGGTTAATGGGTTAATGGTTAAGCATTAATGGTTTAGGGGTTTAGGGGTTTAGTTGTTAGTGGTTTAGGGGTTTAAGGGTTTAGAGGTTTAGGGTTTAGCGTTAAATGGGTTAGGGTTTTAGGGGTTTAGGGGGTTAAATGGGTTAGGGGTTGGGAATTAGGGCTTGAGGGGTTAGGGGTTAAGGGTTAGACACTTAGGGTTTACGAGGTTAAATGGGTTTAGGGGTTTAGAGGTTTAGGGGGTTAGGCGATTTAGCAGTTAAGGATTTTATGGGTTAGGGGTTAAGGGGTTAGATGTTTAGGGGGTTCAATGGGTTAGGGGTTTAGAGATTTAGGGGGTTAGGGGATTTAGCAGTTAAGTATTTTAGGGGTTAGGGGTTAGGTGTTAGGGTTTGGGGGTTAAATGGGTTAGGGTTTTAGGGTTTTAGGGGGTTAAATGGGTTAGGAGTCGAAAATTAGGGTTTAAGGGGTTAGGGGTTAAGGGTTTAAGGGTTAAATGGGTTAGGGGTTTAGCATTTAGGGGGTTGAATGGGTGAGGGGTTATATTCATTTCTTAGGTGCACAAGGCACAATCTAGTTGTAGTAACCGTAACTTGGTCAAGTTGTTATATTCAAGGCAAGACTTGGTTGGGTTCCCAAGTTCCAAAAAAGTAAAGGTAATTGTGAGGGCATGATAACTAAGGAGTGTTAATGCATGCCAAGGAATGAAAAGGCATGGTAACACATGCCAGAAAGTGTCAATGGATGTTAAGGACCATTAGGGAGTGTCAGGACATTGCAAGGGAGAAATAGGTCAAAATTCTTGGAAATGAACGAATAAGAGTGTGTGCCAAGTAGTGTCAACGAATTCCAAGTGTCTCAAGGATAATGTGTGTTAGGGGAAGGTCAGAATAAGACTTGTAGGAGGTAATCCTATGGTTACATAAGGGGTTGGACAAAATAGTTTCAGACAAAGGGAAACTTTGAGCTAGGCACAACATCGATTTTCCAATGACTTGGTTGGGTTCCCAAGTCACAAAAAAATCAAGGTTATCTATGACGACATGAAAGCTAAGGAATACCAAGGTGTGTCAGGGAATTCCTAGAAGTACAAGGACATGTTAAGCAGTTCCAAGGCATGATAGGCATGCCAAAATGTGGCAGGTGCCAGGGTGTGGCACACATGCTAGGTAGTGTGAGGGCCAAGTGTCGGGGAAACACAAGGGGGCACTAGTTTAAAATGCATCGAAATGAAGTATAAGCCAGTTCCAGGTGTGTTAAGAAGGGAGTGACACAGTATTCTAGGAAGTGCCAAGGCATGTTAGAGTGCTAGGGAAGCATACAAAGTTGTTCCAAGTGCCTACGTGTGCCAATGTGTGCTAAGGAGTGTTAGGGAGTGCCAGGAAAACATAACAGAGGCGCACTAGGTCAAAATTTATAAATCAATGAATAAGAGTGTGTGATAGGGAGTGTTAGTGAGTTCTAGGTTTCTCGAGGAGGGAGTGACACGGTATGATAAGCAATGCTAAGTCATGTTATAGTATCAGGGTGACATGCATCCAAGATTTTATATATTCACATACGGGACAGTCACAAGATGTCAACAAAATCACATACTTATCGAAATCCTCAACCAGCAAATATATGCTACATTGCTTCTTAATGTGCTTGCAACTAGGTAGGCATCAAAGACAATCATTGCAATGGGTTAAGGGGATCTAAGAGAGAATTATGTAAGGAGTTCCTTCTAGCTATTAATGGACATTGGTATTACTATTGTTAAAGGGGGTGGCCTACAAGGATATATTGGTAACTATTGATGCAAGAGCATAATTTCAACAATTTATTTCAAAATTTGTATTTTTCCTCCATAAGGTCTTAGAGATTTTTTGAAGAGGAAGTTGGTTTCTTTGTTGCCCTATAATTTTGTAGAATTTCTAACTTCATATTTGGGATAGAAATTTTAGTAATTTTAGGCATAAGTTAAGATGTTTTTTTATTTTTAAGGCCTCCTAGTCATTAGGAAAGTTGAGTCTTATGATTAGGATTAATTGTGGCATCCTATGCATTTTTCAAACTCCAATACACCAAGGCAGATATGTGGAGGACATTTGGGGGAAATGTGATTGTCCATGAAATGTAGATCGGATTTGGGGAACTTGTAGCTCTTTTCCTTGGACCCTACTAGTTATTAGAGGTTGTATTTGGAGTGGTTAGTAGGAAAAAACATAATATGCCCAAGAATATTAGTGTTGGAACAGCTATGGTTAAAACACGAGATTCAAAGTTCAAATCCCCTTGAGTTGCCAACCAAAAAATAATATTTTTTTATCTATTTATTTATTAAATTTTTAGAATGTGGTTTAATGAAAAAAGAAAAATATAATATAAAAGAAATAAATATAACATGATTAAATTTCATGTGGTTTGAATATAGATTTTCAAAAATAAAAAATACAATTTTATCTACTATCCACTCATGGATATTTCAATGCAAACTTCCCAATGCTAATGATTTTGTCTTAATTGCTAACTATCTTAAATGGGTTTTGTCTTAATTGTCATTGTCTTAAATATAAAGATCTGTCTTAAATATTTTTGTCTCAAAGTGTTTTTGTTTTAAATCTAAAATTTTGTCTTAAAATATTTTTGTCTCAAACTGCTTCTGTCTTAAAATATATTTGTCTCAAACTGCTTCTGTATTAAATATAAAGTTTTGTCTCAAATGCATTTTGTCTCAAATGCATTTTGTCTTAAATATAAAATTTTGTCTTAAAATACTTTTGTCTTAAATATTTTTGTCTCAAATTTTATATTTACCACAATTCAAAAATTATAAAATAACTAAAGTTATATTTTTAGTTATTTTAATATAAAATAACTAAAATAAAAAATGACTTTTTAAGACAGAAGATCACCCTTCGTCCAGTCGTGTGGCCATGAAATAATTAAGATATGAACAGCCGTTCTAGTCTTCAAAGGTAGGTGAGTCGAGCATTGTTTATTTATTTTCGCAGTGTCAATCACACAGAGATGGATTCCCAGGGAGGTGAGATGCATGACACATGCTGCCATGATTTGTTGAATATATGTGCTCGAATAATTTAAAGCGGTGTTAGTTGGCTGCTTTTTGACGTCGTTGTTTTTCCCTTCATTTCCATACAAAGTCGTCTGAATGGTAAAACGTACCCTCAACCATAACTGAAGTTGGAAGTCTTGATTCAACGAAGCAGTTACATGATAATTACGCTACAAATGGTGCGGTGTTTTTTCAACCAAAAACCGTAACAGTATATGCATGTTATTTGATGGAGCGGAATGCATGGGCGGAAGGGATCGTAGCAGTAAATTTTAATCAAATCCGATGAAATGGTAACTAAGTGGCATATTTCATAGTGACGACTAGAATCTTTCAAATATTAACGTCAAAGAGATGAAGTTTACCTATTTAGAAGCATCCAATGAAAATATAATATAGAAGTTTTAGTTCTCTCATATAGATTACTGATTACATACATGTAGATCACTCATAGATTTATCTTAAGTATTGATTTAATATGAGTTAAGAGGTATTAAATTTCTTTTTGTAATTTTTTTTAAAATATAAAATACAATGTGTTATTTTTCATTGTTTAAATTTTATTTTTAAATGGTAAATATAGTATATATAGGACCAAATAAATTTTTTAGCCATACAAATTTATTTTTTCCTATATATATACATAATTTTTTAAAATCATATATAATGTTTACTCAATGGATACTATAATATTTTATGAGCCAAATTAAAATAGTTTTTTATTATTAACATAATTTTAAGTATATTTCAATATTAATTCATATTAAAATATTTTATCAATAATCAAATTATAAGATTTAAAATCTTATTTACACATTATTTTTACTTCTAATTACTTTACAACATATTCTTTATATTTTTTTATCATACTCAAAATTATTTTTCTATTTTTAATTTATATTTTTATTTTAAAGGGGAATCCATAGAGAGTCAAACTTACACATCCCCTTACACTGGGTTGTAGAATGAGTCTCTCATCTCAATAAAACCGCCAAGGAGTTGGCCTTGCAAAAATAAAAGATAAAGTTGAGTCCTGATGATAGAGATCCGCATCATACATGGTTGATTATATGTGCCACCATATCATAACTTTTACAAAGTCATTCTTAATATTTATTGTTTGTGGTAAAGTGGTGCATTTTGTACATAAATGAAAATTAAGTTAATGTTGAAGGATAATCTTTTGATTGGTATAAATGTTTTTATTCATATTAAAATACATAAATTTAATTAAAAAATAAATCTAGTGTAATTATATAAACTAAATGGATCGGATTCCATAAATGAAATGGTTTGTAAATGTTTTTTTAATTAATTTCTATTAACTCGAGAAAGAAAATTTCATCAGACTATGGAAAAACTTCATAAAATTTCCGGTGTTACACACCAAATTTGTTCATGGATTTATTTTCCCCCTTGTTCTTACTAATTTCTACTCAAGCAAAAACTTTATCATTTGCACTTGAAGAGCAGACTCTATCATCATTCTTTAGAGAAAACTCCATCGCTTATCTGTAGAACATGGAATGTATTTATCACTGTATCGATGGTTAGATTCATGGGTACGTTTTTTGCCACTACTTCCCTACACAATTATTGTTGATGGTATTTCCTTATTCTTTGCATGCAAATTCTCCTCTTCTGAGGTGTGGGGTGGTGCCACAGTTGACTATTTTGAACCTTCAGAAGTAGAGTAGGTTGGGGTGTTGAGTTCTTACCACTTGGAGTGCTCTTCTAGTCACTCCAACGTCTATTGGGTTTCCACTGCTATTGGGAGAGGGACGAACCCTTTGTGGAAGGGAAAGCCTTCTACAAGGGTCTTGGTTATTGACAGTTTCGACACCTAAAAGTTTTGTTTTCATAGTCCAACGACTAAGAGAATTTAATTCCCTCCTACTTGAGAATAATATTATCTGAAAGTCCTTCAGTCAGATCCAATTCAACACATATATGGAAAAAATTGATGAAACCTTACTCCAACATTTCGGTGTTTGTTTTGATGTATCAACCCAAGTGATTACGAATTTGCTCTAAAATTTTTGGTCGAATCCATTGGAGGGGTAAGTTTGGGAGCCGTAACCATACCTGTGTGGCGAGATATTTCATGGACAAAGGTTTAAAGTCTGGAAATCATGGTTGGAGTGATAAACTTACTCTTCCCCAGAACCATGGTCCTTAGTTGAAAACCCTCTCTCAACCGTCAAAATATTTGAATACTAATATAAAATACCCTTTCGAGAAAACCAATGACTATACATTTTGGGACTAGTTTTAATGAAACTAGTCTCAAAGGGAAGAAGCTAAGGGCAATTTTTTTTTGAAATTCCATAGTTTCCCATTGCTTACAATATGGTACCTTCATTATTGTTAATATGTCATCCACCGCAATCGATGGAGTGTCCTATGCATGTTCCACTATGAAATCCTGACCTAGGAGATTCATTGTTGTTTGATAGCTAGAGTATACCTTTAGAACATATTTGTAATATAAGGGTTTAGTTTTCAAAGATTCATCACCACCTCTGGCTCCTCCCTTCAAGCATGCCAGTACAAAGATAGTGGAATCCCTCATAAGTCCATAATCTCTCACAGCATTCCCTAACTTCATTTTTCCCCCTTTCTAGAGAAGCCTCACTTCTTCGTTTAAGATACCCATCCGCTGATGATTTTCAACCAAAATTTTCATAGCCTCTGATGGTGATACCATAAAACATAGGCAATAACCAGACAAGGACATGATAAAAATTGGAAATTTTTGTTGGTCCATGTCTCTAACACCTTTCATTGTCTATTCTGACATTGTCATATCAAAAATTTTTATGGTTGAAGCTTCTTCTAAAGATCCAGTTCCAAAGCCTGGATGAGGTTCACTGCCCTGGTCATTCTTCTCCATGAATTTCAGTACAAATGTTTGTGCTAAAAAGGCTCCCTCATAGATTATTGTTAGGGAAAGCAAACCATGGGTCCATGGCATAAGAGGTGGTTGTAGTGGGAGGATCCCACACGTAAGAGGCACAAGCATAGGAGGATCCGCGAGGGTAAGAAAACCACATATCCCTAGTGTAAGAAGAAACAAGAGTGGAGGATGGATCTCAGGTGCAAGAGGTGGTGACATAGGAGGGTTTCTATATGTCGATGCTCGAGGGTTTCATAATGGCACTTCTCATCATGGTGTTGCTCATAAAAAGTGGAATCCTCAACTCTCACAAATATTATCTATATGCATCTCTTCATTCCAATGGTTAATAAATGTTAATATGCATCAAATCAACTTTGTTACAATACCATGGCTTCTCAATACCACATGCCCCAAAAAATATAATTCATTTAATACGATATTTGTTCATATGACATTCTTTAAAAAAAATTATTTAGTTAAAATAACTATTTATGACATAAATCTCTATGACAACTACTATTATTATTAAAAATATTCTAAAATATTCAATCCCTATCATCTACTTAATAATTAGTAATAATTAAATTAAATTATGAAAATATGCTACCCACCATTTTCTTTATGTTTATAAAATCAATTGAAAATTGATTACTATTTATGAGTTTATAAATATTTAATATCACATTTTTTTTATGTTTATAAAATCAATTGAAAATTGATTATTATTTATGATTTATAAATATTTGATATTACATTAAAATATTAAAAAACCAATATGAACTCTACTTAATTATTTGTATTTTTTTGTTATATTGTTTTATTTTTCAATTGAAAAAAGCATAAATAGTCTTACTAGACATTGGACCACTAAACTTGTAAGGACAAAACCTCCACATGTATCCATTGGACCACAACATCAAGACTAATAAACCACAACATATTAATTAAATAATATAGTGAGTTTACATTATACTATTATTAAGATTTAAGGTTATTATTTTCATTTTGTATAATATAT
Source organism: Pinus albicaulis (assembly GCA_034641835.2). Classification (NCBI taxonomy): domain Eukaryota; kingdom Viridiplantae; phylum Streptophyta; class Pinopsida; order Pinales; family Pinaceae; genus Pinus; species Pinus albicaulis. Next base: position 45,477 of record JAXQQM020070568.1, read on the forward strand.
TTAGTAAGATATATGATATTCAATTCATTAATTTTGTTGATTTTAATTTTGTGTAGGTTTAATAGAATGAATATTTCCACAATTATTCATATTATTGGAAGATTTAAATTATTTATTTAACATTTTATTAGTGATTTATTTGGCATCTTATTAGTTCCTATCAAGACAAGACTCTAGCAATCAATTTGTTTTTTAACCACTATTAATTTAGCATTGAGCAATGCAAAATATAATATTTAACATTAAAAAATAAATATTTATATTTCAGTATTATTAAAAAAATTATTTTTTAAACATTTAATCATATTATAACTTGAAGATCTTATTACACTGTATATAGTGATCTTTGGGAAGAACTCCCTTCCTGTATTTGTTGTTTTCATTATATGCTCTGTTTGATTTGATGTTAGAATATTGGGTAATTTCAGCCGTTGAGTTGTTTAATACAACTGTAATGTGATGGATTATACTTTCCTTATACCTGTTTTATGGTTGACTTACTCCATAAGCTCTCGCTGCTGTGGGCACATTTGTCCCGCCTAAACCATTTTTTTTTGCAAAATTTACTTTTCTTGGCATGCAATTCCTTTACTTCAGAATTGGTAGAATTCCTAGATGAAAAGTATCGATGTGCCATACCTTTCAGCGCTTCAAATATACACCTCGAGTGACATCATATTAAATATGCGTTTCCTGTCCTCTTGCATGCCCCGTATGAAACTTTTTGGGAATTTGATGAAACCCCTATCCATTACTAGATACACAGGTTTCAAAAGTTAGAGTTCATATGTAACATGTCAACGTTGGGGTTTTACATTTTTTTTCAAATAAAAACGCTATCGTATCCTTAATTGATATTCCCTTTCGTTCGATGGAGGTTTCGTTTTGGAAATACCCAAAGGCGTTCTTGTCCTCAGGTCGACCAGAGTCACAAGTAATATCAAGTAATTTGTACAATTAAAAGTTGTATGAGTTTTTCTTTGTATACGTTTAAGTAAAGAGAGAAAGAGGTTGGTATTAGTACTTGAGAAACCATTTAAGAGAAAAAGAAACTAACCAGTCACTAAAATCCCTATGCTTGATTTACAAAGAACTAGTAAACTCTAATAGGACCAACTCAGGTCCAGTAAGGGAAGCTGGAAAATATACTATAGCTTCTTTCTTTAAAAAAAACAGAATGAGTTACTAATAGGACCAACTTAGGTCCAGTAAGGGAAGCTGGAAAATATACAATAGCTTCTTTCTTGAAAAAAACAGAATGAGTTACTTTTACAATATGGACTAGAGTAAAGAATTGTAGATGAGCCCATTAATAACACAATACTAATAACTACATTTCTCGTGTTGTTATATATAATGCTTTCAATAGAAGAATTACCAACGGTAAACAGATCATCGATTAATCATATCATGAAAATTAAACCATATACCTACAAGAAGTGCAACAATTAAGGGTAAAAGATAAACCAAATTTGTATCTAAAGCTATCTGTTTTGTAAGGGTATTGGATAACCCAACTAACAACATACATGCATATATGTATATAAATTCCTACATATATATATATATATACATGCATTGAAATTTAACTATAATGTAGTATCAGAAACAATCACCATAGTATAATTCGAATTAGATAAATGCAACCAAATATAATAATTAAACGACAACTATGTTTATAGATATTTTTTGAAATCCAGGATCTTTATTAAAAAAAATTAGGTATTATTTCTGGTAGGTCATGAAAGGCCATAACATAGATGTATCAATAAAATGATACATAATTTGAAAAAGGCTGAAGGCCATATAGAGATAATTATAAATACAAATTATGTTTCTGTCCAGACGTTGTAGCCTTTGTTTGAGTTAAATGAAGAAAATAATCAAAACAAAAACCTAAGGATGAAACCCTAGTTTCGTAATTTGCATTCAGACTTGAAAATGCATGTTATTGAAGGCTTGTAACCTTATATTGTCATGACCAACTGCGGGAAGAGAAGAACCTTGGAAACAAATTAAGAGTAGAGTGAATTAGAACCTGGCAAGTCGAGTCGATGGAAATATTATAGGCAAGAACGATTTGTGATCGGAAGAAGTGCCATACCTGAATGAGGTTTTAATCCTCTAAAGAAAACATAAAAAAAATTGTTAGGATATTCTTGGTGAAGGAGAGAGAAGTCACAAGCCATGAAGATTATAGGAATATGAAATTACCTATGGAGTGGCGAATGCTTTCAATTACCACCCTCTGTATCCTGAAATAACTGTAGCATTTTACAATGGACATAAAACAAAATAAATCCCAAACTGAGGGTGTTAATAGAAGAAATGAATTTTAAAAATTAGAAAAAAAGGAAACTCACCCGTAAACCTGCGAATGGAGGGCCCTGGTGAAGAAATGCAAAACCCTTTGGCCAAAAATGGGACTACTTTCAATACCAATTTATCATTTATTTAGAATGAAAATGATCCAAAAATCCAACGCGTAGTTTATTATTCATAATCAAAGAACCGCTATCGAATTTAAAAAAAAAAAAAACACATAAGCAAAGTTGAGGGGTTTTTTTAATCATAATTGGAAATAACCATTATAATGCTGGCAATCCTCTCCTATGTTGATGGCTTCTAGTATCTGGTTAACCAACACAACCATGAACTTGAAAAAAAGGGTATTAATAGTCCAAAAAAACCCTAGGAGTTGATTTCTCCTTTACATAAGGAAATCGCAAATGCGAAGATTTGGTGGAAACCGCAATGGTGGTTAGTACATCTAACTATGTAGGATAATATCCGCTTTGATTGCTCGACTATTGAGAAAGTTCACCAAACCATGAAAAAAAAATTCTAAGAGTTAATAAAACTAGCACAACCACATTATATTTATATACGCTATAGGCTTATATCCACTACCCAACACATAAATTTATATATCAATAAATATTATATATTTATGATTAAAATCACCAAAATAATATATATATATATATATTAATAATAAATAATATTATAATATTTATTAATAATATATATTAATATATTATATAATATTAAACCCAAAAATATAAGAAATTAATAAACTCTAACAATTAATATATTAAACTCAAGAGATTAATAAAGCATATGAAACAATACTTAAAAATAAAAGACCTAATAGATTAATAAACCCTTAACAATTGTGCCTTTCCGTACCGTCGACTCGATCTCTTTTTCTGCTCTATGACTGCATTCGAGCTTCTTTTGGCTTGCCTTTGAGGCTGATCAAGGGCCTTTCAGCATGGAGGACCTGGACTCCCACCATCCTCCGCCACCTCCTCCTCCGGTCTCCGCCACCGAAGCCTTCAACATTCTTCTGGCCTCGCTTCCAAAGAAGAGGACTTTTGAAGCTACGAAGTTTGTCAAAAAGTTGGATGACATTCCTGAGATCTCGCTGCCTGGTGAGGGTCCTATTTAGGTGGCCCTCTCTCTGGCCGATCGTGCTCTCGTTGGCCAATTCATTGGCCTCTGGCCCTCGCCCAAATCCACTGAGATCTGGGTTGCTAAGAACTGGGCTCCCCTCATTATGAACAGCGTGTCCTCCTACTTCCTAGGTCGAGGGTATTTCCTATTTGAATTTGTCGATAAGGAGGATAAAGAGCTCATCTTCAGGAATGACCCTTATTTCATGGGTCCTCAAGGGCTCTATCTCAATAAATGGACCCCTGATTTTGATCCGGCGGTAGATGTTCCAACCACAGTCCCAGTCTGGGTCAGACTCCCGAATCTACCCATGCATTGCTGGAACTGGGAATCGCTAAAGCATATCGGAAACACCCTGGGAAAATTCATAGATCGCGCAAATAACAAAGATCAGTACGATTGTGATCGTATATGTGTCGAAGTCAACTTGGAAGTGGGTCTCTCGAAGGCCATCAAAATCAAGGTTGGGAGCTGGTCTCATATTCAAAATCTCGACTATGAGCAGCTTCCATTCAAGTGTCGCAAATGTCACGTCTATGGACACTTCGCTAGAGGGTGCCCGAGCAATGCCGAAGCAAACAAAGGAAAAGATGAGGGTTGGAATCAAGTCAAAAAGCCAAAGACCAACAACAAAAAATGTTGGAGCCCCGGCAAGCAAAGGACCTCAACACTCCACTGGTCAACAAACCCAGACTTCTAAAGGGCAAGGTAATAAATTCGAACCTCTCAATCTAAATTCAATAGAGTTGCATGAGGTTGAAACACAGAATGACTCCTTGGGCAAAGACACTACTCCAGAACCAAAGCAAGGTGTTAATACACCAAGCGGATCCAAGGGGAAAACTGCAGAGACGGAGGACATGGTACAGGCCTCAGAGGAATCTGAGGAGGAAGGAGAAACAGGGGAACCGCAAGTCTCGTCCAGAAGATCAACAAGAGGACGAATGCCTGAGCGGGAAAAAAGAGAGCAGGAAACATACAAAGAAAAACTCCAAGGCACGCAGCTAACTCTTGAGAAACTGTTGGAAAAATCGGCCAAGAGACAAAAAACCAGAGTGGCTCCAAGAGAGCCCAACACTCCCAAAAAAGTAAGTAATGAAAATCGTCTCCTGGAACTGTAGAGGTTTGGGCAGTAAAGCGAAAGAATAATCTATAAGGATCACAATCCGAATAGAATCCCCAGACTTTCTTTTAATCCAGGAGACCAAGATGGAGGAAGCTACTTTCCTCCAAACAAGTCAAAGTTTTTGGAATAAAGGTGGTGGGCATGCTGTCTCTTCTAGAGGAGCTTCTAGCGGCCTATGTACATTATGGAATGCAAACAAATACTTTCTGATCAAAGCAATCCCAAACACTCATTGGTTGTTCCTGAAACTTCAGCTCATTGAGTCTAAGGATGAAATCAACTTTCTCAATGTCTATGTTCCAACTAATGCAGGAGAGAATAAGTCATGTTGGGACTCCATCAGAAATCTGGTTGAGACTGAGAACCTTGAAAACATCATTATTGCCAGAGACCTTAATATCACCCTGGCTCTGTCTAAAAAGCGTGGTGGCAGCATCGTGAGAGATCCAGCTAGGGAATGGGTGGAGGATCTCATGCAAGAGTGGGATCTTATTGACATCAAGCCCTTAAATGGTAAGTTTACTTGGTCCAACAAAAGAATTGGCCCTGAACACATAGCTGCTAGATTAGACAGATTTATGGTCCAAAGCTCCTTCCTGCTTCATGGGCTAGAATCTAGATCGCGCATTCTCTCTTGCAGTGCCTCAGATCATAGGCCTATTATGCTTGATCTTTTGCCGCATAAGGATTTGGGGCCTATCCCATTTAGATTTAGCCCTCTTTGGATCCAGCTTCCAGGCTTTACGGAAAGAGTCAAGGAAGTCTGGGATCATCCAGTAAATGGCTCGCCTTTCTTTGTGTGGGAAGAAAAGCTCAGAAGGCTAAAAACTGAGCTAAAATGTTGGGCCAAATCTATCCCAAATCCGGCTTCAGAGCGGAAATCTGCTCAAGTTTCATTAGAGGCTCATCATATTCATATGGAGGACGCAATCATTACTCCTGAAGTTATTAAGCTGGAAGCGGACCTTCAGCAAAAGTTTCACAGGGCCTGCATGGCGGAAGAAGAACTTTGGAGGAAAAAATCTCGTAGCCTTTGGCTCAAGGCTGGGGATAGAAACACGTCTTTTTTTCATAAGCAAGCTAATGCAAGAAAAAAATTCAATACAATCTCCGAAATCAAAGATGGTAATGTTGTTCACAAGGATTTCGTGAGCATCAAAAAGGCTGCCTACAACCACTTTAAGATTCTATATGCTGAGGAAGAAGCTGTGATACGCTCTGACATCTTCTTAGAAGGGATTCCCAATGAGATAACTTCCAGCATGAACAAAAATTTGGAAGCGAAAGTATCCAAGGAAGAAATTAAGACTGCTCTTTTTGAGATGAATCCAGACAAATCCCCTGGACCTGATGGATTTACTGCCAGATTTCTTCAAGAATGCTAGCAAATAGTTGAAAAATATTTATGTAAAATGGTTACGAAATCTCAATCCTGCCAAAAAATCGGGGGTAGTACCAACTCAGCTTTTCTAGCCCTCATTCCAAAGGAAAAGGGAGCTAATTTCTTTAACAGATTTAGACCTATTTCGCTATGCAATATTGGATACAAATCATAACCAAGGTTATTGAAAACAGGTTGAAAGGCATTCTTCCCAAAATTATTCCGGAAAATTGAGGATTTGTGCAGGGAAGACAGATAGTAGACAATTTCATTCTTGTGCAGAAGGCGATCCACTCTAGCATCCAGCGCAAAGAGAAAGGAATGGTAATAAAGCTAGATCTTGCAAATGCATTTGATCGAGTAAAACATAGTTTCCTCATTAAAGTCTTACGAAAGTTTGGCTTCGGGGAGAATTTCATTAACTGGATCAGTGCATGCATCTTTGAGCCTTGGATCACTCCTTTAGTGAACGGGAGAGCTGCTGGTTTCTTCAAAGCCTCGCGTGGGCTTCGCTAGGGATGTCCCCTTTTCCGTCTTCTTTTTGTCCTTCAAGCTTCTGTACTAATTTTCTATTTGAATAAGGAAATGACAGAGCAAGAAATCCTGGGTCTTAGCATTGCTAGAGGTGTAAGAAACATTAATCACGCTTTGTTTGCTGATGACACCTTATTGTTGGGTGCAACTTCGCTGCACTCTGCCTCTAAATTCAAAGATGTCCTCAACAAGTTCTGTGATGCTTCTAGAAGCATGCTCAACAAAGGAAAGTGCCATGTTTACAGCTAGAATATATCCTCCACTCTGCTCACAACCATCTCCAGGTGCCTTGGCTTTGCAGGCTCGGCTTTCTGGTCATCTTTTAAATACTTGGGTCTTCTTGTCTTTTTCAAATATGCCTTTTCAGAGACTGGGCTCCTCTCATTGATAAGTTCAAATCTCGAATTCAGGCTTGGGGTATTTATTGGCTAAACTTGGCAGGCAAAACTGTTTTGTTCAAATCAGTGCTCAGCAGTTTACCCATTTTCAAATTCTCAATTCGGTTAGTGCCCTCCGGTGTTCTCAAGAAATTGGATGATCTCATCCGGCGCTTCTTCTGGAAAGGGGGAAAAAATAACAAAAAATGCATTCCCTTGGTGAGCTCGGAGAATATCTCCAAACCTATGCTGGAAGGAGGTTTAAATATGAAATCACTCCGTGCGCAGAACTCTACTATGGGTGCCAAAATCACCTGGCGCATTGTTGACACCAATCCAGGTTGGGCACAGAAGGCTTTGTGGCGAAAATACTTCTCGAGCCCAAGAAAGCATTGCCTGGACAATCCCCGACCTGTTCCCTGCACACAACTGGAAAAGCTCTATTTTATCTCCACTCCGCTCATCCAAAAGCATGTGTTCTGGGTGCCCGGGAATGGCAAATCAATTGACTTATGGTATGATAGGATTATGATGAATCAACCGCTTGCTGAGGTGACCTCTCTACAGCCCCTTCGTTTCTGGATGTCTAACACAGGTTTAAATTTTCTCTGGGACCTTTCGAGATGGTCGAAGAACAGATGGATTGGTTGGATCGATATTCAAGTGCCACCAAATTTGAAAAATCTGTGGGAAGTTTTGTTGTCTCTCCTTCACGGTCGAGCGTCGATTCGCTGCAACCAATCTGACAAGCGAGGTTGGGGTCCTTCAGGCTCCTAATCCGTTGCTATGGGCTATGTAAAGCAGTTGGAAATACCTCACGTCCCCCCGAACCCTGCTGTCTGGAAAGGCCTGTGGAAATTAAAAACAATCCCTAAAGTCGACTATTTCTGTTGGCTCATGTGCCATAACAGAAATCTCACTGATGACAGGCTTAAAAAAGAGGATTTCATGGCCCATCTAGGTGCCAGATGTGTTGGGTTGATGAAGAAAGTATCAGTCATATTATGCTGAGTTGCAAGTTTGTTGTTGAGGTTTGGCACAAGCTTCTACGCCCTTGTGGTGACAGCTTCCTTTTTCCAAGCTCTATCCCTGAGCTCTTTGCCTCTTGGCCCTTTAATTATCCTGTAGGTTCCCCTAAGAACAACATCTTTAAAGCCATTTGGATTTCGCTCCCTAAATTTACCTGTTGGCAAATTTGGCTTGAACAGAACAGCAGAAATTTCAGGGATAAGGATCATAAAACAACAATCATTATAGCTAAAATCAAGGCTCAACTTAAAGAAAGTTTGGATAGCTACCTTGATGCCTCTAATCTCAGCCAGAGTGACAAGGATTGGAGTAGCTCGATGGGCTTCACCATCTCGGAAAATCCAAGGAAAAATAAGATTAAAGAAAGCTAGCAGATTAGACTGAATGAGAATGACTTCTCTGTTTGGTTTCTTAAACATCCCTTCCCTCTCTTTTTCTTTGATGGTGTTGCTAAAGGTAACCCGGGAAAGTTGGGGCGGTTGGTGTGATTAAGAACAATGAAGGCATTGTTGTTCACAGGTTCGCCTGGGGCTTGGATCACTCCACTAGCATTCAAGCTGAGGCGCTTGCTCTCCTTCAAGGCCTCATGTAAGCTAAAAATATTGGCATCAAAGATCTTGTTGTGGTTGGTGACTCTCAATCAATCATCAAATGTTTGGTGAATGGCGTTGAACCGAAGGATATCAGCTTTGCTAGATTGATAAAGCGAATTACTGTTATCTTCAAAACTCTCCAAAAGGTCACTTTTTTTCATGTGCTCCAAGAAAATAACAAATATGCTGATCTTGAAGCAAACAAAGCATCCCTTATCCCCACTGGCTCTTTGTTAAAAAATGGACATGAGGATTGGGCTCCCATTCCTTAGCTTATTAGTCAAATTTTTCTTTTTTTAGCTTGCTTAGCCATGTTTTTCTGCATTTCATTACAACAATTTGTCTGCATTCATAAAGCCGAGAAAATTGTGGAACTCACAGCAAGGAATATCTGTAAGAAACAAGGGTATAGGCACATAAATTTTCTAAATACTGTGGCAATTGAGAAAGACAATGAAGCAGGGCTTCAGTTTGTAACCTGTTTGGAGGCCTCTTTGCCCAAGTTCTAATACAAAATCATAACCGTTCTTTTAAAAAAAAGTAAAAAAAAAAAAACTAATAATTAATATTTCAAACCAAAGATATTAATGTTCCAAGAGATAATTATTAATAATACAAACCCAATGTATATCATAAAACAAAGGTTTAAATATTATAAACCAAAGAATTAAAGAACATAAGGGATCAATATTAAAAACACAAGAGATTAATAAACCGTAAGAATTGATATTTTAAACTAAAAAACCTAATAAATTAATAAACCATAAGAATCAGTATTTTAAACATAAGATATTAATAAACCAATGGGATTATTAACATTATAAACCAAAAGAACTAATAGAACGAAGGGTTTAATATTATAAACCAAAGGAATCAGCGAAACTAAGGGATAAATATTATAAACCTAACGGATGAATATTAAAAACAATAGAGATTAATAAACCCTAAGAATTAATATTTTAAACCGAAAAATCTAAGAAATTAATAAAGCCTAAGAATTAATATTTTAAACTCAAGACACTAATAAACCCAATGTGTGATTAACATTATAAACCAAAATAACTAATAAACCCAAGGGTTTAATATTATAAACCAAAGGAATCGGTGAACCCAAGGGATAAATATTAAAAACCTAAGGGATCAATAAGGCTAAGGGAAATATTAAAAACAATAGAGATTAATAAAACCCAAGGGTTTAATATTATAAACCAAAGGAATTGGTGAACCCAAGGGAATTGATTTAAACATTGAGACAATTGTTGTCACAATGCGACGTTGGACCAACTATGACCATGGTTGGCCATGGGTGATTCTCATATTGAGACAATGTTTCTCATAATGTGTCATTTGATCATGGATGACATTGATCGATTATTCATATTATAAACCAAAAAAACTAATAAACCCAAGGGTTTAATATTATAAACCAAACGAATTGGTGAACCTTGTTGAACTCTTAGTTAAACTGAGGGGGGGGGAAGGGTGAACTGGGGGAACACATTCATGAACTTTTAAAAATTTTCATTAAACTTATTTACACCTTCATTTCATATCCAACTTAATATGTGAGTAATCATAGAATGTGAGCAGCAAGTATTAATATAAAATAACAGTAGACTTAATATGAGAGAAGCAGTTATTAAGTAGATGATATAAATCAGATCAACACATAAATATCATGCACAGAGACACTAGATATAAGTGGAAACCCATAAAGGGAGAAAACCACATTTTATTATTGTTGTGATGCAAAGGCAAGCTCCAACTCCCTCTCACCACTGTTTTTCTGTAGGCACCACCCTACAGGAGGTTCCAACCTCAATTCTGCAAGCTTCAACTTGCAAGGAAGCACCAACTCCCTTCAATTTTCTGCAGGCACCAACCTACAAGAGGCTCCAACCTCGGTCAGCTACAACTGATGACTATCAAGCTGCAACTTGATAGGGAAGCTCCAACTTCCTCAATTTATCAAACTGAATGTTTGTTGATTTACCTCAGATATCAGCTCTGTTCTGTAGCATCTCCTTCTGCTCTTGTTTTCTTAATCTTTTCTGCCTTAATCTTCTATACTCTGCATTCTCTATATTTTCTCTCTCTCTAACCTCTCTTATGCATATCCAATTGATATTATATATAGAGTTCCTCACATGACTGTTTGTATTTCACAAAGAATTTGGAGTGAACATTCATGACTCTTTGGCTTCTGTCTTCTCATTCCTTTTATCTGCTCATTTAGAAAAATATAACTGTAGGTATCAATTTAACATTACAGTGGGATATTTTTTCTCTTTCGGAGACTTGCCAATGCATCACAAACAATAAAAATTAATTAAAACATTTACAATCAAATTACAATGAGAACTCCACCTCAACTCATTTAGTTTTTTGGCTCGATGCACATTTGTCTTTTCTTTGATTGTGTCCGTCTTTTCTGTGACTGTGTTTTATCTCTTTTCATCTTTGTTTTCTCTTCTGTCCTCTGCTGTGGTGTAACTGTTGCATACATGTAACTGTGCTTTTTAAATCATGTGACTCTGTAATAGCGCCTTTTAAATATATAACAGTGCCTTTTATATATATGTATAAGCAACTGCTGACTTTAAATCTGGGCAACTTCCAACCCATTACACAGCAAGTGTCTTGTTGATGTGGTGAGTTCCGCAAGCAGAACATAAATTCACCACGACCTTTGTTTTATGGCCCGATACAATTGCACGCATCGCAATTGTATCATATTAATAATCGCCATCCACCTTAAGCCGAGGCCCATGAATTCACAGACCATGTGGCACATTTCAATACAAACTGCCCTTTTAATATTACTTCAATTAACTCTCGGTGTAATAATAAAACCTGTTTAAACATATAAAATCCCTTTCGAGCCCACCTACCACTTTATCCGATGCGATATGCTACTCCTCGACTTCTTCCTATTGCGATTGATCGCAATCGCTACTTTTAGTTGCAACTCCGCTGCCCTACTTTCTCTCCGATGCGATTGACTTGATGCAATGTGATGAATCGCTTTAAAAATACTTCCAATTGCAATTAATCACAATCGCAAATTCCATTTGCATGTTCTGATGCCATTTTTCCGATGCGATCAGTCCCTATTTACTTAAATGTGCCGATGCGATTAGAACAGGAGCTCAAACCAATAAAATCATAATTTATAGACCCATCGAGCCCAAAACTCAATTGCAATCGCCATCCTTTATTGTCATGCTCCGATGTTTTGCTTTTGTCCGATGCGATTGACCATTGTTTACTGCATTTTGCCAATGCGATTGGAACTGGAACTCAAACCAATAAAATCATAATTTATAGACCCATCAGGTCCGGAACTCAATCGCAATCGCAATCCTTTATTGTCATGCTCTGATGTTCTGCTTTTTTCCAATGCGATTGACCACTGTTCACTTCATTTTGCCGATGCGATTGGAATTGGAGCTCAAAAATTTGTTAATCATAGTTTATAAGCCCATCGGGTCCAGGCTTCAATCGCAATCGCAATTTTCTGTTTATATGTTCCGCTGCCCTTATAATATCCGATGCGATTAGACTCATCCGATGTGATTATGCCAGTGTTCAAATACATTTGAATCATAATCCATACACCCATCGGGTCCGGAACTCAATCGGAACTCTTGTCGATATGTTTCGCTGCCAATCCTTTCTCCGATGCGATTGGAAAGGGTCCCACCTTATAAGCCTTTTCTTTTTGATAGAACCTTTGGTTATTTAGATCTTGCGCTACATATAAAAGTATATACTATGGACCTTTACATATATATGTGGCACATCATATGTATCTCACTGCGCATATATATAAGCTTGCTTCCGCTTCGATCTTTAGTGAATCTTCCAACGGGGGTAGCGATTCTCAGAATTTGTTTGTATATATATACTTTTCGCTTGGGTTACGATTCCCAAAATATTGTTTATGTATCCTTCCACCTCGGGTAATGATTCTCAGAATTAGGTTTGTATATATATATATATATATATACTTTCCGCTTGGGTTATACGATTCCTGGAATTGTGTTTATGTATCCTCCAGCTGGGGTAGCGAATCTTGGAATTAAAAATGGCTCTGCCCCTGCTTCTACCTTTGATAATGGCTTTGCCTCTGCTGTGATAACAGCTCTGCCTCTGTATTCATTGCCTCTGCCTCTGCCTCTGCCTTAGCTGCTTCTGCTGGTCAACCTCTGCCTCTACCTTCACCGTACATATTACCTGCTGTTGTTCTTTGCCTATCTTTGCATCTGCTACCTTCTTTGTCTGTCTCTGTCTTTGCTGTTTCCATTGCCATCAATGACAATGTTTCCAACAGTCTCCCCCTTTGGCATTGATGGAAATGCACTTTCTCTGTGGCAATACACTTTCTCTGTTTACTTTCTCTGTTTTCCTTCTCTTCCTCCTGTTGCTTGCTCTTCCTCCCCCTTTGACATCAATGGAAAGGGGTTTGAATTCTTAGTTTAGCTTCTATTCTTTGATCCTGTGATTTTATCCTTTTCCAATATTTCATGCATTTTCTCTCTCTGGAATTTTCTGATTTTGTACGTTGCTGCTTCAACCATTGGATTAGATTCACATCGGGTTCACTACTCTTCCATGTTCGGTTCACGTCGGGTTTACCACTCTTCCACTGCACCACTGACCCTTTTGCCTTTTTATTGATTCCTTTTTGCTGAATGTATTATTTCCATAATATTTTTGATCCTGAGGACCTGTTTTCATGCTTCCCTTGCTGGTTGATCTCCCCCCGGGAATGATATTCTCATTTCTGTTCTCCCCCTGAAACTGTGATTTATCTTCATATTAGAGAGTAGCATCTACAGATACTACACCTAGTCTGTCTCTCAAATATTCAAATGGTTCTCTAGCAAGCGGTTTGGTGAATATAGCTACTATCTGTTCTTTTGTTGGCACATACTCCAGTTTTACTATCTTCTGAGCCACTTTTTCTTGAAGAAAATGATACTTGATTGGGATATGTTTAGTTTTTGAGTGAAGCACATGATTTTTAGATATACTTATAGCTCTTTTATTATCACATTTGATTGAGATAGGTTCATCAATGCATACCTTCATGTCTTGAAGAGTTTTCTTCATCCACATGACTTGTGTACAACATGTTGCTGCTGCTATATACTCTGCTTCTTCTGTAGACAGAGAGATAGATGTTTGTTTATTTCTTAACCATGCCACTAGACTTTCTCCTAGATAGAAAGCACCTCCACTTGTGCTTTTCCTGTCATCCACACAGCTGGCCTAGTCTGCATTTGTGTATAATGTCAAAGTGAAGCTTTTGTCTTTAGGATACCAAATTCCATACTGTGTTGTTCCTTGTAGATATCTAAATATTCTTTTGACTGCCAGAAGATGGTTTTTTTAGGTGCTGCTTGATATCTAGCCACTAGTCCTACTTCTAGCATGATGTTTGGTCTTGATGCTGTCAAATACAACAGACTTCCTATCATGGATCTATAGAGTTTTTGATCTATATTAGTAGACCCATCATCAGCACACAGCTTGCATCCTGTGATCATGGGAGTTGACAAAGGTTTGCAGTCCATTTTGAACTTTTTCAACATTTCTTTCAAGTATTTTTCTTGTGAGATGAATTTTCCTGTGTTCTTTTGCTGAATTTGAAGTCCTAAGTAGAAACTGAGCTCTCCAATCATAGACATCTCAAAATCTATTTTCATCTCATCAGAAAACCCTTTTGTTAGTTCTTCTCTGTTGCTTCCAAACATAATGTCATCAAGATATGCCACAACAATCAGGAGTTCATTTTCATGGGCTTTTATGTATATGTTGTTGTCTACTCCGCCTCTCTTAAAGCCTTGCTTTTGCAAATATTTATCTAGTCTTGAGTACCAAGCATGAGGAGCCTGTTTCAGTCGATATAGAGTCTTCTTCAGTTTGAACACATAGTCTTCTTTGTCTATCAACGAGAAGCCTTCTGGTTGTTCCATGTAGACTTCTTCTTCTAAATCTCCATTCAAAAATGCAGATTTTACATCCATTTGATATACTTTGAAGTTTTGGTAGCAGGAAAAAGCCAGAAACATTCTGATGGCTTCTATTCTGGCTACAGGGGCAAATGTTTCATCATAATCAAGTCCTTTGATTTGTGAATATCCTTTGCAGACCAGTCTGGCTTTATTCCTGATTGCTTGTCCTTGCTCATTCATTTCGTTTTTGAGTACCCATTTTGAGCCTATGAAATTTTTCTCAATGGGTCTAGGAACTAATTTCCAGGTATTTTTTTTCTCAATTTGGTCCAATTCTTCATTCATAGCTTTTACCCAAGACTTGTCCTTGCTGCCATCTTCAAATTTCTTTGGCTCTATTTGGGACAACATGGCTATGTATACCTCTTCAGTTTGTTTTGTTAGTTGCCTTCTTGTTTGGACCCCTGCTTTCTTATCTCCAATGATCTGATCTTCAGGATGGTTCTTCTGAGTATATCATAAGGGAGCTTTAGAACTCAACTCTGTATCTTCTGTTGTCTTTCTTGTTTCCTCATCATCTTGGTTTTCTTCTTCATGGTTGTCTGATGGACTGCAACAGTCTGTATCTCTTGTATCGTTTGGAAGTTCTTCATCAAATCTCACATCAATGCTTTCTACTATTTTTCGAAGAGTCTTGTTGTAGCACCTGTACACTTTACTTTTGGATGCATATCCTAGAAATATCCCTTCATCTGCTCTTGCATCAAATTTCCCAAGATTTTCATCATTATTCTTTATGTAAAACTTGCTTCCAAAGATTCTAAAATGTTTGATTGAAGCTGGTTTCCCATGCCATAGTTCATAGGGAGTCCTGTCACTGCTTGGCCTTAAGTGAGCTTTATTAAGGATATTCACCGCTATGTGTACTTCTTCTACCCAGAAGGTTTCAGCAATATTACTTTCATGCATCATGGCTCTGGCTATTTGCTGTACAGACCTGTTTTGTCTCTCTGCTACTCCATTTTGCTGAGGTGTTCCTGAAATAATAAATTGTTGCATTATACCATGTTCATTGCATAGGTTAGCAAAGTCATAATCTGTGAATTCACCACCTCTGTCTGATTTGATGCATTTCAGCTTGCATACTATTTTATTTTCTGCTAATGCTTTGAAGATCTTAAATTTTTCCAGAGATTCTGATTTATTCTTGAGAAATGCGACCCATGTCATTCTGGAGAAGTCATCTATTATGAGCATGAAGTAGGATTCTCCACTTGGAGTTTTAGTTCTTGCAGGTCTGCACAGGTCCTTGTGCACAAGTTGTAGAGGTCTTCTTGTTGATAATTCATCTTTGGCCTTGAAGGATGTGCGAGTATGTTTGCCTAATTGACATGATTTGCATATGGTATTAGAAGGCCTCTTTATTTCTGGCATGTCTCTGACAACTTTCTACTTGCTTAGTCTGATTATGTGATCGAAGCTGAGATGTCCCAACCTTTTATGCCATAACCATGACTCTTCTAGTTTGCTAAGATGACATGCTTCATCTTCCTCTTTCACAATGTAAACATTACTCTCTGTTCGAACTCCTTTCAGTAGAGTCTTACCTATGATGCTTGATCTGACTTCACAATCTTGTTCTCTAAAAATAACTTCACAACCTTTGTCACACATCTGACTGACACTTAGTAAATTTTCTTTCAGCCCATCTACAAATAGTACATCTTGGGCCTTTCCTCTGCCATTGTCTATGCTGACTGAGCCTTTTCCCTTGATCTTACCTGATTTATCATTGCCAAAAGTAACATTGCCATATTTCTTTTCATCGAGAGTTATACACTTGCTTTTGTCTCTTGTCATGTGTTTAGAGCAGCCGCTATCCAAATACCAATGCCTTTTCAAATCTTGAGCAGTTAGAGCCAAGTCACATTTATGCACCTTCTTTATCCACTGGAGGCACCCTTTTGTTTGGTATCTTTTGTGAGGTGATGAATTGCATATTCTTAGAGGACATTTGGAAGGTATATGTCCAACTTGATTGCATGCACAACATTTGATCAAAATTTTTGTATAATTATGAGTATGAACATATTTATTTGATTCATAAACTTCCTTGAGGTGTTAAACATCAATCTTTGTCCATACTTTCTACACTCAATGATTTTATGACCAAATTACTTACAATAAAAATAGTAACCATAGAAACTATTTGCATACCTGATGTAAGGTTGTCTCTTCCATTTGTTTGCTTGAGGCAGTCTCTTCAATGTTTGCATCTTTTGTTGGTTTGAATTACTCCTCCTTGCATGGCAATATGCAGCAATGTGACCTACTTGTGGCAGACATAACAAGTGGCATTCTTCATAAGAGGGAAGAATCTCCTTTGATGGCTTTCGAATTTGACATATTCAGAGACATATGTCCCTTTCTCTATTTTATTAGTATTTATTGCCTTCTTTCTTATTAGTGCTTTCTTCTGATCTTTGTCTTCCTCATTACAAGTTTCTTCTTTTGTAGGAATTGTTTGAGCTGCTTCATCATTCTTCTTTGCTTTTACAAAAATAATCCCTCTGTTTTCTTTTTCTTTTCTTTTACTTGATTATCATTCATAGCCTATTCCAGTTTTTATCATAAGGGATCTTTGAGCAACCATAATTTCATTCAACTTGCTAGAGCTTGTTGTTTGAGAAGAGCTTATAACCACTTTCCTTTGAGCATTTTCTAGTTTCTTCCTAAGACATATTAATTCTTCTTCCACCTTCTCTTGTTCTCGGGTTTTATCCTTGATTTGCTGAAGTAACATGTCTTCTATATTCTTGGCTTCTTCAAGTTCTACCTTCAGCTGCATGAGGACTTCTTAATTCTGTTCTTCTCGTACAAAATTGAGGAGAATTTCCTTTTGTTTTCTGCATTTCAGCCTAAGTCTATCAATCTCTTCTAGAGCACTTCTTAGCTCCCCCTCAAGCTCAACTTCACCTTATTATTCTTCATCTTCTAGCAAGAGACCTTTAAGTTCTTCTATAGCCATCAATAAAAATTCAGAGGTTCCATCTTCACTTGAGAGTTCATCTGGATCTTCAAATGTACTGTTGTCTTGTTGAGCATAGAAGGATTTTCTGTTGAACTTCTTTCCTTTCTTCCAGTTCTTTGATTTATTTTTCTCTAACTCTTGAGCCTGATTCCTTACTTTCTTGTCAGGACACTTAGCAGCATAGTGTCCAACTCTTCCATAGTTAAAGCATTTGAAAGGAAGTTTACCTTTGTATTTACCTGAGCCTCTATCCAATTTCTTAAAAAAAAATTCCTCTTCTTCATCTGATCAAGAGCATATGTCTCCCTCTTCTTCTTTTCTCTTTTATGTTTTAAAGTCTTCCTCCCTCGTACTTGGCTTCCTCTGTGGGAGCCTCATCTCATATTCTGTTAGATTTCAAAGTAGTTGGTTCATGGTCAAGGTCTCCCAATTAGCTGTTTCTTCTGTTGCAGACACCTTGGGATTAAACCTAGGTGGAAGAGATCTTAAAATATTTTGTACAATTACTACTTCTTTTATGTTTTCACCTAGATCCTTCATGTTATTTACTATTTTTGCAACCCTTAGAAAGAAGCTAGTAATGTCTTCATCATCATCCATTTTTAGGTTCTCAAACTGGGCTCTATAGACTTGAAGTTTGGCAGTATTTACTTTCTTGTCTCCCTCATTGATGTTCTCCAGAGTATCCCACATTTATTTGGCAGTGTCTTTGTGCATTAATTTGATAAACTCTGCTTCACAAAATCCATTCAAGATGGCATTCATGGCTTTTGCGTTAGCTACAAAGTCTTTTTTGGTTTCTTTCTCTGAGTCAGTTGCCTTTGGGGCATATCCATATTCCACAGCAGCCCAGAATTCTATTCCTAGAGACATTATGTATGTCCTCATTCTGATTTTCCAGAAATCATAATTTGCATCGGTGAAAAAACGGGCTATATTGGGTGAACATCTTTCTTTACTAGCCATCCTTAGAACCTAGGATCTCCTTTCAGTTGTTAGACTTGTACAAAGGAACCCGCTATGATACCAATTGTTAAACCTTTAGTTAAACTTAGAGGGGGGGGGGGGGGGTGAATCGGTTTAACACATTCATGAACTTTTAAAACTTTTCATTAAACTTGTTTACACCTTCATTTCATATCCAACTTAATATGTGAGTAATATTAGAATGTGAGCAGCAAGTATTAATATAAAATAATAGTATACTTAATATGAGAGTAGCACGTATTAAGCAGATGATATAAATCAGATCAACACATAAATATCATGCACAGAGACACCAGATATAAGTGGAAACCCATAAAGGGAGAAAACCACATCTTATTATTGTTGTGATGCAAAGGAAATCTCCAACTCCCTCTCACCACTGTTTTTCTGTAGGCACCACCCTATAGGAGGTTCCAACCTCAATTCTGCAAGCTAAAACTTGTAAGGAAGCACCAACTCCCTTCAATTTTCTGCAGGCACCAACCTACAGGAGGCTCCAACCTCAGTCAGCTACAACTGACGGCTATCAAGCTACAACTTGATAGGAAAGCTGCAACTTCCTCAATTTATCAAACTGAATGTTTGTTGATTTACCTCAGATATCAGCTCTGTTCTGTAGCATCTCTTTCTTCTCTTGTTTTCTTAATCTTTTCTGCCTTACTCTTCTATAATTTGCATTCTCAATATTTTCTCTCTCTCTAACCTCTCTTATGCATATCCAGTGGATATTATATATAGAGTACCTCACATGACTGTTTGTATTTCACAAAGAATTTGGAGTGAACATTCATGACTCTTTGGATTTTGTCTTCTCATTCCTTTTATCTGCTCATTTAGAAAAATATAACTGTAGGTATCAATTTAACATTACAGTGGGATATTTGTTCTCTTTCAGAGACTTGCCAATGCATCACAAACAATAAAAATTAATTAAAAAATTTACAATCAAATTATAATGAGAACTCCAGCTCAACTCATTTAGTCTTTTTGGTTGATGCGCATTTGTCTTTTCTTTGACTGTATCTATCTTTTCTGTGACTGTGTTTTATCTCTTTTCAGCTTTGTTTTCTCTTTTGTCCTTTGTTGTGGTGTAACTGCTGCATACATGTAACTGTGCTTTTTAAATCATGCGACTTTATAATAGCGCCTTTTAAATATATAACAGTGCCTTTTATATATATGTATAAGCAACTACAGACCTTAAATATGGGCAAATTCCAACCCATTACACAACAAGTGTCTTGTTGATGTGGTGAGTTCTGCAAGCGGAACATGCATTCACCAGGCCCTTTGTTTTATGGCCCGATACAATTGCACACATCGCAATTGTATCATATTAATAATCGCCCTCCACCTTAAGTCGAGGCCTGTGGGTTCACAGACCACGCGACACATTTCAATACAAACTGCCTTTTTAATATGACTTCAATTAACTCTCAGTGTAATAATAAAACATGTTTAAACATATAAAATCCCTTTCGAGCCCACCTACCACTTTATCCAATGCGATATGCTACTCCTCGACTTCTTCTGATTATGATTGATTGCAATCGCAACTTTTAGTTGCAAGTCCCATTGCCCTTCTTTCACTCCGATGCAATTGACTTGATGCGATACGATGAATCGCTTTACAAATACTTCCGATTGCGATTAATTTCAATCGCAAATTCCATTTGCATGTTTCGATGCCCTTTTTCCGATGTGATGAGTCCCTATTCACTTAAATGTGCCGATTCGATTAGAACTCGAACTCAAACCAATAAAATCATAATTTATAGACCCATCAGGTCCGGAACTCAATCTCAATCCCAATCCTTTATTGTCATGCTCCAATGTTCTGCTTTTGTCCGATGCGATTGACCACTGTTTACTGCATTTTACCGATGCAATTGGAACTGGAACTCAAACCAATAAAATCATAATTTATAGACCCATCGGGCCTAGAACTCAATCGCAATCGCAATCCTTTATTTTCATGCTCCGATGTTCTTCTTTTGTCCGATGCGATTGACCACTATTCACTGCATTTTGTCGATGCGATTGGAACTGGAACTCAAACATTTTTTAATCATAATTTATAAGCCCATCGGGTCCGGGCTTCAATCGTAATCGCAATTTTCTGTTTATATGTTCCACTTCCCTTATAATCTCCAATGCGATTAGACTGATCCGATGTGATTATGCCAGACTTGAAATATATTTGAATCATAATCCATACACCCATCGGGTCCGGAACTCAATTGGAACTCTTGTCGATATGTTCCGCTGCCAATCCTTTCTTCGATGCGATTGTAAAGGGTCCCACCTTATAAGCCTTTTCTTTTTTATAGAACCTTTGGTTATTTATATCTTGCGCTATATATAAAAGTATATGCTATGGACCTTTTCATATATATGTGGCGCATCGTATGTATCTTACTGCGCATATATATAAGCTTGCTTCCTCTTCAATCTTTAGTGAATCTTCCAGCGGGGGTAGCGAGTCTCAGAATTTCTTTGTATATATATACTTTCTGCTTGGGTTACGATTCCCGGAATATTGTTTATGTATCCTTCCACCTGGGGTAATGATTCTCAGAATAAGGTTTGTATACATATATATACTTTCCGCTTGGGTTATAAGATTCCCAGAATTGTGTTTATGTATCCTCCAGTTGGGGTAGCAAATCTCGGAATTAAAAATGGCTTTGCCTCTACTTCTGCCTCTGATAACGGCTCTGCCTCTGCTGTGATAACGATTATGCCTCTATATTCGCTACCTCTACCTCTGCCTCTACCTTATCTACTTCTATTCCTCGACCTCTGCCTCTGCCTTGGCTGTACATATTACCTGCTGTTATTCTTTGCCTATCTTTGCATCTACTGCCTTCTTTGTCTGTCTCTGTCTTTGCTGTTTCCATTTCCATCAATGACAATATTTCCAACATATTAATCTCTTGTGTTCTTAATATTGATACCTTGGCCTTATGTATCCCTTAGGTATTTAATATTTATCCCTTACGTTCACCAATTCCTTTGGTTTGTAATATTAAACCCTTGGTTTTATTATTTCTTTTGGTTTATAATATTAATAACTTGATTTTATTAATCTCTTGAGTTTAAAATATTAATTCTTATGATTTATTAATCTCTTGAGTTTAAAATGTTAATTCTTAGGGTTTATTAATTTCTTGGTTTATAATATTAATATTTATCCCTTGGTTTCACCAATTCCTTTAGATTATAATATTAGACCCTTGTGTTTATTAGTTTTTTTGGCTTATAATATTAATAATACCTTGGGTTTATTAATCTCTTCGTTTTAAGATATTGATTAGATTATGGTATATTAATTTTTAGGTTTTTGTGTTTAAAATATTAATTCTTAGAGTTTACTAATTATTTTTTTTAAATATTAAAACCTTGGCATTATTGATCCCTTAAGTTTTTAATATTTATCCCTTGGGTTTACCAATTCCATTAGTTTATAATATTAAACCCTTGGGTTTATTAGTTTTCTTGGTTTATAATATTTACAATCCCTTTAGTTTATTAACCTCTTGAGTTTAAATTATTAATTATTAGGGTTTGTTAAACTCTTAGGCTTTCGAGTTTAAAATATTAATTCTTAGGGTTTAATAATCTTTTAGTTTTCTAAATATTTGGGTTGCTAATTTTAGGCATTAAATATTAGTCACACACTTTAACATTAATGCATGGTCCAATGTCATATTATGAAAAACATTGTGTGAATATGAAAACCAGCCATGGGAGACCATTTTTAATAATTGGTATTCGTATTTGATCAAGGTCTTCCATGGTTGAATGTCACATTGTGACAAAGATTGTCTCAATATGCAAATAAACCATGGCCAACCATCATAATTCCTCGTTCAAAATCACATTGTGACAACAATTGTCTCAATGTTTGGATGAAGAATGCTCAACCATGTTTATTTTATGGTTTATAGTATTTATCTAAAGTTTTTTATAAGCATGAGGTTTATAATATTAATCTCTTAGCTTTAATAATATTCCCTTGAGTTTATAATATTAATAATCATGTGATTTTATCAATCCTTTCTGTTTAAGATATTAATTTGTAGGCTTTGTTAATATGTTTTGTTTTTATTATTGATCCCTTCCACTTATTGATCCCTTAGGTTTTTAATATTTATCACTTGGCTTCACTAATTCCTTGGGCTTGAAATATAAAACCCTTGGGTTTATTAGTTATTTTGGTTTATAATATTAATAATCCCTTTGGTTTTAAAATATCTTGAGTTAAAAATATTAATCCTTGGAGTTTATTAATTTTTTAGGGTTTTGTATTTAAAATATTAATTCTTTGGTTTTATTAATCTCTTGTGTTCTTAATATTGATACCTTGGCCTTATTTATCCCTTAGGTATTTAGAATTTATCACTTGGGTTCACCAATTCCTTTGGTCTGTAATATTAAACCCTTGGTTTTATTAGTTCTTTTGTTGTATAATATCAATAACTCCTTGGGTTTATTAATATCTTGAGTTTAAAGTGTTAATTCTTATGCTTTATTGATCTCTTGAGTTTAGAATATTAATTCTTAAGTTTTATTAATTTCTTGGTTTATAATATTAATATTTATCTCTTGGGTTCACCAATTCCTTAAGCTTATAAAATTAAACCCTTGTGCTTATTAACTTTTTTGGTTTATAATATTAATAATCCCATGGGTTTATTAATCTCTTGAGTTTAAAATATTGATTAGTTTATGATATATTAATTTTTTAGGTTTTTATGTTTAAAATATTAATTCTTAGGGTTATTAATCTCTTTTGTTTTTTATACTAAACCATGGGTATTATTGATCCCTTAGGTTTTTTATATTTATCCCTTAGGTTCACCAATTCCTTTAGTTTATAATATTAAACCCTTTGGTTTATTAGTTCTTTTGGTTTATAATATTAATAATTCCTCGGGTTTATTAATCTCTTTTGTTTTTAATATTAAACCATTAGCCTTATTGATCCTTTAATTTTTTAATATTTATCCCTTGGGTTCTCCAATTCCTTTAGTTTATAATATATTAAACCCTTGGGTTTATTAGTTTTTTTTGTTTTAATATTTATAATCCCTTTGGTTTATTAACCTCTTGAGTTTAAATTATTAATTAACTTCTTATGATTTTGAGTTTAAAATATTAATTCTTAGGGTTTAATAATATTCGAATTTTCTAAATATTTAGGTTGCTAATATTAGGTGTTAAATATTAGTCATATGCTTTAATATTAATGCATGGTCCAATGTCATATTATCAAAAACATTGTGTGAATATGAAAACCAACCATGGGAGACTATTGTTAATCATCGTTATTCAGATTTGATAAAGGTCTTCCATGGTCGAATGTCACATTGTGAGAAACATTGTCTCAAGACGAAAATCAACCATGGCCAACCATCGTCATTCTTCATCCAACATTGCATTGTGACAACAATTGTTTGAATGTTTAAATTGAGCATGTTCAACCATGTTTATTTTATGGTTTATAGTATTCATCTAAAGGTTTTTATATACTTGAGGTTTATAATATTAATATATTAGCTTTAATATTACTCCCTTGAGTTTATAATATTAATAATCATGTGATTTTATCAATCCTTTGTGTTTAAGATATTAATTTGTAGGCTTTGTTAATCTCTTTTATTTTTAATATTTATCCCTTCCACTTATTGATCCCTTAGGTTTTTAATATTTATCCCTTGGGTTCACCAATTCCTTAGGTTTGAAATATAAAACCATTGGGTTTATTACTTATTTTGGTTTATAATATTAATAATCCATTTGGTTTTAAAATATCTTGAGTTAAAAATTTTAATTCTTAGCGTTTATTAATTTTAGCTTTTGTATTTAAAATATTAATTCTTAGGGTTTATTAATCTCTTGTGTTCTTAATATTGATCCCTTGGTCTTATTTATCCCTTAAGTCTTTAATATTTATCCCTTGGGTTCACCAATTCCTTTGGTTTGTAATATTAAACCCTTGGTTTTATTAGTTATTTTGGTTTATAATATTAATAACTCCTTGGGTTCACTAATTCCTTTGGTTTATAATATTAAACCATTGGGTTTATTACTTCTTTAAATGGTTTATAATATTAATAATCACTTGGGTTTATTTATATATTGAATTTAAAATATCAATTATTATTTGGGTTTATTAATTTCTCATGTTTTTTATTTTGAAATCTTTATTCTTAAGGTTTATTAATATCTTATGTTTTTAATATTGATCTCATATTATTATTGATCATGTGAGTTTATCGTTCATTTGTATTTAGAATATAAATTCTTAGGCTTTATTAAACTCTTATATTTTAAATATGGATCCCTTGGGCTTCTTGATCTCTTAGGTTTTTAATATTTTCCCCTTGAGTTCACCAATTCCTCGGTTTTATTAGTCCTTTTGGCTTATAATATTAATAATCCCTTAGGATATTCGTAATATATATATACTTATTATAAATAGTAATAAAATACTATTATTAAGCTATATTTTAATTTTAATATAGTTTAAATTATAACTATTAATGTATTGAAAATTTTTAATAATATTTTGTTATCAAATAATATATATATATATTAGTTTAATATATAGTATGCATATAGTTAATATTATGAATATATTTTAAGAACATATATAAAATATTTTGGTAATTATATTGATTAATATATAATGATTATTTTGGTAAAATACATGTGGTGGGTGGTGGATATAGGCCTATCGGTGTATATCAACCACATTGGCGAATGTGGTTGTAAATATATTTCATATACGCCTCTCGACATATATCAACCACACTGGTAAATGTGATTGTGCTAGTTAATAGAATATCAATTTTTACATGGTATCAAAGCGTCGGGTGGAAGTTGGGAGAGTTCGTGAGAAAAACCCCTCAAACCAAATGAGCATTTGTTAAAGTGTGACTATTTTTAGAGAAATTTGTAAGTTTTAATTACTACTATAGAGAATCAAAATTCGTAGGAGAGAAACCCTCACCTGACTTGTGAATGTGGAGATTCTAGCTACTGGTACAAAGTGTATGATATTTATTGATACGCATGTCGCACGACCGTCATGTCATCTTCATGAAATTCCCCACATCCCAAGCTGACGAAATTCTATTGATTTCCCGCTTAAGGGTTCCATTTGAATTCTCCATTTTTGGTAGATTGAAGCTGCAAACTAGTATAATCGACAACCGCCAGCATTTTCTTCTCACCTGTTTTAATATAATCGAAAGGCAGCGCAAGTGCACCCAGTTTTAAACTTTTGTTCTGTTGTTTATGATCCATCGCACTACAAAGACCAAATGGAGATGCAAAAACAAGTTTAGTGGCTTCATTGGGATTACTAAAGTCGAATGACTCGAGTAGGAGTAATTATTGCTGGAGCAGTTGAAATTGTAGCTATTGCTTGAGTAGCATAATTTTTTTTTGGTAACTGCAGGAAAACTGTGTGAACCCTGGTTCGATCCCATGAATGGGTGGTGTAGAGGAGACGAAGGAAACAAGGCTTTCAAGTGGAAGTGTGATCAATGCGATTTATGCTGGTACAGATGCGCTAATAAGAGTGTACCCGTGAGGAAGGAATGCACCGGAAAGAGTGGACCTGTTGTAGAGGAGTGTGTTGATCAATCACCGCCTTACATAGATCAATGCTTGGTGTGGCCAATGCTAGATATGAGTTACAGTGGGGTGCTAATGATAGAAGGGCCCGTGAACAAATGAATCCCAAGGCCCTCGATCGATGGCTACGAGCAGATTTGAGAGTAGATCTATGAACGAGATATGAGAGGTGCCTATGACTTGTCTTGTGATCTCAAGGAGATTTGGTGATACCCAACATATCAATAGGAGATAACTTTAGGGCATGCATATGGAAGATTGAAATATCTCACACTTGGATTGGAGGAGGTGAGCATATTTAGAAATTTGAAGTCACAGTGTCTCGAGAGACTCCAAATCAAGAGGTGATATTAATTGAGAGGCAATTGGAATCCTCGACCCTGAAGCTTGGTGTGAGTGTTTCAGTTTAGGTTGCAACAATGATTTGCTTTATATTTAGTTGTGTGGCATATAGCCATAGTTTTTACCATAAGGTTCTATGTGGTACTAGGGTTGTTGGAGCTTGTGAGAGGACCGAGTGGTACTGGGGTTGTTGGAGCTTGTGAGAGGACCGAGTGGTACTGGGGTTGTTGGAGCTCATGAGAGGACCGATTGGAATCAAAAAGAAATCTGGAAGTGAAATAAGATGCACTTTTCCAGTATCACTACACTTTTATACATATTTGACCTGGTGATATTTTTTTCATGAGGCTTGGTGGTTTTATTAATGACCACGATTATTGAGACATACTATATGTTCTGCAAAAAATTTAGATTGAAGACTCACCAGTCAGGAAGGATGTAAAGAAGAACATAGAAAACCCACTAGCCATTATTGAGGAAGGAAATAAATAGGAACATATTGTTGAGGATAAATTAGATGAGCCACATGAATCTGATTGCAAAGGCTTGGTAGAAGAAGATAAAGCTGCAAAGAATTCAAATTATGATGATCTCATGAATGTTTTTATGTGTGCAAATGTTAGCAACAACAACAACGAAGAAGCAACAAAATTTGAAGAGGAATTAAATTTTCTTGAAGGATGGCTTGAAACACCATGTCTTTATGAAGTCAACATAGAAGTTGCATCAATGAATATTGAATAAAACATGGTTGACGTTTAGATTTTTGACACCAGAAGTAGTGAGAGGAAAAATTCTCCTACCAAGATTGCATCGTCTAAAGTGTGATCAATTACTAGCAATCAAGATATAAATGATGGCAACCTACAATCAAGATCAAGGAGGATAAGAGTTAAAGCGTTTCGTCTTTGGGGAAGAAAACATAGAAAGGAGGTGAAGATCTATCACTACCTCATGGCGAGAAAAGTGAACATGAAGCCTCGCTTAGGAATGAATAAGCATAGACTCTCAAGCAAGAAGACTAAAATGAAAAATTTGTTACCAATTTTTTTATGTAAGCGTAGCTGATACTAGACCAACAGGCTGACGCAGGCAGGGCCTGCAATGCCCAGGACCAGGCATAAAAGAATGCATCTCTAACATATCCCCATATAAGAATATCATCAGCTGGAAAATTCCACAAATATTCGAACTTAATTTTTTTTTACAATTTGCTCCAAACCCAAAAGATTTAATAGATCACTCTCGCTCCATTATTATGTGTGTATTATCTTTATTCCCTTAGTCTTGCAAACATTATCACTCAAAATAACATTTGGTCCACATAAAATCACATTCCATCTCTATTAAATTACTCATATTGTGATAGATCTGAATACAATTTTTCATACCATGCAACTTCTCTTTTCCCAACGCTCTCTCTTCCAGAATACTTTCACTTATGTAGTCGATATATCAGTATTTATATTTCATTGATACTTTGGATATTCTAATCACAAAATCGACTTTGATTTAAACATTCACATACAGTTTTATTTTCATTTTAATGCCGGACCCCAAATACAAATTCCATAAAACAAACGCGCTCTTCCTCCTTTACTTACCAAGTGGTTTAACTCTTCCTGCGTGCTTGTTTGTAATAGCAGCTTGTCTACACATTCAAGTTTTAATTGATAACCACAATTTCTCAGATACCAAACTTATCACCATGACTTGCTGTGTCAATCGACTTTCCTGGACGCATTCTGCCTCATCACTTAACAGCTTATCTACTGAGTATATCACACAGTAGCGCCTTTTT
This sequence comes from Pinus albicaulis, assembly GCA_034641835.2. Taxonomy (NCBI): domain Eukaryota; kingdom Viridiplantae; phylum Streptophyta; class Pinopsida; order Pinales; family Pinaceae; genus Pinus; species Pinus albicaulis. The sequence continues at coordinate 73,741 of JAXQQM020070568.1, forward strand.
TTTACCTTTGGCTGTATAATGCATTTGATTTAACAATCAAATTTGTTTTAAATAAAACACTGTCTGGATCAGCGTTTCTGCTCCACGACTTTCTGCACCATCATAATTCAGAACTGGATTTTGTTCCACTGCACATGTTGCCACGGTATAATATTCAACCTGCCCATATATTCAATCATCACCACATTGATTAATTTTAATATCAAACATAAAACCGTTCCATTTTCTTTGAAAATAGGCAGAGCAATCTCTATATTGCTGATCACAATATCGACTTATTCAATTGATATAACCCTCACCACTGCGCGGTCAACGAACTATATAAATTTCACTGTCATGCAGAATCAATACAAATTTAATTATATCGATTTCATTTGTTGAACTGCATTATATCGATTTCATTTCTCCTGTATACAGCTCCACTTATGTCGAATACAAACCAATGCAAAACATTCATACCCAATTCACATCGACTATTAAATCTGCGCCCAAGCAACTCTGCAGGTCTTCAACTCGTTATGCCACAAAGAACAAAGTTCGAATTCACATGTAGCTTCAGCGATTTACAAATGGTAACAACTACGAATTTAAAACTCTGTTAAAGCTATGAAATCGACCCAAACAGAAACTTCAAAGTCCAGATTTGATTTCAATGCAGCTGCTTCTGCACTTCTAATGTATTATCCAATTCTTACAACCAATCAAACAGCGTGTGATCTCAATTTAAATTCAATTTAAGTTTTATGCAGCACGCATTTAACATTTTCACAAACTCAGCGCTATATGTATCACAACAAATGCCAATACTACATCAATACTCAGTCGATCTTAACATACATCGAACTTTCCACACATTGATCATTCATTCAAAATATTATAAGCGCCTTCACAGTTTGATTGATATTGAACCCAATTTCAGAAATTAACATCCAATTTCTAAAAACCACACTTATTAATAAGCAAATACTTACAAACTTTCTTCGTGGCCAGATATTCAACAGTCGTGGCCCTTACAATTCGCTGAAGGCTTACAGCCTTGCTGTTCAAGCCTACTCTCAATCACACACTCTCTCACAATCTCAATGTATTTTTCTCTCAAAACCCCTCCTATTTATACAATTTTAAAAATCATTTAATTAAATGCTCAATCCCTTCAATTCCTCAACAAACCCCTAAATCTCTCAACATCCCTAAAGGATAGGTTTTTATCCCTAAAATCCTTCAACTAATTAAATTCCATCATATCCTTTTATTAATAAAAATATATTTACAAAAATCCTCACCTTCTCCTATTTTATTCAAATTAAGTAATAAAATATTAAAAATCATCACACCCCCTTTTAACATATTCACAAAATTAAAAAAAAACACCCTTGATGCTCCTGCATCAGACTCCCCATGTAAGAAAATTCATGACCACCTGGTCATAAGTCTGGATATTTCCTCCTGGATCCCAAATTTTATTTTGTAATCTTTCCATGCTTGTTGATTTCTTTACTACTGTTGTTATCTGTTGTTGTCTCCCAGGTTTCCATATTTTGTGTTGTAGTGCTCCACTTGCTCCGCTCTTGCAATCTTTCGCTGTCATTTTCTTGTTGTCGCTCCTTTTCTTTCTTTCGGTTGTCTTTCTCTGGGATGTTTTTATCATTATCCTCCTTATCAACTCAATTTCTCTATCCAGTATTTCCTCTGTCTGCTGATTATTTCCATCTCTTGATTGTTGAATTCTCATTCTTGCTTGTTCTTCACTTGTTTTGATCACTTCCTTTTCACCCTTACTGCTGTTTTGCACCTTTTCTACTGCTGCTACTGTAAATGTTGTGGCCTTCCAAACTTCCTTTCCCTCTGCAACATTCCTTTGCTCGTCACCTGCAATTTCATCTGCAATTTCTTCTTGATTATCATTTATGACAACTGCTTTGTCATCCTTCATCAGCAATCTATCCTGGACATTCATCCTCTGTTCTTCCAATTTCCTCCTTTGAAAGTCTAATTCTCTATATAACTCAATGATTTTACTTGGAGTGGACTTTGGAAATTTTACATGATCTTCCATTTCCTCATTTGTTATTGTCTCATTATCACATGGTCTTTCTTCTGCTAAATCTTTCTTAACATCCTTCGGTAGATGTTCTTCCTCTTCTTCCAAACCTGCAATCACACACAAATCGTTATTTTTAAAATCACAAGACCTTACGGTCTTATTTGATGCTTCAGTCATCAAGTCTTCAGGCTGCTTCGAATCATTCATATGATTCAACTCCTCTAGCTCTTCATCACTTTCAAAAAGTAATGGTCCACTCTCTGGGTAACATATCGAAACTTCAACATCTTCTTCAGCATCTTCCTTTTGATGTAGCTCAACTGTTTCGAGCTTCTCTATCCTCTGTCTGGCATCTATGACCTGTTAAAGTTCTCTTAGTTCCTTTATCAACTGCATATTCATCTGATGATTCCACTTCTCTTGTAGCCTCTGCCACTTCAGCTTCTTTCTCATGACATAACCATGCTTCTGGTCTTCCTCATTTCTTTGCAACATGTCCATTAACACCTCAAGCTGAACTGCTATCTCAGCCTTCTCCCTCTCATATTCCTCTTTGCTTAACTGTCTCTGTATGCCAATTGCCTTGGCATTCTTCTCCTTTTGTCCTCTGCTGTGGTTGATTTCAGAACCTTTGTTACGACTGTCACTAGTCATCATCCTTTCCATCTCTATGAGTTCCTCACTCACTTCACTATGAGTTGCACTAAAGCCTTTTCAGCAGCAAGTCCTGTCCTGCCGCCACTTACCTCACCAAGCTCTCCTCACTCAGTCTTTTGGCAAGCAATTGGTTCTCTATCTCTGGTACCTCCTTTGAGCACTTCTCTTTGCTCTTCCTGGCTTCAACTCATCTACCTGTTCACAACTGTCTTCCTTATCCAATCTCTATTGGAATTATTCAAGGTTCTGCCACATCTATGTTTTCACTTAGAAACTTTCACCAGCTTCCTTTATCCGTTAGCAATTCTAACCACATTGCCTTTTGGGAGTTGCAATAATACTTCAATGCAAAGACTACAATGTTCTATTCTTCAAATAAACCCATATCATCTTACCTCCAAGATATCGTCTGATCTTGTCCTTCCATTCACCTGCACTTCAATCTCATCATTCCTACAAATCTGTCCAGCAAATCTTTATGCTTCCTCTGCACAAATTCACTGTCAATCAGATTTTAGAATCTGATCATCTCTTCCAATCTTCTGGCTTTATCTGGAAAACTTTAGCTGTCAGCAACAATTCCTTCTTTGCTGAGTTTCTTCTTTGCTGCAACCATCAATCCTCATTCCATTTCTTTGTTATTAAAACTCAAATCAAAATTAACCAAACACAATACCTGCATGATTCTTCATTCATCCAGATGTACTCTGATTTGCTTCACTGTTTGATTTCCCTTATCTGTATGCACATCTACTGTCATAATTTATCTCTACACTTATCGCCTGCAATCTGACAATCACTCATACAACCCATATGAAATCAAAACAGAATTCTATTATGTTCAAATGCATAACTGAGAATTACTTCTCAAGAACTTTCATACAGAGCCAAGCTCTGATACCAAAAATTGACGCAGGCAGGGCCTGCAATGCCCAGGACCATGCATACAAGAATGCATCTCTAAAATATCCCCATATAAGAGTATCATCAGCTGGCAAATTCCACAAATATTCAAACTTAATTTTTTTTTACAATTTGCTCCAAACCCAAAAGATTTAATAGATCACTCTCGCTCCATTATTATGTGTGTCTTATCTTTATTCCCTTAGTCTTGCAAACATTATCACTCAAAATAACATTTGGTCCACATAAAATCACATTCCATCTCTATTAAATTACTCATATTGTGATAGATCTGAATACAATTTTTCATACCATGCAACTTCTCTTTTCCCAACGCTCTCTCTTCCAGAATACTTTCACTTATGCAGTCGATATATCAGTATTTATATTTCATTAATACTTTGGATATTCTAATCACAAAATCGACTTTGATTTAAACATTCACATACAATTTTATTTTCATTTTAATGCCGGACCCCAAATACAAATTCCATAAAACAAACGCGCTCTTCCTGCTTTACTTACCAAGTGGTTTAACTCTTCCTGCGTGCTTGTTTGTAATGGCAGCTTGTCTACACATTCAAGTTTTAATTGATAACCACAATTTCTTAGATACCAAACTTACCACCAGGACTTGCTGTGTCAATCGACTTTCCTGGACGCATTCTGCCTCATCACTTAACAGCTTATCTACTGAGTATATCACACAGTAGTGCCTTTTTTTTACCTTTGGCTGTATAATGCATTTGATTTAACAATCAAATTTGTTTTAAATAAAACACTGTCTGGATCAGCGTTTCTGCTCCACGAATTTCTGCACCATCATAATTTAGAACTGGATTTTGTTCCACTGCACATGTTGCCACGGTATAATATTCAACCTGCCCATATATTCAATCATCACCACATTGATTAATTTTAATATCAAACATAAAACCGTTCCATTTTCTTTGAAAACAGGCGAAGCAATCTCTATATTGCTGATCACAATATCGACTTATTCAATCGATATAACCCTCACCACTGCGCGGTCAATGAACTATATAAATTTCACTGTCATGCAGAATCAATACAAATTTAATTATATCGATTTCATTTGCTGAACTGCATTATATCGATTTCATTTCTCCTGTATACAGCTCCACTTATGTCGACTACAAACCAACGCAAAACATTCATACCCAATTCACATCGACTATTAAATCTGCGCCCAAGCAACTCTGCAGGTCTTCAACTCGTTATGCCACAAAGAACAAAGTTCAAATTCACATGTAGCTTCAGCGATTTACAGATGGTAACAACTATGAATTTAAAACTCTGTTAAAGCTATGAAATCGACCCAAATAGAAAATTCAAAGTCTAGATTTGATTTCAATGCAGCTTCTTCTGCACTTCTAATGTATTATCCAATTCTTACAACCAATCAAACAGCGTGTGATCTCAATTTAAATTCAATTTAAGTTTTATGCAGCACGCATTTAACATTTTCACAAACTCAGCGCTATATGTATCACAACAAATGCCAATACTACATCAATACTCAGTCGATCTCAACATACATCGAACTTTCCACAAATTGATCATTCATTCAAAGTATTATAAGCGCCTTCACAGTTTGATTGATATTGAACCCAATTTCAGAAATTAACATCCAATTTCTAAAAACCACACTTATTAATAAACAAATACTTACAAACTTTCTTCGTGGCCAGATATTCAACAGTCGTGGCCCTTACAATTCGCTGAAGGCTTACAGCCTTGCTGTTCAAGCCTACTCTCAATCACACACTCTCTCACAATCTCAATGTATTTTTCTCTCAAAACCCCTCCTATTTATACAATTTTAAAAATCATTTAATTAAATGCTCAATCCCTTCAATTCCTCAAAAAACCCCTAAATCTCTCAACATCCCTAAAGGATAGGTTTTTATCCCTAAAATTCTTCAACTAATTAAATTCCCTCATATCCTTTTATTAATAAAAAGATATTTACAAAAATCCTCACCTTCTCCTATTTTATTCAAATTAATTAATAAAATATTAAAAATCATCACACCCCCTTTTAACATATTTACAAAATAAAAAAAAACACCCTTGATGCTCCTGCATCACAGGCATATGCTATTTTTTCAGTACCCTTTCTCCATTAAGTGGGAGTGTTGTAATTAATGGAGAAAACTAGACTTAGTTGTTTGGATACAATTAAGACTCTAAGATTAGGTCTCAAATACTACAATATAGGGAGTGGTTGGAACCACCATGTCAGTGTGAAAGCCTATATGTATGAGGTTCTTCTCCATGAAAAGGTACTGCATTGTGTGGAGTTCTTGGACACTCTCCAGGTATCTCACTTGGAGAGCCATTTAATTAATAGAATATTTATTTTTAACATCACTCGTCCTAGTGCTTCCTTAGGATTTTGGCCCGTCCCCAAAGAGTTAAGAAAAATCACTTGCCAATCGTAAAGGTTAAATTTATATATTTCAAAAGAATAGGAATATTTTTAATAACTTGTCAATATAATTTTAATTTTACAAGATTCTGAAGTCTGGAATAACAAATAAATCACTTTAATAGTTTTGTAGAAGAAACCAGTTGGAGGACCTCATATGAGTTATGTCACCATCTCCTGCCAATCAAAGTCAAATAGAACATGTAATCTAAGCAAAGAGAGTGCAAGAGAGTGCCAACTGTTGTTATAAGCATTAAAAAAATATTAAAATGTGATCTATATGGAGTTTTCACAGAGATAATTCCACAAAACCTATGTCTAAATAGTAAATGAACCTTCTAACTTTTTATTTGTATATTAATTTCACCATGTAAAATTTTATGAAGTGCGCTGGGAAATTAATGATGAAATAATACTACAATTTTTTTAGTCTTGTGCATATTAATTTATTTTCTTATTTCACACAATTGACATTTTATTTTAAGTAAAAACTTCAACAAGTTTTCATAGTTTCAACTTGGTTTTTCTTATATATGGAGAAGGTAGTAGTTGGTATTGGTAGCTTCAGGATTTAACTTCCACTCTCTAGTGACAATTTTTGGGTATTTATTTAAAACTATTTTATGTTAAATGTCCACACATTGTTGTAACAGTTGGTTCCACTTTTTACTTAGCTCTCTATGTTATGTTTTCTCAATTATCAAATTGATTTCATAATATGATAGGCTTCATTCTTGCATTCAGGTAACTTAGGAAAAGAGTCTTCTTCCTTCATTCTATGGATGGTATCCACCCCATTCCATCCAAATACCAATGTGTGAATTTATGGCTTTATTTTTTTTATGAATTTATTTTTATTAAAATTTAACATTCATATTGCATTTCAAATTATTTCTGATAGCCATAAAAATGAAAGAAACAGTACATGAAATATGAAAGCACCAATAAATAGAATATGAAGAGGGTTATGTCCATTGTGAAGAGATGCATAGGCAATGGAAATTATTTATGAGATGGAAATTATGTTTTTAATGTTATTTTCTCGACGTTTTTATCTCTTCTATGGGATTCTCATCACGAAACTCAAACCATGATTGATGATTATCTTATAGAAGGCATCACAACGTTGAGAAGATAGCAATTAGAACAAAATTTACTTCTTAGGCCATGTCCATGTTATTTCGTGTCCATTTAGTATGGCACATGTACAATAGGAGATTTCTAATAGAGTTAGATTTAGAAATCTGGAGCTTTATCAATGAAAAACCTTTAAAAAAATCATTTATCATTACTAAAATAATGATGTGGCCATCACACGCTTTGAGATGCATGGTAAAAAATTAGTTTTGATATGAGGACTTTCCCTTTGTTCTGACCTTATGATCGAGTATTTAATATTGAAACTATACTCATTCATTTATTCTTTGCATTTTTTTCTTCAAGCTTTTTTTGCCACATTACATGCTTCTAGATCAAGGCATATTAATTTGTTTTGATATAAGGACCGAACCTTTGTTTTCACCTTATCATAGACTATTTAATATTTCAGCCATACTACTTTATTTATTCTTTGCATTTTTTCCTTCAAACTAGATTTTTAATGAAAATTTCTTCTAAATATGTTTCCCTCTGCAATATTTTCTTCAATATTTCTCTAAAAATTAAATTTATTATTATTTATTTAAAATAAGTTCTAAGGTTTGAAATTTATGTTTTTGATTTGTGAGGTTTGAAATTCATTATTATTTTGAGTTGAATTGTTGGTTTTCATTATAGAATATGGTGCATTGAGAATTACAAATTAGATTTTGATTTTTATATTTAACATTTAAGATTTACATTTATCACACTAACATTTAATTATTGATATTTTTATTCATACTAAATTCATTACTAGGCATTTAAATTTAAATACAAAATTTTCTCAATGCATTATTGAGTTTCAAAATGGCCATATAAACCTAAAAATAAGCATGAGGTGTAACACTCCTAGTTTCTATGTTTTTCAAGTTAGACACTTGAACATAAATCCAAAGGGGAGTGAACCCCAATGGAGAAATATTGTGTGGATTTATTTAAATATTTATTAATGAAAAATAAAAAGGAATATTTATTTGTGCACTATGACCAGATGAGATTTGGAGATCCCAAGCCTGATCCATGAGGTTATGGAAAAATTTTAAGACTTTCCCCAAAACCTTTCAAAAATCCTTGAAAGGAATTATTTCTAATTTATATTTTTGAGGAAAAATATAAACTCCCCAAAGATGAGGAAAGTAGTTGGGAAGAGGTAAAAAGCTGGAAAAACAGAAATCATCTTTAAAGTCCCTAAATAAGGGAAGCCTAGGCAAACATGAATAAAATCATCCTGAAATTATGGACACAGAATTGGGAACAGGCTTTGGGGAGAGAATAGTTTAAATAAGCTATTCTAGAATAGATTGAGTTTGGTCTGTTCTTAGGGAGGATATCAACTCGGGGGTGAATTCTGGAGAAAAAGGAATTCTATGGTTGGGAGGATTGGTCATAGAGAAACTGTGGTATGCACTCATCAATGATATTTTATTATAAATTTTGTTATGAGTTGATAATATGTTATATTGGATTTGAGAAATTAAATTGAGAAATGGTAGATAATAAATTCCTGCATTTAATATATTTCGATAGAAGAAATTAATCTTCTAAATTTTTGTATAGTAGTAGGAATAAATTCTAGGAAATACTATCGGCCAGAATCTCTAAACCATAGTCTGGTTTAAATCTGGAGATATTTAAATAATCCTAAAGGTTCTTATAAGATAATAATTTTAATATACTTCTGTAGTATAAAATAAAAATTCTGCTGAAACTCTATTAAGTTAGCTATAATCAATTCTATACCTAGAGCTAGCTAATTCAATTTAAATGATAGAAAATGAAAGTGTCGAATATAATTACAACTATTTTGAAATGAATTAAATACTTAATTATATTGTGGAAGAAAAATAAATAGCAGAAGTAGAATTAATATATTGTTGGCTAGTGCGTTATATAAAAACATGAGTAAATTCAATAATTAGATTTTATTTCAGAAACTAATGAAATCTGAAATCTAATTTCTATTATAATTAAAGTACTCCCTAAAGTAACGTTTGTAAAGAAATCATGGCTATCTATGCTGAAGAGATAAATACATGAGAACAATTATTCTAATATAGAACAGAGAAATGCTATTATATCTGAATACTGCCGATTAAAGATGTTAAGAAAGGGATATGAAACCTTACTGTTTATTTTATTAAGTATAAGGGTAATCAGGAAATAAAAGGGTATAACCATTATTTTTAATGAATTTATTCACCATATTACTTAATCAACAGAAGTTATATTATCATAATTATAGTAAGATATGACAAAATACCCTGAAACATCATTGAAATCATTATTCTATAGGATCACCTTACAAAACATGGTGAATTATTTCAGTTGAAAATTAAACCTTAAGTAGAATCTATATTAAGAGATGAAAGAAAAAATATATATATAAAAATAAACTAATAGCAATTTTCATTCACCAAAATTGCAAACATTATAAATTGAAATGAAAAATAAAACCACTTGAGAATCGATACATTCATTTATACAGAACTCTATAGGAAGAGAAATTATATGTAAATGTATATTAGTGTAAACCATATGATAATAATATCATAAAATGGCACTCTGGAAAATTATATAAAATTTAATTTTAAACCAGATAAAATAGTACTCATATTGAGAATCTCAAATCCATACACCGGTTATATTAGTAATTAAAATTTACAGTCTAGAGGTATTGTATGGTACTGGGAACTTTAAAAAGGAGTCTATCTAAAATTTCCGTAGAATAGCCAAGAGGCTAAGAAGGCAATAAAAATATTAAAATACAATAAAAATGGTATATTCATAGCTCCGCTGTAACAGACTAGAAATACTCGATGAAGAGCTTGTAAACCGACCTGTGTAGAGGGAAACGAGTCAAGTATTAAGAAGAGAAATAGTCCAAAAAGCCCGAGTATCATTTTGACAACGAAGGACAGATGATAAATGAAAATGTTACCCGCATCACATAGCAGATAAACATTGAATTAGTATGTATAAAATAAAACGAAAATGATTTCAATATAATAAACCCAGATTGACATTACTAGTTAATTGTGACAAACCCAGAGCTATATATTGTCGAAGTTCAAATTCAATACAGAGCTGGATTCGATTTCATTTTAGAATCAAGAGACAGAAATGAAAAACCCTATACACAATGAAATGGGTGAATCCATAGAAAAAAATAAAATACGATTTGGGGTTTTATAATTCCCATCAAATATGAAAACAATAAATATAGTACCAAAACGAATTAAGGAAAGCTAACCTGGGGTTTCTCTGAACAATAATAGCCATCATCATGGTCAAAAGAAGCTCTGCATTTTTCCGTTAAGGCCGTATGAAATACATAGGAGGGTTACAAATGCAACCGGAGGAAAAGAATAAAAAATAAAACCGTATTTCATTAACAGAGCTATATTTCAGAGGTATCTCAGAGATGAACGAATATAATGCACAGTATAATTTGAACGATGTGTAAAGATTCAGAACTAAACTAATAATCAAAATATTACCGAATATAAGAGCTTCATATCCAAAGGGATCGGTGTATGAACCTAGGTTGGTCTGTTCTTGGGGAGGATCTCAGCTCGTGGGTGAATTCTAGAGAAAAAGGAATTCTATGGTTGGGGGGATTGGTCATAGAAAAACTGTGGTATGCACTCACCTATGATATTTTATTATAAATTTTGTTATGAGTTGATAATATGTTATATTGGATTTGAGAAATTAAATTGAGAAGTGGTAGATAATAAATTCCTGCATTTAATAGCGTTAGATAGAAGAAAAAATAAATTATAGGAAATACTATCAGCCAGAATCTCTAAACCATAGTCTGGTTTAAATCTGGAGATATTTAGATAATCCTAGATGTTCTTATAAGATTATAATTTTAATATACTTCTGTAGTATAAAATAAACATTCTACTAAAGCTCTATTAGGTTAGCTATAAGAAAATCTATACCTAGAGCTAGCTAATTCAATTTAAATGATAGAAAATGAAATTGTCAAATATCATTACAACTATTCTGAAATGAAGTAAACACTTAATTATATTGCAGATGGAAAATAAATAGCAGAAGTAGAGTTAATATATTGTTGGCTAGTGCATTATATAAAAACATGAGTAAAGTCAATAATTAGATTTTATTTCAGAAACTAATGAAATTTGAAATCTAATTTCTATTAGAATAAAAGTATTCCCTGAAGTAAAGTTTGTAAATAAATCATGGATATTTATGCTAAAGAGATAAATACATGAGAACAGTTATTCTAATATATAACAGAGAAATGCTATTATATCTGAATACTGCCAATTAAAGATGTTAAGAAAGGGATATGGAACATTACTGTTTATTTTATTAAGTATAAGGGTAATCAGAAAATAAAAGGGTAGAACCATTATTTTTAATGAATTTATTCACCATATTACTTCTAAATCAACAGAAGTTATCTTATGATAATTATAGTAAGATATGACAAAGTACCCTGAAACATCATTGAAATCATTATTCTACAGGATCACTTTAGAAAACAAGGTGAATTATTTCAGTTGAAAATTAAACCTTAAGTAGAATCTATATAAAGATATGAAAGAATATATATATATATATATATATATATATATATATATATATATATATATATATATATATATATATATATATATATATATATATATATATATATAAACTGATAGCAATTTTCATTCACCGAAATTGCAAGCATTATAAATTGAAATGAAAAATAAAACAACCTGAGAATCAGTTCATTTATACAAAACTCTATAGGAAGAGAAATTATATGTAAATGTATATCAGTGTAAACCATATGATAATAACATCATAAGAGGGCACTCTGGAAAATTATATAACATTAAATTTTAAACCAGATAAAATAGTACTGATATTGAGAATCTAAAATCCATACACCGGCTATATTAATAATAAAAATTTACAGTCTAAAGGTATTGTATGGTACTGGGAACTTTAAAAGGGATTCTATCTAAAATTGTCTCAGAATATCCAAGAGGGTAAGAAAGCAATAAATGTATTAAAATACAATAACAATGGTATAATCATAGTTCCACTGTAACAAACTAGAAATACTCGATCAAGAGCTTGTAAACCAACCTATGTAGAGGGAAATGAGTCAAGTATTAAGAAGAGAAATAGTCTGAAAAGTCACAGTATCATTTTGACAACGAAGGACAGATGATAAATGAAAACGTTACCTGCGTCACATAGCAGATAAAAATTGAATTAGTATGTATAAAATAAAACGAAAATGATTTCAATTTAATAAACCTAGATTGACATTACTAATTACCTTTGATAAACCCAAAGCTATATATTTTCAAAGCTCGACTTCAATAGAGAGTTGGAATCGATTTCATTTTAGAATCGAGAGACAGAAATGGAAAACCCTATACACAATGTAATGGGCGAATCCATAGAAGAAAATAAAATATGATTTGGGGTTTTAAAACTCCCATCAAATATGAAAACAATACATATAGTGCCAAAATGAATTAAGGAAAGCTAACCTGGGGTTTCTTTGAACAATAATAGCCATCATCGTGGTCAAAATAAGCTCTTAATTTTTCCATTAAGGGTGTATGAAATACATAGGACGGTTACAAATGCAACTAGAAGAAAAAAATAAAAAACAAAACCGTATTTCATTAACAGAGCTATATTTCAGAGGTATCTCAGAGATGAACGAATATAATGCAGAGAATAAGTTGAACAATGTGTAAAGATTTAGAACTAAACTAATAATCAAAATCTTACCAAATATAAGAACTTCATATCCGAAGGGATCGGTCTATGAACCAACAAAGAAAAATCCTCATCGTAGTTTAGGTATGAGACGAGGAGAACTCATCCAGAAGAAAACAAATTATGATGTAAAAATATAGGCAAATGAAATATCAACCACTGATAATTAACATTAAATATCAAATAAATGCTGAAACCATAATAAGATCGAACCCTACACATGTCTCGACCTTCTTGCATCATATGATTCAAGATGGAAGGATAGATGTAATTTAATGCGAAGGATTGTTGGGAGTAGTTCCATACGGTTCGATCTAATACAAATATACAACTACAACTGTAAAATCTAAGTTATCAAAATGCCAGAATTCGAGAAAACAACATGAAACAAAACCTTATGTGTGAAAAGCATGTTAATAAACTCGACGGTAAGGACACTTAAATGTTGTAGTTAATTCTGGAGTACAAACTGACCAGATTTCCAATGCATGTCTTGACATACAGCTCGATAAAAAATGACAATTACATGCAGTAAGATCAAAATAAACATTCATTCCAGAGAAATTTTATAGTGAAACAATTCGATGGTATAAGCGAGTTCTTTAACATTATTAAAAGTGAATTACGATTTACTCAATATCTTAATCAAATGTTAATTCATGTGGTGGATAATATATCTTAATAGAATGTTGATTTATGTAGTACAATGGTACTATTATATGAATTATGTATGAATAGAATTAATGGCAATACATATATATGCTTAGGTCTAATGTAACCATCGAATAATATATCTACGTTTAGATAGAAATTGTGAAGTAAAAAGGAAACGATTTCTATATTTCTTAAAGTAATATAAGGAGAGTAAATAAGGTTGGAATTTGGGATAGGTAATGTATGATAGGATCCATTATAGAGTGTGGTAAATCTCTTATGGAATAATAGTTGGAAAATTATTATACTTAATATGTATAATAATATTAAAGTTTTCCTTTTTGAACTATGAGATAAATCCTCTATAAGTAAAATGCCTATGTTGAAAGGCTGAGTTAATAGCCAGAATATTAGAAAAAATATATATATAAAATATCAAAGTTTTATCATCGGAAAGCGACGAAATGAAAAAATAAAATAAAATTTTTAAGTATGTTACAAATGGTATCAGAGCAATACTTGAAACACTGGGCAACTTATGTGCTCACACAGAAAATTTTATGCTGCTGTTATGAATTTTAAATTTTACCAATGTTAGTTTACTGTATATTTAACAGTACTAAGGGATATAGCTACAATCCAGGATTTAAGAGAAAAAGCAGTATGTGGATCTGGGTGGAGGAGAAAAAATTCCAGATCCAAATGCTCCATGGAAAGCTATGTTGCTTAGAATGCGAGGAGGAATGGTATAGCTTGAAATCCACAATGACAGGCTAGCATATATAACATCAGAGCAAGGTTAAAACACTGGAAAAACTATTTAACTACCCAAAAATTGTATGTTTCTGTATGAAATTTAAATTTTACTAATGAAAAAAATTGTACAGAAATAGTACTATAGTATAGACTTGCGAATGATGACTGATGAGAAGGGGTTATTTTTCACCAGTGAGAAGCAAGAAAATTTTGTTTCGTACTTACTCATATACCAATCTTAGTAGCGGTAAAATTAAGGTAATGATTCAATATGAGTTAGCCTTCTGCTATAATAATGATCGGTTTATAGGTGTCAAAATATTTAATGGAATATTAATGGTTAACAAAAAGTGGGAAAATCATAAGATATTACAAAAGTAAATGTAAGCTATTTCCAATTAAGGCTGAAGACAACGAATAAAATTAGTTTTCAGACCTGCATAGGTGAGAAATGGAAGTTAGAAATTGATTCCGTGTATTAAGAAGTAATCAGGGGTATCTAAAACTGGTAGTGAGATTACCCGAAAGCAGAAAAAATTAAAAAAACATCAGAATCTTGAGAATCTTAAAGGATAAACATGACTTTGAAATTTAATTTCATACCTCATAGAGCGATGCAAATCATATGCTCAGCTGATAGACCATCATAAAATAAGAAAAACTAACTAAAGAAGTTGTATTCAACTGTGTAACAAAAGCTCATAACCCAGTTACATGAAAATTTATAAAATTATGCTAACATTGTTAGACTGTATTACCTTGGGTTGGGATGAAAGAAATCTGTAACAAATATGGGTTAAAATATTTTCTTAGAAAATGATAATAGAACTATTATCAGATGAAAGTTCAAGTGGAACGAAAGTAAAAAAAATAAGAAGGGTAAATTCATAATATCACCAGTGGCATACTGGGGAATAATTGGAAATGTATAATAATGAATATATCATATTGAAATAATTGATAGTTACAGTGGAGCATTTCAATCTAGGACAAATTGAAAAATAAGCTATACAGTTATGGGGTATGTTAACATATCCTCTTTTATGTGTAATGAAAGGATAGTAGTTGAAGAAAAAGTAGTTATTATAATTGAAGCAATGCAAAGTTTCAGTTTTAATTAAATCATGTATGTAAGTTATAAGTATCAAAAATTCTGATGGAAAAATATGCCTACATATATACAGTCGGAAAAATAAACCATCAGAATGAATACTATAAATACAATCAGAGGGATTATTGAACTTATAACTTATGGAAGAAGAAGTTTTAACTTCTAATGAACCAGTTAAGCATACCAATATAATTTTAGAAATGTCAAATCAAGTTCTACGTTCATTAAGGATGAGAAATGAATGTACAATGGGAATGCAGTGTAGGCAGGAAACAGAATTAAGGGATTGATATATACACATGGATAATTATGGTGTTCAATTGTGTAGGAATATGATAAAATGAAAAAGTCATAGAGAAATGACTTGATTCAAAAAAAAAAAAAAATGTATGTAGAAGAATTGTCAGTAAAGAAACTACATCAGGTGCACTATCAAATAGAAAGCACTGAATTATGGGTACTCACACCCATAAAATTATGTTGTTATAAAATTTGAATTCTCTGGTTATTAAATTTGTGGACAGCATAATAGCGGTACATCAGACAACTACAAACCTAGAGAAAGGAGGTTGAGCTATATTTGGATTTGGGGTGTGAAGGAAACCCATCAGATAAAATCTTAGTCACAAAAATTTTAAATCTAGTGGATAAAGTTGAGGAAACTTGTCTTGAACAAAGTGGAAAAAAAAAACAAAGCAAAACAATGAGTGGTGTAGGGTGGAAGAACCACAAACCTCTCAAAGTTCCAAGAATGGAATAATGAAACATAAATTTGTACATAACTGCATATTGAGACTCATTTTCAGTAGGAATATGAACTCTCAAATAGAATAAAAGAGGTTAGAGAAATTTTAAAAGAAACTTCCAGATATGAAAAATAAACAACAAGAATCTGTGTTAATAAATGAACCTAGATGAGGTCAGGAAAAAGATAAGAAAAAATTCAGACCCAAGGAGGATAAGAGGATAGTTATGGATGAAATTCTAGAATTAGTTCCAAATAAGGAAGTTAGTTATAAGATAAATATAGAACCTAGTGTTATATGAAAAACTTGGTGGGAGTTAAAATAGAAGCCATACGAAGTACTACTAATTTAAAATATATGTAAGACTAAGTAGATTCCTGATAGGTCATATTGGTTCAAAAGGGGAGATAGAATCACAAATAAAAGCATAAAGTGCAGAAAAACAAAATTCGAATTGAGTTGAAAAAAAAAAAGAGCCTAGAGGGGCAGTAGTAAAGCTCAAGAAGAGTGAAATTAGTTGCAGTATGGATACATCTCGTTTGAAAACTAGTGAAAAATAAATAAAATCTGACATATATAATTGATGAGTTCGTAGTAAAGGTTCTATGGAAATATAGGCTTGAAGAGGTTGATATAGGAAAGAAAAGAATGGAAGTGGAAATTTCTTAGAGAAATAAAGTGTTGGGATGGTTGTACGGGAGGAATATCTCAAAAATTTCAGTAATGCTCAAGTAATAAGGTATTAATTTCCTCAAAAAATTTCTAACTATTAGACAAATATCTGATATAATAGGAATAGTTCAGAAAATAAATAGTAAGATGCTTGAAAAAGGGAATTGAATCATAGACCTTACTAATGAGCCTAGTTGTTAAAAATTAAATTGATTAGCTAACAAAAGAAAACAATGCAAAAGTATTGGTAGTATAGCTATGAACTGATAAAGGGTAAGTATAACCCTCCATATGATACAGTTTGTTTTCTTTCATTTATAAATACTAATGAAAAGTTGTAAATTTGATCAGCCAAATGTGTAACAAGAAATTGTACACTCTGGAAGCAAGGAGAAAATGGTGAAAATAAGTTCTGATAAATCACTTGGAAAATCAAGAAAAGCCAAACTAGACTAAGTTTGCGTGAGAAGGGAATCTCACCGAAAGACAAGGAATGATAAGTACTTGTGCAAAAAGGGCACTAAAACTACTATCAACTTGAACAATTTGGGCTAACCACATAATTTATTGAAGTTATTAAAGTTCAGAATGTAGCTGTGATTATCAATATATGTATATGATATTACATAAATTGGTATGAATTGTGGATAGAGAGAAAGTGGCATAAAGGGTTCATCCAGATCGCCTTCTTGCAATGAAGTAGAATGGAAAATCAAATTCTGAAAGATATGCCATTAATGGATATGCAAATTAGGTGGGAAGACTAATTGCATTTAGCTGAAATTGCCTATAACAACAGCTATCCTACTTCTATATATATGAGTCTGTTTGAGACACTCTATGGAAGAAAATTTCATACACCTTTAAGCTGGAGTCAACTTGAAAACAAGTAAATCATAGTGTCAGATGTTTGGCAAGAAATGGAAAGAGCTGTAAAATAGATTCATAAAAACATTAAAACATCTCACGATAGAAAGAAAATATATGCTGACAAGAAAACAGTTGGATGATCAGGTCTATTGGTAGGTGTATTAAAACCAAGAAGAAAACTTTTCATACTAGTAGTTGTGAAAAATCGGTTCCTTGATACTGTGGACTCTTTGAAGTCCTAGAAAGGATGGGACCAGTGGTTTATAAACTGGCCTTACCCCTACATATTAAATTTCATGATGTGTTTCATGTCTCTTTATTGAAAAAAATATGTACATGATGCTTCTCAAATTATGGTTGGAATGTGATTCAGGTGGAACTAGAAGGGGAATTCCTTTTAGAGCCACTTCAAATGTTGGAGCAGGAAGAAATTGAACTACGAAATCGAACAGTAGCTAGAGTAAAATTGAAATGGAATTACTTTACTGATGAAGAAGGTATGTGGGTGGGAAGCTGAGATGATGGAAAAGTATCCATCTTTAAGTTCATTATGAATTATAGTAGTTCATTTTTAACACCGAGGATGATGTTTTTTTTAGAGGGGGAATGTGTAACACCCCTAGTTTCTATGTTTTTCAAGTTAGACACTTGAACATAAATCCAAAGGGGAGTAGACCCCAATAGAGAATTATTTTGTGGATTTATTTAAATATTTATTAATGAAAAATAAAAAGGAATATTTATGTGTGCGCTATGACCAGATGAGATTTGGAGATCCCAATCCTGATCCATGAGGTTATGGAAAAAGGTTAAGACTTTCCCCAAAACCTTTCAAAAAGAATTCAAAGGAATTATTTCTAATTTAGATTTTTGAGGAAAAATCTAAATTCCCCAATGATGAGGTAAGTAGTTGGGAAGAGGTAAAAAGATGGAAAAGCAAAAAAAAACTTTGAAGTCCCTAAATAACGGAAGCCTAGGCAAACATGAATAAAAGCATCCAAAAATTCTAGATGCAGAATTGGAAACAGGCTTTGGGGAGAGCATAGCTTAAATAAAATACTCCAGAACATATTGAGGTTGGTCTATTCTTGGGGAGGATCTCAGCTCGGGGGTGAATTCTAGAGAAAAATGAATTCTATGGTTGGGAGGATTGATCATAGAAAAACTGTGGAATGCACTCATCTATGATGTTTTATTATAAATTTTGTTATGAGTTGATAATATTTTATATTGGATTTGAGAAATTAAACTGAGAAGTGGTTGATAATAAATTCCTGCATTTAATAGAGTTAGATAGAAGAAATTAATCTTCTAAATTTATGTATAGTAGCAGGAATAAATTCTAGGAAATACTATCAGCTAGATTCTCTAAACCATAGTCTGGTTTAAATCTAGAGATATTTAAATAATCCTAGAGGTTCTTATAAGATAATAATTCTAATATACTTCTGTAGTATAAAATAAACATTCTGCTGAAACTCTATTAGGTTAGCTATAAGAAAATCTATACCTAGAGCTAGCTAATTAAATTTAAATGATAGAAAATGAAAGTGTCAAATGTCATTACCACAATTCTGAAATGAAGTAAATACTTAATTATATTGCAGAAGAAAAATAAATAGCAGAATTAGAATTAATATACTGCTAGCTAGTGCATTTTATATAAACATGAGTAAAGTCAATAATTAGATTTTATTTCAGTAACTAATGAAATCTAGAATCTAATTCCTATTGGAATAAAAGTATTCCCTGAAGTAACGTTTGTAAATAAATCATGGCTATTTATGCTGAAGAGATAAATACATGAGAACAGTTATTCTAAGATAGAACAGAGAAATGTTATTATATCTGAATACTACCAAATAAAGATGTTAAGAAAGGGATATGGAACCTTACTATTTATTTTATTAAGTATAAGGGTAATCAGGAAATAAAAGGGTATAACCATTATTTTTAATGAATTTATTCACCATATTACTTCTAAATCAACAGAAGTTATATTATGTTAATTATAGTAAGATATGACAAAATACCCTGAAACATCATTGAAATCATTATTCTATAGGATCACTTTAGAAAACAAGGCGAATTATTTCAGTTGAAAATTAAACCTTAAGTAGAATCTATATAAAGAGATGAAAGAATATATATATATATATATATATATATAAACTGATAGCAATTGGCATTCACCGAAATTGTAAGCATTATAAATTGAAATGAAAAATAAAACAACCTGAGAATCGATACATTCATTTATACAGAACTCTATAGGAAGAGAAATTATATGTAAATGTATATCAATGTAATTAATATGATAATAATATCATAAGAGGGCACTCTGGAAAATTATATAAAATTTAATTTTAAACCAGATAAAAGAGTACTGATATTGAGAATCTGAAATCCATACACCGATTATATTAATAATAAAAATTTACAGTCCAGAGGTATTGTATGGTACTGGGAACTCTAAAAAGGAATCTATCTAAAATTTCCGCATAATAGCCAGGAGGGTAAGAAGGAAATAAACATATTAAAATACAATAAAATGGTATATTCATAGCTCCGCTGTAACAGACTAGAAATACTCGTTGAAGAGCTTGTAAACTGACCTGTGTAGAGGGAAACGAGTCAAGTATTAAGAAGAGAAATAGTCTGAAAAGCCAGAGTATCATTTTGACAATGAAGGATAGATGATAAATGAAAACGTTACCTCCGTCACATAGCAGATAAGCATTGAATTAGTATGTATAAAATAAAACGAAAATGATTTCAATTTAATAAACCCATATTGACATTACTAATTACCTATGACAAACCCAAAGCTATATATTGTCGAAGCTCGACTTCAATACAGAGCCGGAATCGATTTCATCTTAGAATCGAGAGACAGAAATGAAAAACCCTATACAAAATGAAACGGGTGAATCCATATAAAAAAATAAAATACGATTTGGCGTTTTAAAACTCCCATCAAATATGAAAACATTACATATAGTGCCAAAAAGAATTAAGGAATTCTAACCTGGGGTTTCTCTAAACAATAATAGCCATCGTCGTGTTCAAAAGAAGCTCTGGATTTTTCCATTAAGGCCATATGAAATACATAGGAGGGTTACAAATGCAACCAGAAGAAAAAAATAAAAAACAAAACCGTATTTCATTAACAGAGCTATATTTCAGAGGTATCTCAGAGATGAATGAATATAATGCAGATTATAATTTGAATGGTTTGTAAAGATTCAGAACTAAACTAATAATCAAAATCTTACCCAATATAAGAGCTTGATATCCGAAGGAATCAGTCTATGAACCAACAAAGAAATATCCTCATCGTAGTTCAGGTATGAGACAAGGAGAACTCAGCCAGAAGAAAAAAACTTATGATGTAAAAATATAGGCAAATGAAATATCAACCACTGATATTTAACATTAAATATCAAATGAATGCCAAAACCCTAATAATATCGAACACTACACATGTCTCGATCTACTTGAATAGTATGATTCAAGATGGAAGGATCAATGTAATTCAAGGCGAAGGACTGTTGGGAGTAGTTCCATACGGTTCGAGTTAATACAAATATATGACTACAACTGTAAGATCTAAGTTATCAAAATTTCGGAATTCGAGAAAACAACATGAACCAAAACCTTACGTGTGAGAAGCATGTTAATAAACTCGACAGTAAGGACACTTAAATGTTGTAGTTAATTCTGGAGTACAAACTGACCGGATTTCCAACGCATGTATTGACATGAAGCTAAATAAAGAATCACAATTACATGCAGTAAGATCGAAATCAACATTCATTCCAGAGAAATTTTATAGTGAAACAATTCGATGGTATAAGCGAGTTCTTTAACATTATTAAAAGTGAATTACGATTTACTCAATACCTTAATCGAATGTTAATTCATGTGGTGGATAATATATCTTAATCGAATGTTGATTTATGTAGTACAATGGTACTATTATATGAATTATGTATGAATAGAATTCATGGCAATACATATATATGCTTAGGTCTAATGGAACCATCGAATAATATATCTACGTTTAGATATAAATTGTGAAGTAAAAAAGAAACGATTTCTATATTTCTTAAAGTAATATAAGGAGTGTAAATAAGGTTGGAATTTGGGATAGGTAATGTATGATAGGATCCATTATAGAGTGTGGTAAATCTCTTATGGAATAATAGTTTGAAAATTATTATACTTAATATGTATAATAATATTAAAGTTTTCCTTTTTGAACTATGAGATAAATCCTCTGTAAGTAAAATTCCTATGTTGAAAGGCTGAGTTAATAGCCAGAATATTAGAAAATATATATATATAGAATATCAAAGTTATATCGTTGGAAAACGACGAAATGAAAAAAAAAAGGAAAAAAAAAATTGAGGTATGTTACAAATGGTATCAGAGCAATAGTTGAAACATTGGGCAACTTATGTGCTCACACAAAAAAGTTTATGCTGCTGTTATAAATTTTAAATTTTACCAATGTTGGTTTACTGTATATTTAACAGTACTAAGGGATATAGCTACGAACCATGATGTAACAAAAGCTCATAACCCGTTAGTGAAACAGGCAGCAAACCAGGATCCAAATTATGAGAACATACAAGTGAAAATCCTAAAGAAGGAGATGGCTGATTTCACTCAAAACCAGAAGAAGGAGATGGCTGATTTCATAACCTAGTTACATGAAAATTTATAAAATTATGCTAACATTGTTAGACTGTATTACCTTGGGTTGGGATGAAAGAAATCTGTAACCGATATGGGTTAAAATATTTTCTTAGAAAATGATAATCAAACTATTTTCAGATAAAAGTTCAAGTGGAACAAAAGTAAAAAAAGAGAGGGTAAATTCATAACAGCACCGGTGCCATACTGGGGAATAATTGGAAATGTATAATAATGAATATGTCATATTGAAATAATTGATAGTTATAGTGGAGCATTTCAATTCAGGACAGATTGAAAAATAATCTATACAGTTATGGGGTATATTAACATATCCTCTTTTATCTGTAATTAAAGGATAGTAATTGAAGAAAAAGCAGTAATTATAATTGAAGCAATGCAAAATTTCAGTTTTAATTAAATCATGTATGTAAGTTAGAAGTATAGGAAATTCTGATGGAAAAATATGCCTATATATATACAGTCAGAACAATAAACCATCAGAATAAATACTATAAATAAAATCAAAGGGATTATTGAACTTATAACTTATGGAAGAAAAAGTTTTAACTTCTAGTGAACCAGTCAAGCATACCAATATAATTTTAGAAATGTCAAATCAAGATCTACATCCATTAAGGATGAGAAATAAATGTACAATGGGAATGCAGTGTACGCGGGAAACAGAATTAAGGGATTGATATATACACATGCATAATTATGGTGTTCAATTGTGTAGAAAGATAATAAAATGAAAAATTCACGAAGAAATGACTTCATTCAAAAAAAAAAAAAAATTGTATGTAGAAGAATTGTCAGTAAAGAAACTACATCGGGTGCACTATCAAATAGAATGTACTAAATTATGGGTAATCACACCCATAAAATTATTCTATTATAAAATTTGAATTCTCTGGTTATTAAATTTGTGGACAGTATAATAGCGCTACATCAGACAACTACAAACCTAGAGAAAGGAGGTTGAGCTGTATTTGGACTTGGGGTGTGGAGGAAACCCACCAGATAAAAACTTAGTCACAAAAATTTTAAAGCTAGTGGATAAAGTTGAGGAAACTTGTATTCAACAAAGTGGAAAAAAAAAAAAAAAAAAAACAAAATAATGAGTGATGTAAGGTGGAAGAACCACAAACCTCTCAAAGTTCCAAGAATGGAATAATGAAACATAAAGTTGTACATAACTGCATATTGAGACTCATTGTCAGTAGGAATATGAACTCTCAAATGGAATAAAAGAGGTTAGAGAAGTTTTAAAAGAAATTTCCAGATATGAAAAATAAACAACAGGAATCTGTGTTGATAAATGAACCTAGATGAGGTTGGGAAAAAGATAAGAAAAATTTCAGACCCAAGGAGGGTAAGAGGATAGTTATGGATTAAATTCTAGAATTAGTTCCAAATAAGGAAGTTAGTTATAAGAAAAAGATAAAACCTAGTGTTATATGAAAAACTTAGTGGGAGTTAAAATAGAAGCTATAAGAAGTACTACCAACTTAAAATATATGTAAGACTAAGTAGATTCCTGATAGGTCATATTGGTTCAAAAGGAGAGATAGAACCCCAAAGAAAAGCATAAAGTGCGGAAAAATAAAATTTGAATTGAATTGAAAAAGAAAAAGCAAGCCTAGAGGGGCAGTAGTAAAGCTCAAGAAGAGTGAAATTAGTTGCAGTATGGATACATCTTCTTTGTAAACCAATGGAAAAAAAAAAAAAAATCTTATATATATATATATATATATTGATGAGTTGGTAGTAAAGGTTCTGTGGAAATATAGGCTTGAAGAGGTTGATTTAGGAAACAAAATAATGGAAGTGGAAATTTCTTAGAGAAATAAAGTGTTGGGATGGTTGTAGTGGAGGAATATCTCAAATATTTTAGGAATATTAAATTTCCTCTACAAATTTCTAAGTATTAGAAAAATATCTAATATACAAGGAATAATTCAGAAAATAAATACTAAGATGCTTGAAAAAGGGAATTGAATCATAGACCTTACTAATGAGCCTGGTTATTACAAATTAAATTGTTTGGCTAACAAAAGAAAACAATGCGAAAGTACTGGTAGTATAGCTACGAACTGAGAAAGGGTAAGTATAACCCTCCATATGATATAGTTTGTTTTCTTTCATTTATAAATACTAATTAAAATTTTTAAATTTGTTCATCCAAGTGTGTAACAGGAAATTGTATTCTCCAGAAACAAGGAGAAAATGGTGAAAATAAGTGCAGATAAATCACTTTGAAAATCAAGAAAAGTCGAACTAGACTAAGTTTGCGTGAGAAGGGAATCTTAGTGAAAGACAAGGAATGATAAGTAGTTGTGAAAAAAGGGCACTAAAACTACTATCAACCTGAACGGTTTGGGCTAACCACTGAATTTATTGAAATTATTAAAGTTCAGAATGTAGTTGTGATTATCAATATATGTATATGATATTACATAAATTGGTATGAATTGTGGACAGAGAGAAAGTGGAATAAAGGGTTCGTCCAGATAGCCTTCTTGCAATGAAGTAGAAGGGAAAATTAAATTTTGAAAGATATGCTATTAATGGATATGCAAATTAAGTGGGAAGACAAATTTCATTTAGCTGAAATTGCCTATAACAACAGTTATCCTACTTCTATAGATATGAGTCTATTTGAGACAGTCTATGGAAGAAAATGCCATACTTCTTTAAGCTGGAGTCAACTTGAAAACAAGTAAATCATAGTGTTAGATGCTTTGCAAGAAATGGAAAGAGCTGTAAAACAGAATTAAAAAAAACATTAAAACAACTCACGATATACAGAAAAGATATGCCGACAAGAAACGAGTTGGGTGATCAAGTGTATTGGTAGGTGTATTAAAACCAAGAAGAACACTTTGCATACTCGTAGTTGTGCAAAATCGGTTCCTTGATACTATGGACTCTTTGAAGTCTAATAAAGGATGGGACCACTGGTTTATAAACTGGCCTTAGCCCTACATATTAAAGTTCATGATGTGTTTCATGTCTCTTTATTGAAAAAAATATGTACATGATGCTTCTCACATTATGGTTTGGAATGTGATTTAGGTGGAACTAGAAGGGGAATTCCTTCCAGAGCTGCTTCAAATGTTGGAACGGGAAGAAATTGAACTATGAAATCAAACAGTAGCTAGAGTAAAAGTGCAATGGAATTACTTTACTACTGAAGAAGCTACGTGGGAAGCTAAGATGATGGAAAAGTATCCATCTTTATGTTCATAATGAGTTATAGTAGTTCATTGTTAACACCGAGGACGGTGTTTATTTTTAGAGGGGGAATGTGTAACACCCCTAGTTTCTATGCTTTTCAAGTTGGACACTTGAACATAAATCCAAAGGAGAGTGGACCCCAATGGAGAATTATTGTGTGGATTTATTTAAATATTTATTAATGAAAAATAAAAAGGAATATTTATGTGTGCACTATTACTAGATGAGATTTGGAGATCCCAAGCTTGATCCATGAGGTTATGGAAAAAGGTTAAGACTTTCCCCAAAACCTTTCAGAAAAACTTGAAAGGAATTACATCTAATTTAGATTTTTGAGGAAAAATCTAAATTCCCCAATGATGAGGAAAGTAGTTGGGAAGAGGAAAAAAGCTGGAAAAGCAAAAAGAAGCTTTAAAGTCCCTAAATAAGGGAAGCCTAGGAAAATAGGAATAAAAGCATCCTGAAATTCTAGACGCAGAATTGGAAATAAGCTTTGGGGAGAGCATAGCTTAAATATGCTACTCCAGAAAAGATTGAGGTTGGTCTGTTCTTAGGGAGGATATCAGCTCGGGGGTGAATTCTGGGGAAAAAAGAATTCTATGGTTGGGAGGATTGGTCATAGAAAAACTATGGTATGCACTCATCTATGATATTTTATTATAAATTTTATTATGAGTTGATAATATGTTATATTGGATTTTATAAATTAAACTGAGAAGTGGTAGATAATAAATTTCTGCATTTAATAGAGTTAGATAGAAGAAATTAATCTTCTAAATTTTTGTATAGTATCAGGAATAAATTCTAGGAAATACTATAAGCCGGAATCTTTAATCCATATTCTGGTTTAAATCTAGAGATATTTAAATAATCCTAGAGGTTCTTATAAGATAATAATTTTAATATACTTCTGTAGTATAAAATAAATATTCTGCTGAAACTCTATTAGGTTAGCTATAAGAAAATCTATACCTAGAGCTAGCTAATTCAATTTAAATGATAGAAAATGAAAGTGTCAAATATCATTACAACTATTCTGAAATGAAGTAAATACTTAATTATATTGCAGAAGAAAAATAAATAGCAAAAGTAGAATTAATATATTGTTGGCTAGTGCATTATATAAAAACATGAGTAAAGTCAATAATTAGATTTTATTTCAGAAAATAATGAAATCTGAAATCTAATTTCTATTGAAATAAAAGTCTTCCCTGAAGTAACGATGGTAAAGAAATCATGGCTATTTATGCTGAAGAGATAAATACATGAGAACAGTTATTCTAAGATAGAACAGAGAAATGCTATTATATCTTAATATTGCCAATTAAAGATGTTAAGAAAGGGATATGGAACCTTACTGTCTATTTTATTAAGTATAAGGGTAATCAAGGAATAAAAGGGCAGAACCATTATTTTTAATGAATTTATTCACCATATTACTTCTAAATAAACAAAATTTATATTATGATAATTATAGTAAGATATGACAAAATACCCTGAAACATCATTGAAATCATTATTCTACAGGATCACTTTACAAAACAAGGCAAATTATTTCAGTTGAAAATTAAACCTTAAGTAGAATCTGTATAAAGAGATGAAAGAAAATATATATATATAAAAATAAACTGATAGAAATTTTCATTCACCGAAATTGTAAGCATTATAAATTGAAATGAAAAATAAAGCAACCTGAGAATCGATACATTCATTTATACAGAACTCTATAGGAAGATAAATTATATGTAAATGTATATCAGTGTAAACCATATGATAATAATATCATAAGAGGGCACTCCAGAAAATTATATAAAATTTAATTTTAAACCAGATAAAATAGTACTGATATTGAGAATCTGAAATCCATACACCGACTATATTAATAATAAAAATTTACAGTCCAGAGGTATTGTATGGTACTGGGAACTTTAGAAAGGAATCTATCTAAAATTTCTGTAGAATAGCGAAGAGGCTAAGAAGGCAATAAATGTATTAAAATATAATAACAATGGTATATTCATAGCTCCGGGGTAACAGACTATAAATACTCGATGAAGAGCTTGTAAACTGACCTGTGTAGAGGGAAACAAGTCAAGTATTAAGAAGAGAAATATTCCGAAAAGCCAGAGTATCATTTTGACAACGAAGGACAGATGATAAATGAAAACGTTACCTGCGTCACATAGTAGATAAAAATTTAATTAGTATGTATAAAATAAAATGAAAATGATTTCAATTTAATAAACCCAGATTGACATTACTAATTACCTGTGACAAACCCAAAGCTATATATTGTCGAAGCTCGACTTCAATACAGAGCTGGAATCGATTTCATTTTAGAATTGAGAGACAGAAATGAAAATACTTATACACAATGAAATGGGCAAATCCATAGAAGAAAATGAAATACGATTTGGGGTTTTAAAAATCCCATCAAATATGAAAACAAGACATATAGTGCCAAAATGAATTAAGGAAAGCTAACTTGGGGTTTCTCTGAACAATAATAGACATCATCGTGGTCAAAATAAGCTCTGCATTTTTCCATTAAGGCCGTATGAAATACATAGGAGGGTTACAAATGCAACCAGAAGAAAAAAATAAAAAACAAAACCGTATTTCATTAACAGAGCTATATTTCAGAGGTATCTTAGAGATGAATTAATATAATGCAGAGTATAAGTTGAACGATGTGTAAATATTCAGAACTAAACTAATAATCAAAATCTTACCGAATGTAAGAGCTTCATATCTGAAGGGATCGTTCTATGAACCAACAATGAAAAATCCTCATCATAGTTCAGGTATGAGACGAGGAGAACTCAACTAGAAGAAAACAAGTTACGATGTAAAAATATAGGAAAATGAAATATCAACCACTAATAATTAACATTAAATATAAAATGAATGCCAAAACCTTAATAAGATCAAACCCTACACATGTCTTGACCTGCTTGAATCGTATGATTCAAGATGGAAGGATCGATGTAATTTAATGCGAAGGACTATTGGGAGTAGTTCCATACGGTTCGAGTTAATACAAAGATACGACTACAACTATAAGATCTAAGTTAACAAAATGCCAGAATTCGAGAAAAAAACATGAAACAAAACCTTACGTTTGAGAAGCATGTTAATAAACTCGACGGTAAGGACACTTAAATGTTGTAGTTAATTCTGGATTACAAACTGACTAGATTGCCAACACATGTCTTGACATGCAGCTCAATAAAAAATGACAATTACATGCACTAAGATCAAAATCAACATTCATTCCAGAGAAATTTTATAGTGAAACAATTCGATGGTATAAGCGAGTTCTTTAACATTATTAAAAGTGAATTACGATTTACTCAATACCTTAATCGAATGTTAATTCATGTGGTGGATAATATATCTTAATCAAATGTTGATATATGTAGTACAATGGTACTATTATATGAATTATGTATGAATCTATTTAGATTGAGATATATTCTCAATCTAACTATGTATTATGTAGTTAGATTGAGATATATTCTCAATCTAACTACATAATACATAGTTAATTGGAGAATATATCTCAACCTAACTAGATCCAACAACCTATTACTAACTAGATTAGATATATTCTCAATCTAACTACATAATACATAGTTAATTGGAGAATATATACAACCTAACAAGATCCAACAACCTATTACAATCTAGTTAGATTGAGAATATATATCAATCTAACTAGATTGTAATACATAGTTAGATTGAGAATATATCTCAATCTAATAGGTTGTTGGATCTAGTTAGGTTCAGATATATTCTCAATCTAACTATGTATCTCAACCTAACTAGATCCAACAACCTATTAGATTGAGAATATATCTCAATCTAACTAGATGTATTATTCAATCTAATATGAATTATGTAATAATTATGTAGTACAATTGTACTATTATATGAATTATGTATGAATAGAATTAATGGCAATACATTCATATAATAGTACCATTGTAAGATTAATGGCAATACATAATTATGTATGAATAGAATTAAGTAGTTGTTGGATCCAGTTAGATTGAGATATATTCTCCAATTAACTTGTTTCCTAAATTTGTGTGTTATTGAGAGATTTAATTAACTTGGTTGATTTTGTGATTAAAATAGTTTTTCCATCATGAAAAATCACTCATGTATTTATATGTAACATTTTTTTAATTAATTTAAACATACTTGTATATTTTCAATTTTTAAAATTTAAATTATAGAAATTTAGAAGTTTATGATTTTGGATAAAAATAACCATCACAACCTCTAAGTATATTCTATAAATATAATATGTAGATCACGATTACATTTAATACATAAAAATAATCAAAATCATAACTGGTAAAACCATTCAAATTAGGCATTAATCAACCATAAACATCAACACACTTATTTCATTATATATATAACATTTATAAAATTAAAAATATCATAAAAATTAACTAATTTATAACTTCTTTTTGACCTATAAATTAAAATAATCTAAAAATATTTGATGGAAGTTAAATCCCTACCATCCACCTAATAATAATCGATAGTTAAATTAAAATTTTGAAATCCCTACTCCAAAATAGACATCCCTATAGACATAATTAAAAAACACCTTAAAATAAAATTTTACATACATATAAATATAAAAACTAAAGTTGCAAATACCATGCTAACGCACTGCGGAAACCCCTCATACTTAAAATACAAAGAGTAAAGGGAGTTATTCTGGAATGGTGCATGAGGCACAATAGTTTCTAAGATTTTACAAATGGGGTAGCAAGCTAAGTGGGCTTGATTGTGGGGAAAACTCCACAGTTAAACATGCTTGATCCAAAGGAATTCTAAGATGGGTGACCTCCAGGGAAGTCCTCGTTACTGGGTGCAAGCCCTAGAAGTGATGATTGATGCTATGTGATTCATTTCACTAGTTTCAATCCCACTTCTTCAGTGTTAAGTGGGTTATTCAAAAAAAAAATCATGAGAAATTAGATAGTTACGACTACTTCTCATGGAAATGGTCATATGTGAATGACTAAATTAACGCAATTGAATCCCAAAAAGGATATCTAATATAACACACTGCGGAAACCCCTCATACTTAAAATACAAAGAGTAAAGGGAGCTCTTCTTGAATGGTGCATGAGGCACAATAGTTGCTAAGATTTTTCAAATGGGGTAGCAATCTAAGTGGGCTTGATTGTGGGGAAAATTCCACAGTTAAACGTGCTTGAGCCAGAGGAATTCTGGGATGGGTGACCTCTTGGGAAGTCCTGGCTATCGGGTGCAAGCCCTGGAAGTGATGATTGACACTATTTGATCCATTTGACTAGTTTCAATCCCACTTCTTCAGTGCTAAGTGGACTATTCAAAAAAAAAATCATGAGAAATTAGTTAGTTATGACTACCTCTCATGGAAATGGTCATATATGAATGACTAAATTAATGCAATTGAATCCAAAAAATGATATCTAATATAACGCACTACATAATCCCCTCATTCTTAAAATACAAAGAGTATAGGAATATCTTCTTGAAATTTTCATGAGGCACAATAGTTGCTAAGGTTTTGCAAATGAGGTAGCAATTTGAGTGGGATTGATTGTTGGGAAAACTCTAGAGTTAAGATCTCTTGAGCCAAAGGAGTTCTAGGATGGGTGACCTCCTAGGAAGTCCTGGTTACTGGGTGCAAGCACCGGAAGTGATGATTAACGCTATGTGATTCATTTCACTAGTTTCAATCCCACTTCTTCACCCATGTGAGCATCAGTCGATGCAATGAGTGCTAAGTGGACTATTCAAAAAAAAAAACATGAGAAATTATTCAGTTACGACTACCTCTCATGAGAAATATATATATTAAAATATTATTCAATAAATATTTTTTTTTTTATATTAACAAAGCTATAATTGCTTTGTTTTAATATAAAGTTTTTATTTTTTTAGCAATAAATATGTTATTGATTTTTAATTTAGGTGTTTATTTATTCTATTGTTTTTATTGATTGAATAAGTGCAGATCTTTTGAAAAGTGTTATGTTGTGTAAGTTGGATAAAAAACTATCTATCAAATGTTGATGCATTTTTTCTCCCACAACATTATATAAAAATGAACTTGATGTTCATCTACATGAAGATGATGAATCCTTAGTTATAAAGTTAGTTGAAAGAGAAAACCCGTCATATAAATGCAATGATTAGTTACCCACACATTCAGATGGACTATATTTTCTTTATATCAATTTCAACATTTTGATAATGCTTAATGTTTGTAAATGCCATGTTGGGCTATCGATAGACATTCCTGATCAAAAGGTGTTTCAACTCGTTTTTTGTAGAGAATCCTAGTTGATCAAGAGAGTGTTAGATACTACTTGTGTTTGGTTTGCTTGTTAGTTCAAGAAAAATTCTATTCCAAATTTGTAAGTAGTTGTTGGATCTAGTTAGATTGAGATATATTCTCCAATCAACTTGTTTCCTAAATTTGTGTGTTATTGAGAGATTTAATTAACTTGATTGATTGTGTGATTAAAATAGTTTGTCCATCATGAAAAATCACTAATGTATTTATTTGTAACATTTATTTTATTAATTTAAACATACTTGTATATTTTCAATTTTTTAAATTTAAATTATAGAAATTTAGAAGTTTATAATTTTGGATAAAAAGAAACTTCACAACCTCTAAGTATATTCTATAAATATAATATGTAGATCATGATTACATTAAATACATAAAAATAATCAAAATCATAACTAGTACAACCGTTCAAATTAGGCATTAATCAACAATAAACATCAGCAAACTTATTTCATTATATATCTAACATTTATAAAAATAAAAAATTCATAAAAATTAACTAATTTATAACTTTTTTTGAACTATAAATTAAAATAATCTAAAAATAATTCATGGAAGTTAAATCCCTACCATTCACCTAATAATAATTTATAGTTAAATTAAAATTTTGAAATCCCTACTCCAAAATAGACATCCCTATAGACATAATTAAAAACAGTGAAAAACTTAAAATAAACTTTCACATACATATAAATATAAAAACTAAAGTTGA
This sequence comes from Pinus albicaulis, assembly GCA_034641835.2. Lineage (NCBI taxonomy): Eukaryota > Viridiplantae > Streptophyta > Pinopsida > Pinales > Pinaceae > Pinus > Pinus albicaulis. The sequence goes on from JAXQQM020070568.1 coordinate 106,529, forward strand.
AAATACCATGCTATACTACTAGGATTCTTCCTTAATTCTCTCACATGTTTGCATATCTAGATTTCTACATGAATTAATGAGTTTTCAGTGCAATATTTTGACTACCAATATAGATCCATCTTAACCATGTATCTAGTAAGATCCGAGAGGGATTAAATCTCTTTAGGTGCAACCCCTTTTTACACTGCAAAACTTAAAATGTTTGCACCTTGAGAGATTTCATCCATTCCACTCTGAATCCATGGTTAAGATGGATCTATATGGATTCTTGCCTATAATTTTTCATTGTTTAAATTCCATTTCTTTATGTAATATTCAACACCTTAAAAAGCTTTGTTATGTAATGAGATTGGAAATTCTAAAGGGCGGAATCTTTGGGGTTGTGATCTTACCCTCTCTCATCAACGATTTCTTGATGATATAATGTTTTTTTCTCAAGTTTATTTAAGAGAGGCCCATTCTATTCTGCAAATCCTTAATTTTTTATGGAAGCTTCGGGAACCATGATCAATAATGATAAATCTCATATTTATTTCTTTAACACCACCAGTTCTATCGAACGTTTCATTGCGTGCACTCTCGGTTTTCAAGTAGGCCGCTTTCCATTGAAACATCTTGGTTTTCCAATGCATTTGTCATCACTCAATTCGGAAAGTTGGGAGGGCTTGATTACTAGCCTCCATAATCATTTGCAAAACTGGGCCCTGAGAGCACTCAATGCACTGAGCAGAGTTATTTTGTTAAGATCTGTACTACAAGAAATTCCCATCTACCAACTTTCTAGAAGAGCTACTCCTAAAACTTTCTGTACTACTTTGGTGAATGTCTTTAAGAATTTTTTATGGAAAGGTGCACAAAATACTGGGAAATGAGCATTATTATCTTGGGACAAACTTTTTAAATAAAAAATAACCAGGGGAGTTGGGCTTCAGGATCCTTTTATCATAAATCAAGTCATGGGTGCCAAACTTTGGTGGAGATGGATACAGGGGAATTCGGACCTATGGAAACATATTTGTGAGACCAAATACGAAATTCCTGCAACAGTTGTTGGAAAATTAAAGATAGATGTTATTCAAAACGGCTCAAATATCTGGAACTTAGCAGCGGCGAACAGGGATCTGATCCATCAACATAGTTTTTGGGAAGTGCGTGGAGCGCAGACAACACTTTTTTGGGAAGACTCCTTGTAGTAGCGTGAGAAGTTATTTAGTATATTGGACTTGGGTGAAATCTTCTTATTACAAACTTACCCAATACAAGACTCATTCATCATTACAATAATACTCAGGTTTATGGACAATGGCGTGTCTGGAAAACAAGGGATCAATGGCTCAATGCACTTGATACAGCTAAATGGAGTAATTTGGCCAGAGAATTGCAAACTCAAAAAATTACAATGACTATTGGAGAGGATATCTTATGATGGGGATATCGAAAAAAAGGTATGTTTACGATTAAAGAAGCCTATTTCCTTAAATCAAATAACAATTAGGATGTCATTGTGCCAATCTGGTATAAAATATGGAATGTGAAATTTTGGCCAAAGATTGAATATTTTATGTGGCTTTTAAGTCATAAACAGACCTTAACCTGGGATCATCTATAGCATAGAGGACTGCAGGGTCCTTATTTTTGTATCATGTTTTGACAAAATGAAGAGACTATCGAGCATTTATTCAACAATTTCCCTTTTAGTAATGAAATCTAGCAGTGAATTGAAGCACTATTTGGACAGAATGATAGATATATAAGTAGTGTTAATACCACTATCTACACCTGGTCAAGTGGAAGCTATAAGAGTGAGGTGGTGAATAGGGCCTGGAGATTTTCTTTAGGATTTTTACTTTTGGGGGTATGGAAAGAGAGAAATTATCGAATTTTCAGAGGTGTTGAAAGACAAGTTCCTCAACTCTGGAATGCTATTGTGGATAATATCAAGGAAACAATTCTGGTGGAACGTTGGGGAGATGATGACTGGTCAATAACAGTTAGGGAGACACGAATCTTGGCTGCTCTTAATTTTAAACCTCAAATGCTTGATGCTTCCTTATGGAAGGTTCACTCAAATGTGAATTCCATTCTGTCATCTTTTACCCCCCCACCGTAGTATTTTCTGAAATTAAATTTTGACAGGGCCTCTAAAGGCAATACCGGGCAGGTAGGGATAGGAGGAATATTCAGATATTCTCTTAGTATTTTTTGTCGTATTTATTCTTATCTTGTGGATTATGTTACCAATAATTAAGTTGAATTGATGGCTTTAAAACAAGGTTTAATTATTGCAATCCGAGAAGGTTATCAAAGACTAGTTGTTGAGGGGGATTCTGCAATGGTAGTTGGTATTTTGAAAAAACTCCAACAGGCAAATCCATGGCAGAAAATAAGTAAGAGCTGGAAAAAAACCAAACTTGTCGAAGATATTGGTACTCTTCTTTCCTAGATAGTATATGTCATCTGCACTCACATTCGCCAGGAAGGGAATGAGGCAGCGGATTATTTGGCGAATTGGGCATGCAATAATATAACCAGACATCTTGACATTAATCATTCTCACCAGGTTTGGGTGGTGGAATTATATCATCTGCTGTGTATCGCGAATAGAGACCAATTTCGCTCGCCCCCGATCGGGGTGCTGGACTAAAGGTTAGGGTCATGTGCATCCACGTGGTGGATGATTTACATTCCCTTGTGTGATTATTATGGAGGTAGTCCTCTGTTGGCAAGTCTCCACTTCTCACATTGATTTGCATGCACCATCCATTTCATATCACCCACCAACTGCCAGATGAGTTACTACAGGGTTGCGCATGGTGGTTGGGGAGCTTTATTTCTTATTTCATTTTCATTACCATTTACTCCTCGTCTAGTTCTTGTATTGGCTTTCTTTAGTAGGCGATCAATATAGACTTGACGTGAATTCTCTGGAGACAGCGTGGATGCTGGTTGTGGTATGACATGGAAATTCTGCCTTTCATGCCCTGTTTTCGCTTTTCGTTTTTACCTCTATTTACTTTGTATGATACATCCCTTCTTCCATTGTTAGAGGAGCACTATACTATTTTTTCAAGGTGGTTTTGCACAGGGAACCTGGGATTTATACATACTGACCCTCATTTTCGCAGTCCCCCTGGTTTGTCTGTTCTCTGGAGTCGTCTTGGTCTTTTCTCGTTATATAATTTTTAGGGTTGTCAAGTTGAACCACTGTATTTGCGGTTCCTACTCCTTCTATCTGGGTTCATGATTGACAGTCTTGCCTATTCAACCGCTATTGTTAAACTTTCTCATGGGCATTTTTCTGATTTCAGCTATCTGTTTCTGCTCTGCATGTATTCTGGGTTTTGTACAGCGCATCTTGTTTACCCTTGCTCTATTGGGATAACGGTGATAGTAGTGTTTGTCGGGCTTAGTTTGATAGGCAGGCAAGACCATCATTTTCTTTCAATTGGTACTGGTATGGTTTCTGTTGTTGTCTTTCAAACTGCAACTAGTATGTCTCAGTTCGAGGCTCTCTTGTTATCTTCTCTGGGCAACGCACTTTTATTATGACGAGACAATGGATTAATATTCTCTGTGATTTTGATATGGGTTGTTTCCTTGTTAATTGACATGATAGTCTTCATTTTTCTCGCACCCTCTTCATTACTGGTATGGCTATCCGCGCTGGGTTCACTGCAAAGGAGCTATCTTTAGTTTTATTACATCCTGTTTTTGACTTACTTCTTTCCACATGATTCCTTTCAAGTTCTACTATTTCCAGTATGGTTAAAGGGCGACCAATGAAGGCAAATCACGATAGGCAGCCTCATCAAGAGGCTGGTAGGAGCAAGAGGGGTAGGAAGTCTAATGCAAAAGTGTTGCAAGGTATTGCTCGGGTATATGAATCAAAGAATTTGGCTAACATTAAAACAAAAATTCATCGGTGGGAAGTTCAAATAGACAGTGAGGATGAAGCCATGGAAGCACAACTTTCTCAAATGGATTTTATAAGAGATCCAGGCAGTACTCGAGGTCGAATCTACCTCTTTCAACAGTCAATGAAGACTTACTGGAAGATGAAATGCCTTCTTGCCAAGGCTATGGCATGTCAAGAGAAAAAGAGTCTCAACTCTTCAATTCTGTTTGAACTACAACAAATGAAGATGGATATGCATGCCATGTTCAAAGCTCAGATTCAGTTGAATGACAGGGTTGGTAAAATAGAAAAGCAGTTGCAAATATCTCAAAGCAGTGAGCAGGTGTTGGGTACCACTACTAATGCTCCAGTTTCTATGGATTTTTCTCGTTAACTATTTTAGATTTCTATAATTTTGGACGTCCTTAGTTTAAATACTTGTTTTATTTGTAAATATTATGACATACTGTAGTTTTTAACACTATAGGTAGTAGGATAAAACAATTTCGTTTTGGGTCTGCATTTAGCTCGATGCGGTGGCCAACAGACCTGGTTTCCTACGGGTAGGTTGAGGTCACTGTATTTGTTTTTTCTTGTATGACAATCTGCCTTATATATTTTGGATAATAGAAAGGTACTACTAAGCTTACAATATATATATATATTTGTTAGATTTCAATTTGACCATAAGAAAGAGTCAAAATGTAAGGATTTATTCATTCAATTAATTTATATAATATAATTTTTTTTTTTTTTAACTATATATAATATATACACAATTTATATTGAAATATTTTACCTAGCATGGGAATTTAAATATTTTATTTATGAATTACATTGTCACATTAAAGGATTTTTCTTAGTATAAATATATTTTTAAATAGACATTAATATTACTTAATATTACATATCTAAAAACTTTAATTATTACTCACATTGAATTTCATCTTATATTTTTATTTAGAAATAATTTAACCTTTTATTTTATTTCTAATTACTTCTTCTATTTTAACATTAAAATGTGGTATTGTTGTTAAAAAAAATGTTTCTTTTAATTGGAAGGAAATGACAAGAATCCTTGAAGTACTTCCTCGCATTTCTTGGATGGTAACCCCAAAGTACTTCCTTGGATGGTAAATTAGGTAAACTATTAGCACTTGATTACAGAGCGTCACCCCAAGAGAATCCAAGAGAGTGGAATTAAGACCACTTGACATTACTCTTAGGGCTTATATTAGTTAATATGAATATTGAGTTTATTTATGTTTTATATTGAAATAATTTTTAAAAATATAAGAACAATGTATTTTCTCTACGCTCAAACGTACTTTAATTTTGTAAAGTTGAGATTAAATTATGTTGTTTCACATGAACATCCAAATATTGTCTTTATACTATATCTTGTTGTTTTTTAATTTAAATTATATTTTATTTTTATTTTAAAGAGAACAGATTATATCCTCTTACTAAAATGTAAATACAAACCAAAAAAAATTGAATAAAGAAAAAGATAACTAATTCTTAAAAAAAAAACATAACTTTGATTTTCATAAGAAATCAAAAACTATAATCCTTTAATTACATAACAGCTCACTTAATAATTTATAAACTAAGCTAAGAAAAATATATATAAATATATCTTAAAAGTTCACTAAATCTTATTTGAAAATGATCACTTCTAAAATAGATACTAACCAATTATCTAATAGCAAAGCTTCCTCACATAACATATCCAACGAAACAAACATTATATAAGTTAACTAATTACTAAAACCAAGGAAAACTAAACTCGTTATTAGAAATTATATAAAAAACTAAAGTTGCATTGAAAATAAAATGTAAATCTGCAGTTTCTAGCACAAGTCCAATGACTATGAACGCAAGAAACTCTAAAAGCAAAGTGATCTTAAGATATGACATAGTCTGTAACAAATTTTAAAAGCATGTAACCATCGGTTTAGTGGAACGAATGGTTAGGCTATTTTTTTTAAAACGAATTAAGACTGATGTTTATTTCAGTTAGAATATTGGAACAAAATTTAAAATTTTATATTGATAAAATTTACTGTGAATTAGTTTCATGAGTAACAATGATGGTAAAAAAACAAAAGTAAAAGTAAATCAAGATCTGGTGTTAGTTGGAAAAACAGTTCCCACAGTTACCCACAGAACTCTGGAATAAATAGAGAATCCAGAGGAGAGTTTGGGGTTGGATCTGTGGAGGAAGGAAGAGAAACTCTGTTAAGCTGAAAAAGGTGTTTCAGAGCAGAGGGTGCAATGGGTTGGAGA
>JAXQQM020070850.1:0-80454 GCA_034641835.2 Pinus albicaulis
CCTCTGTCCAAAATCTACATTACTTTGCCTATTAATTCTGTTGATTTCCTGTAAAAAACTGCTGAAGAAACCTTCATTTACTCCCCCTTTTCTCCATATTATTTCCCTACTTTTCATAAGTTCTCCCTCCATTTATGAAAAATTCCCCTTTCATAGTTAAAGACTCACTTTTTAACTATTTCGGAACCCCCACACCAATTTTTATCCTTGAAATTTCTCATAAAAAATCAAGGTTTTATTGCTATGGACCTAAGCCCCTTGGGCTAAGTCCTAAAACCACTTCCCCACATGTGCCCGTCACCCAAGACCAAGAGCTTAAGCATTAGGGGCCAATCGCAATCGAAGGCCGGGCGGGATACAAATTCCTTTGTAATATTTTAAAAACCCCGATGCGATTAGTTTATATTGATAAGTCTTGCGATGTTTTCTCCACCGTTGATCTTCCCGTCAGATCAACGGTCAGCGCTCAATCGCTCTGTCCCTCTGATCGCAATCGCAAGTCCTTCTATTCGCCTCCCGATTGCGTACCCCGATTAAGTCTGGACCGTCCATTCTTCCTGCAGATCAACGGTCTGCGCTCAATCGCAAACCCATGCTCGATCGCAATCGCAAGTCGCATTGGTGCTGCCCCGATTGGAGCCTTCCGATTTAATCTCAGCCGTCCGTTTTCATGTTGATCCGACGGTCCTCATTCCCTCCGATCGCAAGTCCTACCGCCATTTCAAAGCCCGCCGATTCGTTTTCCGCCGTCGATCTGATCTGCAGATCAACGACCAGCGCTTAATCGCACTGGAAGTTCAATCGCATCCCCTTTTGTGCCACCTCCGATTGAGACCCTCCGATTAAATCTGGACTGTCCACGTGTCCAGATCGGACGGTCCAAAACTGCTCCTCCTTATTCTTCTCCCGCTATCCTTTTGCCTTTCTTTGCAGATCTCCACCGTTGGTTGCCTTCATCCGACGGCTACGCTCCTCCCCCGCCATCCGAAGCAGTTTTAACCTATTCCCGCAGGATTTCTTAACTGATTGTTGTGTTTTGTAGGTGTTTTAATGGTTTTCCATTATAGAACGAAGGAAAGCGAGGGATGGGAAAGACGTTTCCTGTGCCTTCTGGCTATCTTAAAGAGGCCATTCACGGGGCTCTATTCCACGTCTCGTCAGTACTCTATGAGTATTGATGCCGTAAAGCCCAGTGTGGGTCTGCACATCGACAAGACACTGTTTTTAATCAAACACAGTTAAAGAGTATCAGTTTTGAGAATAAAGCACAACAGATGAAGATTGAAGACAGTTTTTATGGGGATTACGGCTAAGACAGTTATCAAAAGCCTAATCCCCAAACTAAAACACAGTTTAAATGAAAAAACCTAAAGTGTTTTATTAGACAAAAAGCCTCCACCGCCACATCTGAGGCGAATTGATTCCTCAGCTACCACCGAGCCACCTGGTGCCTCAAACCATTCAACCAAAGGCTGAGTTATTGAAGAAAATCAGATATCCGCCTCCAGCACAGCCAGGGAGTTACTTATGCAAGGAAACCAATGAATAAATATCTACAGAGTTACTCCAAAACACAACATATGAGCCTCAAAGTCAAATGAAACTCACTTCGAGTTTTAAATCATAAATGTAAAAGTTAATGCAGCATTTCCACCTGTAATTTCTCCAATCGATGCCTCTCAAAGGGCCGAGAAGTCTTCACTCTGCATTAACTGTCTTTGAGATATTTTGTTAAAATCTCACCTCCTCATCTTCCTATAAATACTTCTACCGAAGAGGAAAAAAAGTTGTTGGTTGCAGAACTTGGAAATACTCTTGAGCTCGAGACTTCTATTTGTACATAGTGTTCACTGGCCCTTGAAGCTCTGTTTGTGCTAGAGTAGTTAGGTTGAATAGTGAAGATGATTGCTGAACTGAAACATTGGACTTGAAGTTTGTAGCTGGTTTGACATCAATATAAAAGCTGTTTCATGGGATCCCGATCTATATTGACGGTGATGTTATTCTCATTTGTAACTTGTTGTTTTATTTCTGTTTTCATGTTGTTTCATTTTCCACTGTAAAGAACAGTTTAAACAGCGTTAGGACCTGCTGTATATCAGTAACCTTCTCTGGCTGAGAAATCTTTATTTGAATGTTTTCTTCCAATCTGTGTTATTTAGGAATGACTTAATTCAGTTTAGGCATGAGAATGCTGGCGTTCCCTCATTTTATCGTCCTAGCTGAATATTATTTCTGAATGTTACTTTCAGTATATGTTATGTGATGATGAACCGAAGGAAGATATGGTTAGCCCTGGTCCCAGACTTGTCTGCATAACTAACAGATTGTTTCCCTTGGAATGTGTTAAAAGCTGGCTAGTTTAGAAGCACTTGCTAGATCTTAGACCATTCTGTGTTATCTTTGTGTCTCCCCTTGTTTTGTATGTTTTCTATTGGAAGTGTGTCAAAGGCTGGTTGGTTTAAAAGCACTTACCAGATCCTAGTCCGCTTTCGTGTCCTCCTTAAGTGTTTGCCAAAGGCTGACTGGTTTAAAAGTACTTATCAGATCCTAGGCTGCTCTTCGTTCTGCATCTGTTTAATTCCCGTTCTTAGTGTATCACTCCATTCCATAAATCAAAATTTAAAGAAATCCTTAGACATAGATGACTTGCCCCTTGGATCACACTTGATGTTGTTGTTCAATTAAAGCCCAGATATGACTCCATAGCCCAATGGACTAAAAACCAGCGTTATATCTATCTGTTTGCCAAATCTGTTCTATTTACTTGCAACTTCTCACTTTTGGAACTTTTTGCATTTAGGTTTTTCCCCTCAAGTAACATTTCATGCTCAACCATCCAAAACAAAACAAAACCCGTGGCCTTCATAACTAGCCGTGGCTCGAACACAAAACTTAAGGGAGAAGATGGGTTTAAAAAGGAGCAGTTCAATCTTCAAAGGCAACAATGGAACAAAAATTAATGCAGCGATAGAGGAGTAATGAATTGGAGATGCAGAGGAAACTAAATTACATTTGCAGAGGTGTTGTAACGCAAAGTTTAAAACATAGGCAGAACTGTGAAGTCAACGGGAGTTGAAATACCAAAAATCGAGTTTTTGGAAACCAGCGGGTTCGCATAGCAAAAGGAGTGGTAAGTAGATTTTTCTTTTAGAACACGATATCGTTCATCGAGCAACACGTGGTATTTAGTGGTATCCAAATACCAGTTATTTCGCGTAGCTTTTGGCTTTTAAAACCGGGAGATAGATCGAACGCGATATCTATTCGATTTAGATTTCCTAAGATCCAACGATTTCCGCATCATGAAGTTGTGCAGATGATAACGTAGGTATGTTGGATGGTTTTTTTTAAATAGAATAAATATCATGAGTTGAATGGTTCAATTTCTCGTTGAGTGAATGGCGGGCCAATTAAGTTTTGAATTGAGTAAGTGTAATTCAATCTAAGGCATATTTGGCTGTTGGCGCCTTGGTCCTATTTGCAATCCGGGTTGTAAGGAAATAATTGTATGGATGTTGATAAAACATTATCATACAATAGGCTGAGATTTGCATTGAATAAGGTAAGGGTCGAATGTTTAATACGATAAATATGGATTTTGATTATGGTTTTATAACATATATGAAATGAAAATAAATCCTCATGGTGGCAATTAAATAACCTTGGACATGAGATTTGAATTGAATGTCAGCATGGATCAATATTATGATAAGCATTTGGGGCTTGATTATAAAGTCTGAATTTTAAGAATAAAACCAATGGGTGTTAACCAAAGGCTGGAGTGGTAATTCCATATCATGAAATGAAGTTGGTATTTATGGGAATTCCTAAAGGTGAGAGTAATCTATTCGAAGATTAAAAGTAAGAGCTTTCGCAATTAAATTCAAAGTTTGTGAAATTGCCCATACTTGGAGTCTTATTTGGGGAAAATATTTGGGATGCATTTTTATATGCATAGCTGGTGAAGAGAATGTGGGTTTGGCAGGGGTGATTTGCCATCAAGTGGTATCAGAGCTGGAATAGCTCTGTTTGAAGATTCAAGTTTTTAAAATTGAATTAATTGCATGTGATGAATAAATATCAGATTTTGGAAACTGATGAGGATTGTAGCACAGAGATGCAGTGCAGTTGAAGAAGTGAAGCAAGATCAACAGGATCTTGGAGGTGAGTTGACAAGTATTATTTAACTTTGGTTTGAAGGTTATGCTTGAAGAATTTGGTTCGCAGGCATATTAAAGAAATCTTAGCAGAAAGAAGCAGATCACAGCTGGAGGGCAGTGATAAAGGAGTCCAACAGAGGATTCTAAGTGAATGTGGCAGAACCTGAAGAGATTCAACAGAGGTTGAATGAATAGAACAATTGTGTTCTAAGAATTTTCAGATGAGTGAAGCCTGAAGGAGCAGTGAAGAAATTCTCAAAAGGTTCCAGTAGAAAGAGGACCAGTATTTACCAAAAGACCAGATCCAGAGGAAAGGATTGGTGAGGTAAGTGGCAGTAGGAGAGCTTGCTGTTGCAGAGGCTTGATGCAGCTTATGAGTGAGGAAATCATGGAGAAGAAGATGACTACTGAAAGTCATAAAGGAGAGAGCAGAGGTTCAGAGAGAGACCACATCAGAAAGAGGGAGAAAGATGCCAAGGCAAATGGCATAAGATAGCAAGAATACAGAATTTCACTATGAGTTAGCCAAGACAGAGGAGTCGAGAAAAACTGAAGATGAGGATAGAGGAAAGCTAGAGATTTGGTTGGCTCATGAAGAAGAGAGTAAAGTGGCAGAGGCTACAACAGAGGAGAGAGCAACAGATAAACATGCAGTTTGCAGAAAAGCTAAGAAAGCTTGAACAAAGGATGGATGTACAGTTGGGGTGTACCGAACTCAGAGCAGCTGAGTTGAAAGTGGAGGTTTCCATTGGTGAAATAGAAGAGGAGATCTTTGATGATTTCCTAAACTATTGGGTAAATCCAGATCAACTGGATAATGTAAAACCTTATATTTTTGTAGCTGACAATTGTGATGTGATTACAGGTTTTACTGAGGAGGATGCACAATCTTGTGAAGCTTTCACAAGTATGGGAAAGTATCTTTCAGGAGATAAATACTCTGAAGAAAAAAGCAGTGATGCTTTTGTACTTGAAGCTGTTATAGTACAAGAGGAAGTTCTTGTGAATGAAGAAGAGGATCAGCTTGAAGAGCTGGTATATAAACCAACAGTTGAGACTGTTGAACTTTGTGATTTTCAAACTGAAACTTTGTGTGTGAATGCAGGGATGGTACATGATGATGATATACTTCAGCAATGCACAAGGAAATTGCATTGTTGGAATACTTGTTGGAGCATTCAGAGTATGAAAGAGAGATTGCAGAAGGTAGAGTTCATCACAGGGAACAGGAAAACATCATGGGAGCAGATGATGTGAAAGGAAGACTAGTTGATAGTCTTGAGAATTCTTCAAAGAATTCTTTGGGCGGAGAGAATCAACATACTGATGTGCTGATAGTGGAGGAAAATTCATGACATCATACTGAAGTGCTAGCAGAGAAAATTAAGGCACTGAGGCCTTATGATTTTTGTTTTAACAAGTGTTTTCTGAATGCAGGTGTTGTTGCAGGTGCTGGAGAACATTTCACTCAGTTGAGCAGTCAAATCAAGAAGAAAGAAGAAAATTCTATGGAAACATCTAATCCATGGAATGAAGAAGTTAAGTTGCTGGAAATGACGCTGAATAGTCAAGATTCAGTGCAGGAAAAGAATTCTTAGTTTCAGAATTGGGAATTGCAGAGGCAAAGAGATGAAGACAGCAGAAAGGAGTAGACTATGTACCCGTCCAGTAAATTGATGATAGGAGAAGGCAGAGAAGAAGTTTTCTGTTGCAGAAAACAAGAGGGCGTGGATGATTGGGTGGCAGCAAGAAATCAGCAATTCGAAGAATTATTGGACAGAGAAATTGAACAGATAAGAAAGATAATGATGAAATTATCTCAGAGAAAGATATCAGCAAGGAAGAGAAGCAGCAGCAGCAGCAAAATGAAGACAAAGATAGATTGTGAAAGTGCAGCCAGTGGAGCTAGGCAGCATAAACTATGGAGACCTGGAGAAAAGAAGCAAACAACAGAAATTGATGATAAGTTGCAGAACAAAGTGTGGGATCCAGGGAGACAAAGACTTAAAACACATGATCAGGAGATCATGATCATTTTCAACCTTGGGAGTCTGATGCAGGGGCATTAGATTCAAAAAATACTTTATATTTTATCAAACATAGGGGGTCTTATGTTTGTGAGAAAATATTGATTTTATGTAAATATTAATGGGATTTTTGAGAGATTTTAATTAATTATTGTGAGGATTTGTTAATGTTCCCAAATGATTTGGAGAACATGAGAGAAATTAGATTTGAGATATCTAAGAATTAATTATGAAGCCTAAGTTAGATTTGGTTTCAAGATTTTAGGGATAAAATCTAGATTGTAGGGGTGTTGAGATATTTGAGGACTTTGTTGAGTTATTAAAGGGATTTGAACCTAAATTGGTTCAACATTATTGTATAAATGTAATAAGCTAAAAGGAAAAAGGCAGAAAGAATAGGAGAGAATAGATAGTGAGGTTTGGACAACAGAGTTTGTAAGCCTACGGGCAGTTGGAAGGGCCATGAATTTTGAATATCTGGCCAAGGACAAAAGTTTGTAAGTAATTTCATGTTTATATATGAGGAATTGGTTCTGAGTTGTGCGCATCAATTGATTGAAGTATGTTGGGTAAAATCCTGTATATGAAATGTATGCATGGTGTATGCTATTTAATAAACAAATGTATATTTAGCTCTGTAATTGAGTTGAGTTCAGATTTGACATTGGGCATATCGGCCTTGGATTAAAATAAAAAGGGAAGATTGCAATTGATGAATGTTTGAGTTTCTATGGATAAGCATATGATAAATTTTGTAATAGATGAGGCTATGCATACGAGGGAAGAATCGATTTTAATGTCGATTTGTGTTTTGAATCTGAATGAATTGTTGAATTGAAAAACGTTGTGAAAGTTTGTTAGAACGCGTTACTAAGTGTCACATTGAAAGAATGGTATGCAATCGAATGATGCATGAAGACAAAACGATGAGGTTTGAAGGCACATTCAGATTTATGGTAATCAAATCCTATGCAAGGAACTTTGACTGAAGACTCAGTGAACGCGCAGAGAGAGATGCGTAGTGGAAGGTCTGAAGAATTCATTAAATTCGATGAGGTTTTGTGAAGGTCGAAGGCGATATTAATTCTGACTTTTGAATATCTTAAATTATGAGTTAAACTCTGATTTACTATGGAATCTGGTAGAGTCCGAAAGTTGAAATTGGGTAGTTTAATCTGGCATCGTTTCACTGCTTGCTTAAGTCGGTATCAAGTGAGCTCGAACACAGCACTTAAGGGAGAAGATGGGTTTAAAAAGGAGCAGTTCAATATTCAAAGGCAACAATGGAACACCAATTAATGCAGCGATAGAGGAGTAATGAATTGAAGATGCAGAGGAAACTAAATTACATTTTCATAGGTGCCGTAATGCAAAGTTTAAAACATAGGCGGAACTGTGAAGTCAACGGGAGTTGAAATACCAAAAACCGAATTTTTGGAAACCAACGGGTTCGCATAGCAAAAAGAGTGGTAAGTATATTTTTCTTTTAGAACGCGATATCATTCATTGAGCAACACGTGGTATTTAGTGGTATCAAAATACCAGTTATTTCGCGTAACTTTTGGCTTTTAAAACCGGGAGATAGATCGAACGTGATATTTGTTCAATTTGGATTGCCTAAGATCCAACGAATTCCGCATCATGAAGTTGTGCGGATGATAATGTAGGTATGTTGGATGGTTTTTTTTAAATAGAATAAATATCATGAGTTGAATGGTTCAATTGCTCGTTGAGTGAATGGCGGGCCAATTAAGTTTTGAATTGAGTAAGTGTAATTCAATCTAAGGCATATTTGGCTGCTGGCGCCTTGGTCCTATTTGAAATCCGGGTTGTAAGGAAATAATTGTATGGATGTTGATAAAACATTATCATACAATAGGCTGAGATTTTCATTGAATAAGGTAAGGGTCGAATGTTTAATACGATAAAGATGGATTTCGATTATGGTTTTATAACATATATGAAATGAAAAGAAATCCTCGTGGTGGCAATTAAATAACCTTGGATATGAGATTTGAATTGAATGTTAGCATGGATCAATATTATGATAAGCATTTGGGGCTTGATTATAAAGTCTGAGTTTTATGAATAAAACCAATGGGTGTTAACCAAAGGTTGGAGTGGTAATTCCATATCATGAAATGAAGTTGGTATTTATGGGAATTCCTAAAGGTGAGAGTAATGTTTCGAAGATTAAAAGTAAGAGCTTCCGCAATTAAATTCAAATTTTGTGAAATTTCCCAGACTCGGAGTCTTATTTGGGGAAAAGCTTTGGGATGCATTTTTATATGCATAGCTGGTGAAGAGAATGTGGGTTTGGCAGGGGTGATCTGCCATCAGGAAACAAGGGGACGATCTGGCTACACACATCACCACCTTTCATCTATGGACTGTTTCTAACTCCATGGTGGATGATAGTATCTAGCTTAGACTTTTCCCCCGCCAGGGAAAATTTTAGGGGCTAATATTCGTAGGTGGGCTAATTTTCCATGTTTTTTCCAAAAAAAAGATTCCCCAATTTCCATTTTTTCGAAAATTGATTTGCCCGAATTTTATAGTATAAAATTATTTTACCCTAAAAATCGCCAAAATTTTATATATACTAATATAAAATAATTAGAAACCTAAATATTTTTACAAAAATATCATCAAATATTTTACAATTTACATGTTGGGGACTAGTAAGATTCTCCAAGGTTTCTAAACTTTAAGATAAACTTCCATCCTTAAAATTTTCCCTGTCCCCCACACTCTCACACGCAAAACTACCAAATGGTACATTTAGTTACCAAGTGGGGCCGTCAATACTTTTGGCGCCTTAACTACGAAATTTCTTAAGAACTTCCAATTACCTATTCAATACGAAATTGGAATGGAACTCTTAACCTCACTGCACCAAGACACCACCACCCACATCTCCGATCACATTCATGAATGGAGACATAGGCGGAGGCTCATCAAAGCACCAATCCTGGATCATCTCTTATCCAACTAGTTTTGTAAGTCACTCTTACCACCCCTAGGTAAGGACGTTTTCTTATCTGGTGTGGTCACGGAAGACCAATCCATCTGTCGTGTGCAAAATTTAGATCTCATTTATTCGCAATCTGGTATGTTGTATGACTTACTCCCCCATTCCCCTGGAAACCCGAATCCTCCCGCTACTCAATTACCCGGAGCGTGCGCTGACGAACTCGTTGGTGCCACCTATGGCATAGCCATAAAATATCTTAGTAGGCAGACTTCCTAGGCATCTTCAGCTTCCGCTTCCCCTAACCAATTGACTACTCTTCCCACCACTGAGGTAAACTCTATGCAGTCTACACAAAAACCTAGTGTCAAGAACAAGAAGAACAAGAAGAATACCTCTCCTTCTGAAGAGAAGTCCGGTACTCAGAATAATCCCAATCAGAAAAATGTTGCTAAGAAGGACAAAGGAAAAGAGAAAACCATGAGATTTCCTTGCAGAATTTGTGTGGAGGACCACTTGACATACAAATTTCCTCGACAGTGAGAATGCACAGATTTTATGATGAACAAGGACTCTGGAAGGACACCTACCATCCTTCACAATCCCTTCCCTAATCCACAACAGAAACATCAACACATGTTTGCAAACCCACCACAACCCCCACAAAGGGGAAACGGTGGTACTCATCCTTCCAGTGAAGGATCATTCGCCATTTATGGCCTAGAAAGTGTTGAACTCCAAACCTGAGCTAAACTCTATGGAAATCTAGTCATTGAGGCTTAAGAACTTGGTAAAAATTCGAATCCACCACCACCCAACGATTTTCATATCAAAAGGCCTAATTTGTCCCCCCAAAGGGACACTTTGACGCACAACTCATAACACCTCTACACATGTTGCCCAAAACTACAACATTGTAGAAGATTTGGTGCAAGCACCGTAAACCATGTATGCACTCGAAGTATTACAAACGTGACCAGTGCAAAGGAAAGCCCTGCTTTCGGCCATTGGTGGAATCGACCCCCGAGATTCTACGATAGCCATCTTTGACATGGGGAAATCCAAAACTTGCCTCTCACACCAAATTTCTTTATAGGTACAAGTTGTGTCGAAAGAAAGACCAATCCATCGCACTTTCATAGACGAAGGTGCTTCGACCTGCATTATGTCAACTTCTCGCTGGCTCGCTTTGGGTTCTCCCACTTTGTCTTCGTTGTCAAATTTCCTTCAAGCTTTCAATGGCCAAAATTTCCTCCCAAAATGCTACCTTGTTAGCTTTCCCATTTCACTTAGTGGGAAAATGATAACGGTGGACATAGAAGTCGTTGATCGTCATCTCGACTATAATCTGTTGCTGGGTTGCAGTTGGTCTTACGTAATGACTGCCATTGTCTCTTCAGTTTTCCGACTCATCCTTTTTCCATTGGATGGGAAAATAGTTGTAGTGGATCAGTTATCCTTTTTCACCCCCAATTATTCCACGTTACCAAGTAGCACTGTACCCCTAGTAGGAGGCGCTTCTGACTCGTATGTCAACGTCGGTACCGGTCTTCTGAAGGCATCTTCCCTGATGCGTTGTTTTCCTCTCCTGTCACTTGAGGTTCCACGCACGATTGTAATGATATCCACCATTTTGGATGGCTCTATTGATCCATGGATCCTAACGGCGCCTTCAGAAATTGATTCCTATGGAGATGAGATGCCACTATGACCAATTGAGTTGGTTTATCAAGCCATCCAAAAAGCACCTAAACCCTCCACTACTTTGGTTTCGACCAATGGTAACCACCCTCTCGCCCATCAAAGTTCCTTATAAATATCTCCTCAATGAATTCTTTCCTACGGATGAAGTTATTTGAGAGATCATGTCTCTAGAAGAACGAACTTATGGAGAGTTCCATCATCACGCTTCGATGTTTAATTCGGACGTGACCACTACTCAAATCCCATCTTTTGACCCACCTGAGATTGTTCCCTCCGCTTACATGAATGTTCAAACTATCGATATGGAAGGGAACATGGGAAATATTTCCAATACTATACTCATAGATATCTCGGTCAAAACGGGTATCACGGAAAATATTCAGGTTGGAGCCGATTGCGATCCCCAGGAAATTGCATGCTTCACATCCCTTTTTAAGGAATTTTGTCGAGCACGAAATCAATATTTATGACAATGCCAAGCCTGTACGGAAAAGGCTACGACCTGTCCACCCTCGCAAAGCAGCTATCATCAAGACTAAAGCCGAAAAACTCTTACACGCTGGTTTCATCTATACCATTCCTCTAACAGAATGGGTTTCCAATCCGGTTCTCGTAGATAAAAAACAAGGAACCATCTGGGTCTATGTTGATTATCGTGATCTCAATGCCGCTTTCCAAAAAGACAATTATCCTACTCCATTTATAGATCATATTCTTAACGATTGTGCCAGATGTGAATATTTCTCCTTTATGGATGGCTTCTCGGGATACAACCAGATAGCGCTTAAAAAATATGACCAACATAAAACCGCCTTCAATTATCCTTGGGGCAAATTTGCGTATCGTAAACTCCCATTCGGTTTGAAGAATGTGGGAGAAAATTTTCAAAGGGCTATGGACTATGCATTTCACGATATCAGACACATTGTACAAGCTTAATTGTATGACCTTCCGTCTCACTCCAAGAAGCGAGCCCATCACCTTGCACATCTTAAAGAAATATTTGGTCGGTGTAGGTTCTACAACATACGTATGAATCTGCATAAGTGTGTAATTTTTTTTGAGTTTGGACATCTTCATGGGTTCATTTTTTCTAAGCACAGGATTAGGGTTGATCCCGATAAGGTTAAGATGATCATTGAAATACCTACGCCACAATCCATTCTGAAAATCCAACGTTTGCAAGGGAAGGAAAACTTCTTACTTCGTTTCATAGTAAACTATGCTGAGATGAAGAAAGGCATTATGCACTTGCTTAAGAAAGGGATACCATATCTGTGGGATGATTAGGCTCAACTGTCGTTTGATGCCTTGAAACGAGCACTCTTTTCTGCCCCATTTCTTAGTGCCCCTAATTGTTCGCGCGACTTTCTCCTCTACCTGGCAACCTCACCATCCTCACTAGGAATGGTTTTGGTTCAAGTTCATGAAGACGATAGTGAGCATGTGATATATTATTTGTCAAAAGGTCTCATTGGAACTGAACTACGATATTCACATGTGGAGAAAGTATCTCTCATGGTGGTCTTCATTGTCACCCACCTCTGACACTATATATTACTACCATAGACTACCATAATTTCTCTAGAGAATCCCATGCGACACATATTGTCTCGTCAAATCATTGGAGGAAAAT
Source organism: Pinus albicaulis (assembly GCA_034641835.2). Taxonomy (NCBI): domain Eukaryota; kingdom Viridiplantae; phylum Streptophyta; class Pinopsida; order Pinales; family Pinaceae; genus Pinus; species Pinus albicaulis. Next base: position 12,502 of record JAXQQM020070850.1, read on the forward strand.
ATTCCAAATGGATTGTAATCCTCCTACAGTTTGATTTGGTTTTCACTATTGCCAAAGCAAAGAATTCTCTAGTCTTCGCCGAATTACTGTTGGACCTTCCCAGAATTGACCCGGAAGATGTAGCTCATAATCCATTTCCTGATGAATCTGTCTATCTGGATGATTCTTTTGATTCTTGGTATGGAGAAATTCTTGTCTACCTTCAAACTCAACAATTCCACCCAAATCTCACGTTTGACGATCGTCGTCATATTCGTCACCAAGAGAAACACTACCTTGTGCTAAATGATACTATATATTGTCGTGGTGTCGATACTATTCTTCGGCGTTGTCTCACTCTTAATGAGGTGGAAGAAGTTTTAAATGAATTTCACGTGGGGGCATGCAGTGATCATATTTCTGGCATAGCTACTGCACATAAAATCTTGTGTGTAGGATAGTACTGGCGCACTTTGTTTAAAGATTGCATCGCAGCAGTCCAAAAGTGCCATATGCGTCAATTTTCATGAAGAAAATGCGCGCCCATCCCGCCCCTCTTCATCTGATTATCTCCGTTGGTCCTTTTGATAAATGGGGGAATAGACTTCGTTACATGCAATCCCACTTCTGTGGATGGACACTGTTTGAACAAGGTCTCCTACAAGCTGCGAAACTGGTCCGATTTTGTATATTTTTTATTATAATTAGTCTAGCAAATGGGTTTTGGGGTTGGAAAAAGCCCTGAAAGCATTGTAATAGGTTAAAGGGTAGACCTGGGGTCCGAAAAACATGGTTTGCGGACCATAGGAAAGATTAGTAAAGATTGTTATAAATAGAGGGAAATTTTGGGATTGTAGGTAGAAGAGGATGAAGAGCTCCTGATGCAAATTGTGGTTTAGTAGATCTGTTTGGGTTTTTGGGGAAGGACTCCTGCTAGATGTGTGCGCGGAGATCCAAAGTCCTGTTATGTGCGAACCCTGCTGTTGTGTGCACAGGTCGGAGAAGGAAGACTTTGTACGGGGAATGATGAATAAGAAAGGTTGTTTGAGGAAGCGAATCTATGTTTAATTTTATGTGGGGACAGGCATTGTAAGAGGGAATTGATGAATTGATGAATAAGAAAGGTTGTTTGAGAACTGAATCTGTTAGCCACCTATAACATTGTTGTTATACCAAAAGGTGGATAAAAATTTTGGGAGCCTCCAAAGAATAAATTTTATCACTAAAAATTATTGGCTCTTGAAGTCTCTATAAGGCCTCCTGCCCTATCCCTCTATCCAAATCCTGCACTGCTATTTTCATCCTAAAAACCTCTGATTTCCTACAAAATCCACAATCAAATACTGCTGCAAAGGACCCATTCTCCCTTTTTCTTCTCCTCACAACTAACTCAGTTCCTTTTTCTCCATTTCCCATGGAAATCCTTCATTTCTTCATTTCTTCTTTTTTCCCTCATCAAAATTTATTCCCTAAGGTCTAAGACTCTTTTTTAGCCTTATCGGAAGCCTTCATTTCCTTTGAAAAACCATTGAAAACCATAGAAAACACACATCTTCTATGTGCTGGACTTAAGCCCCCTGGGGCTGGGTCTCTAACCCTCTTCCGCCCATAAACCCGAGTGCCATAACCCGTTGCTAAACCTATCGGGCGCTTATTCATTTTTCTCCACCCGAAACATCAAAAACATTTGAAAATGATGAAAATCAGGTTTTGATTAAATTTCAAAGTTTTCTGCCCGTGAAAATTAATGAAATAATTTCGACCGTCGATCTGCTCCGCAGATCGGACGGGGCAGAGTGCTACTTGCCTTGTGGACCTCGCCATTCCCCGCGCTGTTTTCCAAAACCCCGGTTTATTCCGCACCACTCTTCGGGCAAAGGCTGTTTTGGCCCGAGGCCCAGCGATTCTGCACACCTCTTGACACGCGCCCCCTTTACCATCCAAAAACCACCGCCTAAAGCCATTTCCCCACGCGTTATCCGTCGGACGAAGGCCGCTCAGCGGAATCAACGATAACTGTTCGATCTGGCCTCACGCATTCGACGGCTCTCATCCGTTTTAATCACCCGCCCTTTAACGAAGATGTATGCGATTTATCCGGCCCCCGGCGCAACCGAGAATCCATATCCGCCGTCGATCTCTGCAGATCGACGGTCCACATTCAATTTCCTGATTCCATTGCACAGTCAACACTTCTCCGCCGCTGACTTTTCCACTCGCCCCCGACCGTTGATCACCGCGCGATCGACGGCTCCGATCGCCCCACTCCCCCGCACACCTTCCGATGCAAATTTCCATATAAACGCAGGATTTTATAATTTCGTTTGTATTTTGCAGGTTTAAGGTTTTTTCTGCCATGTTTGAAGAGAACTCGAAGGACGGGGGTGACGATTCTCGTTCTTTCGATTTGTCAAAGAAGATTGACTGCAGGGTGTAGAACTATGTTATCAACAAGGTTTCATGAGCCTTTGTTACCATGTGCCCCTGTAAAACTCAGAAAATATGAAGAAATCACAATAAAAAAGTATCAGATTTCAGAGAGCAGAAATGGATCAGAGCAGAGATTTAGTGGACAAGTCGGCAGGGATTACGGCTAAGACAGTTATCAAAAGCCTAATCCCCAGCCCAAAACACAGTTTGAAAGGAAAACCTAAAAAGTGTTTATCAGACAGAATGCCTCCACTGCCATATCCGAGGAAAATTGATTCCTCAACCACCACAGCACCACCTATTGCCTCAAAACACTCAATCAGGAGCCGAATTTATGGAGCAGGATCAGATATTTTGCCTCGAAACAGCCAAAGAAGTTACTTCTGCCATGGAATTTATTGACAGATGTCCGCAGAGTAACCCTAATTGTACACAGAGCCTCAAAGGTCAACAAAGCTCCCATCGAGCTAAAATCATAAGTGTAAATCAGTTAATACAGCGGAACACCTGTACAGTTTCTTCGTTGAGCCCCTCAAAGGCCAAGAAGACATTAATGCCTGTATTAATTGATTTTGAGATCTTTTATCAGATCTCACCTCCTCATTCTTCTATAAATACTTCAGTAGAAGATGAGTGAGGGGTTGGTTGGTTGCTATGTATTTGTTGAGCATCGTATTGTAATTGAGCTGAAGACTTCTGTTTGTAAATAGTGTTCACTGGCCCTTGGAGCTCTGCTTGTGATAAATAAGTTAGGCTGAATAGTGAAGATGATTGCTGAACTGAAACATTGGACTTGAAGATTGTAACTGGTTTGACATCAATATAAAAGCTGTTTCTTGGGATCCTAGTCTATATTACTGGTGAAGTGCTTCTTTCTTTGTTAATTGTTTTCTTTCTATGTATGCCATATTGTCCATGTTCCTCTATAAAGAACAGTTTAAACAGGGTTAGGATCTGCTGTATATTAGCAACCTTCTCTGGCTGAGAAATCTTTATCTTAATGTTTTCCTTGAACTTATTTATTTAAGAATGATTCAATATAGTTTAAACAGTTAGGAATGTTGGCGTTCCCTCGTCCTTCTGTTTGCTTAAACATTGTTCTTGAATGTGATTTCCATTATTTTCTATTAAAGTTAGACTAGAGAAGTTATGGTTTGCCCTAATTCCTAGATTCTTTTCTCCAAAGGCAGATTCTGAAAGTTTCCCTTGGTGTTGACTAAAAGCAGACTAGGTTTAAAAGTACTTTATCTGATCTTAAGTTACACTTTGTTTTTCTTATATGTTTTCATACTTTCTGAAGGTAATTATGTGGATTACTGGATTGTTTGTCAATTAAGCTACTTTAATACAAACTTGCCCAAGAATTTTATGGTTAGCCCTGTCCTTGGTTGGTTTCAAACAGTTACTTAAGAGGCTTTTCTTGTTTGGACTGACTATAAATCCTCTGAGAAATTATTATCAGTTTCCACCCCTCCAACACTTTATTGTTTCCATTCCATCACTTTAATCTCATTAATATTGTGATATGGATGACTTTCCCCTTGGATCACACTTGATGTTGTTGCTCAATTAAAGCCCAGATATGACTCCATAGCCCAATGGACTAAAAACCAGCGTTATATCTATCTGTTACCCTAAGCTGTCCTATTTGCTTGCAACTTCTCACCTTTGAAACTCTTTGCATATAGATCTTTTCGCCTCAAACAACAAATCATGCCCAACCATCCAAAAACAAAAAAAAAACCCTTGGAATTCATAACTAGCCTAATATCATTACCTTAAGCTTTCAAAGACAAATCCATCTTTGTACATATTGGAGAGATCCCTCTCCGGATTCAGGAGGGCTAGATCCTAGAATCCCAAAGTTGGTTGAAATGATGTTAAATCTGTGATCTGAGTTTTGTTAATCTTGCTTATTACAGAGACCTAACATTTCTGGTGACTCCACTGCGGAATTACAAACCCATAAGTTTTTAATGATAATTATACGATATTCAGAGATTTGGTTCATAGAGCATTTGCTTTATTAACCAGCTCGAGCCACCAGTAACATTTCTGGCGACTCCGATGGGGACTTGAGTTGAGTTTTCACCTTATTTCCCTTTTATTTTCACACAAACTTTGAAGAGTAAAAATCAGCCTTTCCAAGCACTACCAAGAAATGGTAATCATGATGAAATTTGTTTGAATCAGTGACAAACTAGGTGAACCCTAGGATTCTTATAAACCTCTATCAAACCTTGGAAAATCAGCTAGTTTAGCCATAAGGATAGACTGTCTTTGTCTCACAACCGTAGCTAAGTTTTGAAACAAAGTTAGGACATTCTTAAAAAACCACGCAAATTGAAAAATAATCCAGAAAATACCAAAAACATTTCAGATTGGTGGTAAAACACTTGTTCCTACATATCACTTACCTTTGATGTGTTTTACCTTATACTCTTAGACAGAGTCTGGAAAGGGCCAGGTAGCCTTCGGATCTCATCCTCTTTTAGAGGTGAAATATCTGGTGAATGCCCTCCCAGCCAATCTCTGGTTAGAGTTTGTTGTGTTTCGAGATATCCTTGAAAAGGGATGTCTCACAAGCACTGTGGTGGACAGTGTACTTCTTTGAACACACTCTAGACTTTCCACCTGGTGACTCCACAATCCTGAACAGACCTTAAGACTCCACTGGGAAGAACCCTTATCATTATAATATCATTCAAATCCAGTTAGAGGATTGTAGGATTAAAATTGTGAAAGCAGATTAGTTAACCTCTCAAAGATTGTCATATCTGGTTGAACTTTTCTGGTTTATTTGGGTCTAAAAACACAGCATAGTGGCTCCTAGAAAGATTCACACTAGAGCCCATCCTGACCCTAATCCACCTGAGATAGTTGATGACCCAGAAAGTATCCTTTGGAAATCTCCTAAGATTAAATTATCAACTGTTTTCAGATCACCCTTGAGAGCTAAATCGGTTCCTGAAAATCTTTCAGCTCTACAACAATCACAAGCTGACTTGGTTAATCCATTCAGGACTAGGTCATTTGGTGATTTAGACCAACTAGATTCTGAGTCTTCACTATCATCTCCTGAAACAAGTGAACATCTTGGTAACAGAGAAACAACACCTCCTTATTTACACTTTCTGTTGAATTTAGGTGTCCCTCATCCAAGATCAACTCAACAATCTACTATTGTTCCATCCACATCTGCTCACCCTACATCCACTGTTCAAACCACCCCACTTCAGCCCACTCCACCTCTTGTAAACCCACCCCCACCACCTATCATGGAAGCATGGTATGCTCCCTTAGTCCTTCCTGTACCATTAATCAATCTTCCACAGAACTATCAGTCCAAAATCCCATTGTATGATGCTAGCAATGCTACAACATCATCACAACATGTGGGAAAGATGAATGACTACTTTGATAGAAATGAAATTGATAATGATTCTGTCAAGCTCAGATTATTTGCTCAGAGTTTAGGGGGAGAAGTGAGAAAATGGTTTAAAGCCCTAGCTCCCCACAGTATCAACAATCTCTAAGGCTTCCATCAAACATTCTTGAACAAATGGGAAGTGAGGAAGAATCCTCTCCAGGTTCTTTCTGACTACAAAAATCTCCATAGAAACCCAGGAGAAAGTGTACAAGCTTATTGTACCAGATTTAACAGTGTGTATAATGCACTTTCTCCTGAACTAAAACCTCCACAGGGCTCAGCCTTAAACAAATTTCCTGAAGGATTTGACACTGACATGACCTATTCACTCAGAGAAAGAGATTTTGCAACTCTTGAAGACATGCAAAGAGGTGCTCTTTCTGTGGAAGTCAACCTAATGGAGAAGAGAGCGAGGATGAAAGCTGAAAAGAGAGTATCTTTTAGACAGGAATCTACACCCACTACCTCAAACTTGAAGATGGAAAGAATTTTGGAAGAAATGATGAAGAAAATGAGCGATCTGGAGAGAGCACAAGCAAGTCAAAACCAAACTGCTCCTCAAAACAGAAACCAAAGCCATAATTAGAATGCTAGAAGGAACCAACCTCCTAACCGACTGAGGGAAGATGATCAGCTGATCACTCCTCCCTTTCATCAAAACTATGTAAGTGAGGTTGAGGAAATGGATCAAATAACAGAGGAGGATGATATAAACTTATTTGGGGTAGATGATGATAACTTTGAGGTTCATTATGATAGAAAAGAGGGTCTTTACACACCTTATGATGACAAAAGGGATGATAATGAAAATTGTTGTCAAGACATGGAAAATGCCATGACAGAACCTTCAAAAGAATATGAACTCAGAAGTAGACCAAGTCAACAAACCCCCAACACCAAAACCTCTGACAAACCTTCTCAAAACAGCACTGCAACCAAGCCTAAAACAGTCAAACAAAAGGATAAAACAGTGGCTGATAATTCTGGTAGAGGTAAAGAGAAAGACACTCAAAATCTTGAAAAACAGAGTGCAAACATCAGTAGTGCTAACACTTCAGCTAGTACTCCTGTTACAACCGTCGTGCCAAATAAAACGAGTCAACAAGCTGTATTTGTTGATAAAGGGATAGCTAATAAGGTTGAAACCAATACTTCTAAGAATCAGACTCCTTTCAGCCTGGAACAGGAAATCTCAAAAATCAAAATCTCTGTTCCCTTAATCGAGTTAGCTGCCCAACATATATATAGGAATCAAATTTTGAAGGCCTTAAACATAGAAGAGAATGAGGACACACTCAATCTTAATGATGACCAACCAGAGCTTATTTTTGGTCCAAAGATTGAAGGTATGTTTCAGGAAGGTCCTGTCCCTCCTTTTTACGTAAGCTTAAACATTCATGACAAAATTCTACACAACGCTATGCACGGCTCAGGGGCTTCTCATAATTTAATGCCAAAAGCTGTGATGGAAAGCCTGGGTCTAGAAATTACCAGACCTTATAAGGACCTTTACTCCTTTGACTCAAGTAGAGTCAAATGTTTAGGCTTGATCAAAGAACTCTGTGTTAACCTAGCTCAGATTCCAGCCAAGTGTTTAGTTATGGATATTGTTGTGGCTGATGTGCCCCCAAAATATGGAATGCTTTTATCAAGATCTTGGGGGGCTAAGTTACAGGGGACCATGCAAATGGACATGACCTATGCGACTATCCCTGTTTTCAATCAGACTAGAAGACTTTACAGGGAGTCCCACATGCAATGCACAGTGACAAGTCAAGACAGGCCTCAAAACTCTCCTCTGTACTCCGTGAGTACATGCCTTGATTCGTTTATCATATTCAATAATGAAACCCTTAATGAACAAATCACTTCAACAGAATTAATGGCTGATACGGAGGGAGAAGAACACGGCACTCAAGTGTCAAAACATTTTGCTGCACTGGAAAACTTTGACAAACAAAATACAGGTCTTGATTTACAAGTCGTCGGTCCATTGCTGTTAAATTTTGACAACAAAGAAAACACCCCTCAACATATTGAAAAACTTGAGGAATCAAATCATACAGAGGACGTTCACCAAAATGATAAAACTGAAAATGATCCTCTTTGGAGTATGTATTTTGATGGGTCATGCACTAAAACTAATGCTGGTGCAGGGGTCTGGATTACTAACACTGAAAACAATCATACAAAATGTATTTCATGTAAATTAAACTTTTAGTGTTCCAACAACATAGCAGAATACGAATCCCTTCTCTTAGGTTTGAATCTCTTGAAGAAATTAGGAGCCAAAAGAATTAACATGTATGGGGATTCTGAGTTAATCATTAGGCAAGTCAATGGGGAGTATAATGCAAATCATCCCAGACTTAGAGCCTATCGGAATGATGTCATGGACCTTTTGAAAACATTTGAGGAGGCCAACCTGAGTTTTGTCCCAAGGAAAAGAAACATTACAGCCCACAATTTAGCTTTTGCAGCCAGGACATGTCTAATGCCATATGAAACTGGAGACAACACAACTACGATAAAATTTAGACCAGCAGTGCCTGATAACAAAAAGTATTGGCAAGTGTTTGACAATGACAAAAAAGTAGAAGACTTCATGCAATTCAGAAATGAATTCGAGCTGCATAGTTCGGACTCAGATTATGATACAGACTGTAGCGAAGAAAAATTTCTTGGTGAAGAAGACTCTTGAACCTGTCAATATTAACCTATTTTCTAGCAAACTCAGTAACAAAATAGAATTGAGTGCAGAATCAGAAACAGAAGAAATAGAAACTCTGCATTCTAAAGATGAAGGTTTGCCAAGTGGTCTTGCACCTGTGGAAGAGTTGTTCGATTTTAACGATGTGGTAAATAAACCAAAACTGGAACCTGTAGAGACTAAAGTGGAGCAATGCAACATAGGCAGTGAGGAAAAACCGAAGATGGTTAAACTGTCTAAAACCTTACCAGCTCACATTAAACTCAAATATATAGAGCTGTTCAAAGAATTTTCTGATGTTTTTGCATGGAGTTACGAAGATCTTAAGTCCTATGAAATTGAAATAATACAACACAAAATCCCTCTTAAAGAAAACCAAAAACCATTCAAACAGAAACTGCGCAGAATAAACCCTGTTCAGTTGCCTTTGGTTAAGAAGGAAATCATGAAAATGTTTGATGCTGGTATTATTGTCCCTATTAGATATTCTGAGTGGGTATCTAATCTTGTGTCTGTTAGGAAGAAAACTGGAGAAATCAGGCTTTGTATAGACTTTAGAGATTTAAACAAAGCTTCATTAAAGGACAACTACCCTTTACCAAAAATGGATCATATTTTACAAAGGGTGGTAGGGTCTAGAAGAATTTATTTGCTGGATGGCTATTCAGGGTATAATCAGATCTTAGTCCACACTGCTGATCAATTAAAGACAACCTTTACTACACCATGGGGCACCTTCATGTATGTGAAAATTCCTTTTGGTCTAATGAATGCTGGAGCAACCTTTCAGAGAGCCATGGAAATAGCATTCTCGGAAGAATTGGGCTTCTTCATCATTATCTATCTTGATGATGTCATTGTGTTTTAAAAAATAGATGAAGAGCACTTAGAACATTTGAGGAAAGTTTTCGAGAAATGCAGAAAGTTTGGGATATCTTTAAACCCTAAGAAGACTCTATTTGGTCTCCAAGAAGGTAAACTTCTTGGGCACATTATTTCAGAAGAGGGTATAAAGATAGATCCAAAGAGGATTGAGGCCATCTTGCAAATCTCTCATCCTTGAAACATAAAAGAGTTGCAGTCTTTCATTGGAAAGATAAAATTTTTAAGAAGGTTCATCCCTAACTTAGCTGCGCTCCTTAGGAATATCACAAACATGTTAAAGAAGGAGCAAGGGATAAAATGGACCTTGGAAGCAAAGACATCCTTTGAGCTGGTGAAACAAGCGTTAACCAAAACACCGGTTCTCATAAGTCCTGATTTTTCAAAAGATTTTTATATCTTCTCATTTGCATCAGAACATACCATTGCAGCTGTCCTTTTACAGAAAAATCCACAAGGACAAGAGCAACCTATTGCATTCTTTAGTAAGGCATTGAGGGATGCCCCTTTGAAGTATAACATTATGGAGAAGCAAGCTTTTTCTTTGGTTAAAGCTTTGAAAGACTTCAGGGTTTACATCCTTCACTCACATATTATTTCCTTTGTTCCAAACTCAGTTGTTAAAGACATTCTAACACAGGACCCAGATGGTAAGAGAGGTAAGTGGATTGCTGTTATTCTTGAATATGATTTAGAGATAAAACCCACTAAGCTCATCAAAGGCCAAGGTCTAGCTAGATTAATGGTTGAATCCAATTTTGAAGTTCTTGATATTAATATGATTAATGCTTTGGACAGCCAAGAAGAATTCTCAACTCCCATTATTGAAAACCATTTTATGAATTCTCCTTGGTATGCCGATATCGTTTATGTTTTTCTTAATTTAAATACACCTCCTGGTTTATCGAAAACAAAGGCAAGGTTCTTAAAACTGAAAGCAGTAAACTATTGCATTGTAGATAGGGGTCTTTATTGGAAAAATGCTAGTGGTATATTGCTTAAATGTTTGCCTGAGTTTGATGCAGAGAAGGTTAAGCAGGAATTTCATGAAGGAGAGTGTGGGGGTCATTTGTATTGGAAGTCAACAGCCAACAAAATTTTGAGGGCTGGTTTCTATTGGCCCACCCTTTTTCCTGATGTTCACAAAATGAAAACTACTTGCCATAAATGCCAATTGTTTGAGGGCAAGAGAAAATTATTACCCCTTCCTCTGCATCCAATCACTGTTGAAGCTCCTTTTCAACAGTGGGGTCTTGACTTCATAGGTGAAATCCATCCCTCATCTTTTGCCCAGCATAGATGGATCCTTACTGCCACAGACTATTTCACTAAGTGGATAGAAGCCATTCCTTGTAGGCAGGCCAATGATTCGGTTATCATAAAATTCATAGAAACCAATATCCTTTCCAGATTTGGCTGCCCTACCAAGATCATCACAGATAATGCAGCAACATTTGGATCAAAGAAAATGGTTGACTTCTGTCATAAATACTAGATAACACTAGGGCATTCCACAGCCTATTACCCTCAAGGTAATGGACTTGCAGAATCTTCCAATAAAAGCTTAGTGAACATAATCAAGAAACTGTTGGAGGACAATAAAAAGTCTTGGCACACAAAGCTGGTCCATGCACTTTGGGCTGACAGATTAACTTTGAAGAAATCTATTGGTATGTCACCCTTCCAGCTTGTGTATGGTACAGATGCAATTTTTCCTAACAGCCTTGGTGTACCAGTTATGAAGTTAATTCAAGAGTTGCAGACTGAAGAAAATGACATGACCAGAAGAATAAATCAGACCATTCATCTTCAGCAAATCAGAGAAGAAGTGTATAACAAAGCATTGCAGAAACAAGACAGTATCAAGAAGATATTTGATAGAAGAACAAAGGCTAGCAATTTCAAGATTGGGGACAAAGTTTTAAAGTGGGACTCAAGAAGGGAAGAAAGGGGCAAGCATGGAAAATTTGACAACCTATGGCTTGGCCCTTACTCTGTTCATTCAGTTGCTGGTAATAATGCATTTTTCTTACAGGAGTTGGATGGAACATAATTGTTTGGGGGTCCTGTCAATGGCAGGATGCTTAAGCATTACTTCTCTTAATCCATTTTATGTTCTGAAGCCTTTTTATCTTTTTCCATTATGAATATTCCATCCACCATTGCATTTAAAGTTATGAAAAATCAAAAAATACAAAAACAAAGAAAAATGAAAAGAGGGCAGAACAAAAACAAGAAAGGCAAGCCCCATGTCAAAAAAAGAAACAAATCTGAAAGTGTGCAAGCTCAAATGCCACTCCTTGAAAACACACTTCTAGTTAGTCAAACTGTTTAATCTTGATTAATTAGCTTAAAAGTTTTTCTGCTGATAGGACAGTGAATTTGATTCGCCAAACTGTTTAATCTTGGCTTATCAGTAGATGGATTAGGATAGAAATTGAAGGTTCAAACAAACTCAAAATATGAACCAAAGGTTTCAAAAAGAGATGACTCAAATCTGTTTCAAATTCTGAGTCAGAAAATGTAAAAATTTGGTTCTAATTAACTCAAAATCTGAACCAGAGAAAAAGAAGCAACAGCTCAAACAAAGTCAGAGATAGAGCTGTAAAGAGAGAAGGCAGTACTTCAAAATTTTCCAGATCTTAAGCCTTCCGTTTTGTTTAAGAATTTCTGCAAATAATAATCTATGTGCAGCTTGTTTTTATGCCATAGATCACAACAAGTCAAACAGCTCAATCTTGACTTGACTGTTTTTGAATTTTTGTTGTGGAATTTAGAGAATGAAAATCTGTTGGACAGTTTAATCCCAACAGGCAGTAGATTAGGTAGAGAAACATCTGAGCTCAACTGTTTAATCTGAGTTCAGGGAGAAATAAGGAGTAGAATTAGATTAGTTGATATGCTTTCAAAAAGAATAAAATGATTGTGTAAAGAGTTTGCCAATCCAAGTGCACTCTGATGAAGAAAAAATGCTAGATCAGTAGGATTGGGTAGGTAGAAAGTTGTATTGATGAAGTCCATTATTATTTCATGACTGATATTATTTTTCAGAAGCAGAGCAAGATCATCCATCAAAAGAAGAGCAATCCACAGGATGAGGCACCTGGTCAGCATCCCAGAGAAAATCACGGATCAGGCACAGGCCTACCTACCAGAGAATCGAGTCTGAATTCTTGATGCCTTCAAGAAGGCACCATCCCCAAGTGGAGCCACTGTTAGCCACCTATAACATTGTTGTTATACCAAAAGGTGGCTAAAAATTTTGGGAGCCTCCAAAGAACAAATTTTATCACTAAAAATTGTTGGTTCTTGAAGTTTCTATAAGGCCTCCTGCCCTATCCCTCTATCCAAATCCTGCACTGCTATTTTCATCCTAAAAACCTCTGATTTCCTACAAAATCCACAGTCAAATACTGCTGCAAAGGACCCCTTCTCCCTTTTTCTTCTCCTCACAACTAACTCAGTTCCTTTTTCTCCAATTCCCATGGAAATCCTTCATTTCTGCATTTCTTCTTTTTTCCCTCATCAAAAGTTATTCCCTAAGGTCTAAGACTCTTTTTTAGCCTTATCGGAAGCCTTCATTTCCTTTGAAAAACCATTGAAAACCATAGAAAACACACATCTTCTACGTGCTGGACTTAAGCCCCCTTGGGCTGGGTCTCTAACCCTCTTCCGCCCATAAACTCAAGCGCCATAACCCGTTGCTAAACCTATCGGGCGGTTATTCATTTTTCTCCACCCGAAACATCAAAAACCTTTGAAAATCATGAAAATCAGGTTTTGATTAAATTTCAAAGTTTTCCGCTCGTGAAAATTAATGAAATAATTTCGACCATCGATCTGCTCCGCAGATCGGACGGGGCGGAGCGCTACTTGCCTTGTGGACCCTGCCATTCCCCGCGCTGTTTTCCAAAACCCCGGTTTATTCCGCACCACTCTTCGGGCAAAGGCTGTTTTGGCCCGAGGCCCAGCGATTCCGCACACCTCTTGACACGCGTCCCCTGTACCATCCAAAAACCACAGCCTAAATCCATTTCCCCACGCGTTATCCGTCGGACGAAGGCCGCTCAGTGGAATCAATGATAGCCATTCTATCTGGCCCCACGCATCCGACAGCTCTCATCCGTTTTAATCACCTGCCCTTTAACGAAGCTGTATGCGATTTATCCGGCCCCCGGCACAACTGAGAATCCATATCCGCCGTCGATCTCTGCAGATCGACGGTCCACATTCAATTTCCTGATTCCATTGCACACTCAACACTTCTCCGTCGCTGAATTTTCCACTTTCCCCCGACCGTTGATCACCGCGCGATCGACGGCTCCAATCGCCCCACTCCCTCGCACACCTTCCGATGCAGATTTCCATATAAACGCATGATTTTATAATTTCGTTTGTATTTTGTAGGTTTAAGGTTTTTTCCACCATGTTTGAAGAGAAATCAAAGGACGGGGGTGATGATTCTCGTTCTTTCTATTTGTCAAAGGAGATTGACTGCAGGGTGTAGAACTATGTTATCAACAAGGTTTCATGAGCCTTTGTTACCATGTGCCCCTGTAAAACTCGGAAAATATGAAGAAATCGCAATAAACAAGTATCAGATTGCAGAGAGCAGAAATGGATCAGAGCAGAGATTTAGTGGACAAGTCGGCAGGGATTACGGCTAAGATAGTTATCAAAAGCCTAATCCCCAGCCCAAAACACAATTTGAAAGGAAAACCTAAAAAGTGTTTATAAGACAAAATGCCTCCACTGCCATATCCGAGGCAAATTTATTCCTCAACCACCACAGTGCCACCTATTTCCTCAAAAGACTCAATCAGGAGCCGAATTTATGGAGCAGGATCAGATATTCTGCCTCGAAACAGCCAAAAAAGTTACTTCTGCCATGGAATTTATTGACAGATGTCCGCAGAGTAACCCTAATTGTACACAGAGCCTCAAAGGTCAACAAAGCTCCCATCGAGCTAAAATCATAAGTGTAAATCAGTTAATACAGCGGAACACCTGTACAGTTTCTTCGTTGAGCCCCCCAAAGGCCAAGAAGACATTAATGCTTGTATTAATTGATTTTGAGATCTTTTATCAGATCTCACCTCCTCAGTCTTCTATAAATACTTCAGTAGAAGATGAGAAGTTGTTGGTTGTTTGCTATGTATTTGCTGAGCATTGTATTGTAATTGAGATGGAGACTTCTGTTTGTAAATAGTGTTCACTAGCCCTTGGAGCTCTGCTTGTGATAAATAAGTTAGGCTGAATAGTGAAGATGATTGCTGAACTGAAACATTGGACTTGAAGATTGTAACTAGTTTGACATCAATATAAAAGCTGTTTCTTGGGATCCTGGTCTATATTACTGGTGAAGTGCTTCTTTCTTTGTTAATTGTTTTCTTTCTATGTATGGCATATTGTCCATGTTCCTCTGTAAAGAACAGTTTAAACAGGGTTAGGATCTGCTGTATATCAGCAACCTTTTCTGGCTGAGAAATCTTTATCTTACTGTTTTCCTTGAACTTGTTTATTTAAGAATGATTCAATATAGTTTAAACAGTTAGGAATGTTGGCATTCCCTCGTCCTTCTGTTTGCTTAAACATTGTTCTTGAATGTGATTTCCATTATTTAATATTAAATTTAGACTAGAGAAGTTATGGTTTGTCCTGATTCCTAGATTCTTTTCTCCAAAGGCAGATTCTGAAAGTTTCCCTTGGTGTTGATTAAAAGCAGACTAGGTTTAAAAGTACTTTATCTGATCTTAAGTTACACTTTGTTTTTCTTATATGTTTTCATACTTTCTAAAGGTAATTATGTGGATTACTAGATTGTTTGTCAATTAAGCTACTTTAATACAAACTTGCCCAAGAAGTTTATGGCTAGCCCTGTCCTTGGTTGGTTTCAAACAGTTACTTAAGAGGCTTTTCTTGTTTGGACTGACTATAAATCCTCTGAGAAATTATTATCAGTTTCCACCCGTCCAACACTTTATTGTTTCCATTCCATCACTTTAATCTCATTAATCTTGTGATATGGATGACTTGCCCCTTGGATCACACTTGATGTTGTTGCTCAATTAAAGCCCAGATATGACTCCATAGCCCAATGGACTAAAAACCAGCGTTATATCTATCTGTTACCCTAAGCTGTCCTATTTGCTTGCAACTTCTCTCCTTTGAAACTCTTTGCATATAGATCTTTCCGCCTCAAACAACAAATCATGCCCAACCATCTAAAAAAAAAACAAAACCCTTGGACTTCATAACTAGCCTAATATCATTACCTTAAGCTTTCAAAGACAAATCCATCTTTGTACATATTGGAGAGATCCCTCCCCAGATTCAGGAGGGCTAGATCCTAGAATCCCAAAGTTGGTTGAAATGACGTTAACTCTGTGATTGAACTTTTGCCAATCTTGCTTATTAGAGAGACCTAACAGAATCTATGTTTACTTTTTATGCGAATCATTAGTAATTGATGTATTATGCATATTAACATTAATTCTGAAATTTATATTGTAAGTGTTTTTACTGCATCTGAATCTTGCACCACCTGTTTGTCAATCTACCAAATCTTGTCTTAATGTCTTAGAACTATATAATTATCGAGCACCATAGTATAGTTTACCTTGCGCACGTGGATGCGAAAAGAGACCTATAGATCTTGCTCAGGAAGAGGCGATCTGGACCTCACAAGTTAGGACACAACTCTGCCTGCCTTTCCTATCCTTTCTCAGGATGCAAAAACCTGGTTCCAACACCCACCCATACTACTTCGGGTGAGACTTTGACCTGCACAAGAAGGTCATTGCCGAAAGGGCCAATAGTATAGGGGTTTGTTGGAAAACCTTGAACTCTGAACCTGGGTTAGGACGTCTTGAGCCAAAAAATGGTTCCGTTGCCGGGACCTGGAGCATTTTTAGGAAGGGATCGGGTAATGAAAAGAGAGTATTGGAATCCTGAAAGAAAGGAAATTGAGGAGTGGTTCGAAAAGCAGATTCATGAATTTGCGATAAAAGAAAATCGCAGCACGAAGTTAATGGCGGAAAAGTTGAAAAATAGGCACATTCTTACAGAAAGCTATGAAATTTTATTTGTGACATTTTCAATCGAGCTTCAGGAGTGGCTGGCTAGGCTTGTATAATTGCAGAAGTGCTGTAAGGACGAGCGAGTCACTCAGTGGACTCCAGAGCTAATCCAACAGCTAGAAAGGACTAATAATACCATCACTCGCATGGTGGATCACTGGGTGGACAGTGTGCTAGGAGGGTTTGTGACAAAATTTTCCATTGATCAGTTTGTCTCCTACTTTGAGGCCAAGCGAAGATTCTTTAAAGGGTTCCAGGGCAAGTTTCTGAAGACATTACCTTTGCTGATTAAGATATTACTATGTGAGAAGAGTATTATGTGTAGTCATACCGACTAAATGACCTCGGATCCCGATGAGAGTGTGACGCGCAGTGGTAAATACTATCAGACCAACCTTGACGGGGGAAGATCTGCCTATAACCCTCTTCAAGAGAAGGCTGCACAAAAACCCCCAGCTACACCTCCGTCCAGGCCGCACAAAGGTAAGAAATCACCCATACCACCACCTCTGCCAGACAGTGATATGGTTGTGCACCTGAAACTACCTACCTTCAAGGGTTTAGGGGATGAGAATATGGACCGATTTTGGTTTGTTGCAGATTTTGTATGGACTATGCAAAATGTGACAAAAGATATGATGAAGAGGGCATAACTACCCTTGGCATTCGAAGAAAGAGCGTTGGACTGGTATATGTGATACATCTCTCAGAACGGGAGTGTATCTATTGAAGATATTAAGGACGTTCTAAAGCAACAATTCCAAAAGACAAAATCTTACTCTCAGTTGGTAGTAGAAGTGAAGGACTTCAAGCAAGGTGCATCTAAGTCTGTATGGGAGGCTGATCAGCGACTGAAGAAAGTAATCAGGGAAGGAGGATTTGAGTATGATGATAGATAACATACAGAATGGTTCATCACTATATTGTTGTCCCACCTGCATACGCTAAATGAGTCACCAAACCTTTGAGTCGCAGGAAAAAGCTATGGAAGTCACTATGAAACTAGAAGCTGCACCCAGAGAAGATACTTCATTAGGAGTATAGCAAATTCAGGAGCAACTCGGAGCTATGCACAAGGAAATTAAGAACCTGTGAAAGGAACGAGGAAAAGGAGCCAGCACAGATCTATGGTACATACGATGTCGGGTAACTGGACATACGAAGGATCAGTGCCCTCTAATTGTAGATTACATGCAGGCAGGGGGACCTAGTCTGGTCCACCCAGGAGCGAGTGGGGAACCCATCCTATCACGACCAAGCTTAAGCGGACATGTGCTGTGGTGTGATGACTGGCGTGTAGTGGGGCTGCATGATACGAACCATTGCCCTCGGCTAGGTGCGTATGTCCCAGAACTGAAGCAACAATGGTGCAGGTTCTGCCGGTCACTATCACACTTACGACCTGATGATAGATCGTGGGAAGTTGTATAGGTTACAGTTATAACTTATGTCGCCTAGATCTCCCGCGAGCTTTGGTGGGTCTCCAGCAAGGGGCAGGGGAGGTCGGGGAGGAGGTGCAGGATGAGGACGTGGGCAGCTAATCTGTTATAACTGCGGGGAAGTAGGACACTTTGCAATGGACTGCCTAAATCCTACAAGGAAATCTTGCAAATATTGTAGACAGCTAGACCATGTGGTTGAAGATTGCCCAATATTAATAGCCAAGATGCAGGAATAGCAGCCCATCCCCACACAGAATGTGCAAAGAGTTAAAGCTGAGCTAAGGAACATAGACCCAAGTGTGAAAGTCATAACATGCAGTGGGATGGTCACCTGAGGATCGAAGGAAGAGGCTGCCGGGGATCCTCTAACCTATCAAAAAGGATCAAACATAAAGAAGGGAAAAGAGACAATGGTCGTAATTGACCAGGCACCGACACACCCCAAGACAGATGAGGGGGTTGAGCCCTTTCTGTAGGCATGTATGAAGCTGCTACGTAACCTAAAGGTTGTAGAGAACCTTCAGGCATTAATGAATAGCTGTGCAGCACGACCCGATCTGACCCCCGGGACCAAGGATGTACACAAACTATATAGTTATAAAAAACGCACCGGAAGAGAAATGCGGCTGACTGCGAAAATTGGCGACTACGAGATGGATCAAGTTATTTTGGAACTCGGATCAGATGCGAATGTGTTACCTAAGAAAACATGGCAACGAATGGGAGAACCTAAATTTGAATGGTCGACCATCTAGCTATGCATGGAAAATCAACAGAAGATCATCCCTCTGGGAAGGCTGCCAAAAATCATGGTAGATATCACAAGAATAAAGGTCCAAGTTGAATTTGAGGTAATAGAAATCGTGGAAGATGCGGATCCCTACCCTACACTCCTAGGACTGGACTGGGCTATAGATATGGGGGTTGTTATCAATCTCAAAAAGCACAACATGGTGTTTGAAAATAAAGGCACACGAGTAACAGTACCGTTGGATCTCGTGGAAGGCACATGGTATACAGAGCTAGCGCAGGATGCAGAGGAAGTGGATCACATCTACAAGCTCACTATGCAGGACAAATATTGGATTAGCCCCACAGTGGAAGGAGTACTCTGCTGGGAAAAGGATAGTGAATTATTTTCTGACTCTGATGGGGAACTAGAGAATTGGCAGGGCCGATCGCATGAGGTTTGGGCGCTATGATGTCTTCGAGTCACAAGGAAATTTCGCTGCATCTCCGCCGAGGTGAGAGACCTGCCCTACTTTGGGGACTCGGGTAACATTAAGGAATTTTTACGCGCATTTGAAGCAGAAGTTCCCAATGGATGTAGGCTAGGGGCCCCTGAGATAGCTCTGTGCGGAATGCCTGCGTGCTGGTGGGATACGCATGGGAAGGTATTCCACGATTGGGAGGAATGTCGGGATAAGATGATCCTACGATTTGAATCTCCAGCTGGGAGATGGATCCAAACGTTCCTTGGATCAGAAGACCCACGTAGATATTTTCTTGCATGGGAAACACAATGGTGTGACAAAACCCCAAATGAATGGGTTCACCTGTTTATCCATGCCCTAGGACTGCGTCCAGCTGCATGGTATTTAGATGCGGAGCTGCATCAATGCACGCGACATTGGGAGAATTTGCGGGATGAGTTTCTGCGAAGATTTAGGGTGGAAGATGGCACAGGGGGCCTCGACGCAGCTCTGCAGAACATAGACACCTTGACTCAGGGAATATCATGCTGGTACATCGCACCCGGATCAAGGGGAACGTCAGTACCACAGACGGTTGAATACTGGAGCCTTAGCCCGACGGAAGGAAAGAATGATCCCTGAACTGTCCCAACTGCGGCATTGGACGGGATGCGTACGGTTGCCAAGTTGCTTGAGTTGTACCTGAATCACATTACAACACACCCGACGTCGGCTTTAATTCGGGATGCACAAGCAGCACGGATGCTTCATCCAAGGTCAGTAGATCCGTGGGAAATCCATTAGGTGTGAATGATGACCATCAAAACATTGAAATCTAGTAAAAAGGGAATCTTACCATTACGGAAAACAGGCAGCTGGCAATCAATGCAGCAATTTATGGTGAGTTTTTACCGTTTGCTTGATTGTAAGTTTCAAGTTAGATTTACTCTACCGTTGGATAGCCCTGGACACTATAAGGAAGAAAGGATAACTCTGATCAAGGCTTCTTATTGTCTCTGTAATCTGCATATATTATTCTACTGCTTGATTGTCTGGACCTTCAGCATTTGGGTCATACCCACTCAACCTACTTCCGTTGTCTGCAAGTCTCTGAATTTAGGATTCCCTCCTTACGTTGCTATGGTAGCTCCTAACCCCGCAGACGCATCAATGCCTACCAGCCCAGAGCTTGCGGCCATTATGTTAAGAGGGTCTAGGGATGTTGATATTGATAAGCTCATTACCCTCTGGCTCCCTGAAGGGAAAATTGACTTCACACCTTGCACAGATGGGCGTCAAATATGTATGTCGAAAGTTAACACCCTGTCCAACCCTGGGATGATCGCAAGATCCAACCAGATGGCCTCAGAAGTAGCCATGAAATCTAGTATGCAACTGCCGCATACCACTATGTGAGCTGACACAGTCGAATCACAGCTAGTCCTGCGCATGATACGACTGCCAAGCAAGGATACTACATCCCCCTAGGGTACAAAGTGGCACAGGGATGCGTTGTACCCTACCAGCAGTACCAGGCTAACTACCAAGGCAAGCCATGCTTATTCGCTGCCTAGCACTGTCCTGGTGATCGCCCACCTTCCAATGGCTATAGGATTACAATTGGACTTGGCGCAGCTGCCCCGTGAGGCGTTACAGAGTTTACACACCGCCGTGATCCAAGAGATTCGTCATTGCGACCGGACCGCACCGCAACAACTCACTATATCCCCATCACTCATCGCATGACCAAGTGAATATGTCTCCCCTGATATCTCGCAGGTGGCGTAGCTCGAACCGAAGGTTCACCAGCTCAGCATAGAGGTCCTGTATGAGCTCACTATTGAAGGCTTGGTCACCGCACTAAATGCATCCCGCACCGAAATACAGACTCTTAGGACCCAAATGGCCCATCAATTCACTGCATTACAGGCCCCAGTGCAGTCGACCACACCTCCATAGGTATGAGCACAATGTGCTGCACTGGTAACCGAAGCTACAGACGTCATTACAGGACAAATTACTCTGGGTACTCAGTTTGTCAAGGTAGCCATGCAGCTCTAGACAAAGATCCAGTTCAACCCATTTCTTTAGAATATCAAGCAAGACTTATGCCAGAAGGAAGTTTCCTTTGATCAGGTCGAAGCTACCCTGCCCTCCCTAGTCCCTGCGTAGTGTCTGGCATGCCTGAAAAATAGCAACGAAATCCAAGACACGATTATGAATCTCTGACGAGCAAAGCATGCCATTAAAAAGCACTTAAGCCATGGGGTGACGCCGCCTTCCAGATATCACAGGGTGCTCATGACACAATCATGCGGCTCCACCAAATATTGGAGCAGGTTACTACGGCGACTGAAGGACCGACCTCCCAGGAGCTTGCAGACATCGCACAGAGTGATGCTGCCAGAGTCAAGAAGTATTACCTCCGCTGATCGTAGCCATCAATACCTTATGTGTGCAAATAGAGACTACACCACCATAATGACTCGGGATGAGTCACAAGATTGTGTTGGGGGACTGTTGGAATAGGGTCTTCTACAAGCTGCAAAACTGGTCCAATTTTGTATATTTTTTATTATAATTAGTCTAGCGCAGGGGTTTTGGGGTGGGAAAAAGCCCCGAAAGCATTGTAATGGGTTAAAGGGTAGACCTAGGGTCCAAAAACCACGGTTGCGGAGCATAGGAAATATTAGGAAAGATTGTTATAAATAGAGGGACATTTTGGGATTGTAGGTAGAAGAGGATGAAGAGCTCTTGATGCGAATTGTGGTTTAGTAGATCTGTTTGGGTTTTTGGGGAAGGACTCCTACTGGCTGTGTGTGCGAAGATCCAGAGTCCTGCTGTGTGCAGACCCTAATACTGTGTGCGCAGGTTTGGATGGGTATTGTAAGAGGGAATTGATGAATTGATGAATAAGAAAGGCTATATGAGAATTGAATCTATGTGTACTATTTATGTGAATCATTGGTAACTGCTGTATTATGCGTATTCTATATTCAGCTACGAAAGTTCTATGTAAGTGTTTTTACTGCATCTAGATCTGTTTTGTTCTATTTTATGCAATAATAAGCTACTGTCTTAGAAGTATATAATTATCGAGCACCATAGTATAGTTGACCTTGCGCACGTCAATGCGAAAAGAGACCTATAGATCCTTCACGGGAAGAGGTGATCTGGACCTCACAAGGCAAGACACAACTCTGCCTTCCTTACCTATCCTTTCTCAGGGTGTGGAATCCTGGTTCCAGCACCCACCCATACTACTTCAGGTGAGACTTTGACCTGTGCAAGTAGGTCACTGCCAAAAGGGCCAGTAGTATAGGGGTTTTTTGGAAAACCTTGAACTCCGAACCTGGGTCAGGACCCCTTGAGCCAACAAACACAACTACATCGTAGTTGCGGTCGACTACTTCACAAAATGGGTAGAAACCATTCCCACTTTTAAGGTCGATGGAGAAACTGTCGCTCTGTTCCTGTTCAATCAGGTCATCTGTCATTTCGGTGTACCCCTCTCAATTGTCATAGATCATGGGTCACATTTTCATAATCATATGATGACATAATAACTTCCATGCTAGGTTTTCGATAAGATCAGTCTTCATCCTACTATCCGCAAGCGAATGGTCAAGCCGAAGCCATAAATGTCATCCTCAAAACCATGATTCATCAGTTATTCGACAACCATAAAACCACGTTGCATCGGAAGTTATACTCCATGTTATGGGCATACCAAACGTTAGTAAAAATTGCTATAGGCTTCACGCCATTCCAACTAGCATTCGGTCTAGAAGCAGTACTTGCAATCGAGTGTGAGATCCCATCACTCAAGCTAGTTGTTGAACTCCTACCCGGTACCACTACCAAAGAAGAGTGCTTGCTCTCACTTGATAAATTGTATGAAACTCGTTGAGGTGCCACAATAGCACTTTAAGCTCACAAGCACCGATTAAAGGCTCAATTCCACAAATCTGTCAAGCTTCGTTCTTTCCAAGAGGGTGATCTCATTCTTCTCTACGATCAGAGGCATGACCTCTTGGGGGCAGGAACACTTCAACCATTATGTTTTGGTCCTTAAATTGTCATGAAAGTCCTTTCAAAAGGATCTTATGAACTTCAGGGCTGTAATGGGATTCCACTCATGGAGCCCCGCAACGGGCTCTATCTGAAAAAGTATTTTGCCTAGTGTTCCACTAAGGTATATGCTTTGAAATTTTATGTATATCAGTTTTGTCTTTGTTTGGTGTGTTAGGTCCCTGTAATTTGTTAGATTGGCAAGACCAAATTGAACAAGGGTAACATCAAACCAAATTTGGAGCCCTAGGACCTAGCCTTCCTGGACACAAAGAGGGATCTCTCTATATTTGTATAAAATATGTAAACTTGATTGATTTTAGGGTTTTTTTATTTTAGGCTAGTTATAAGGATAGGGTTTGTTTGTTTTGTGTGGTTGGTTGGTTGTCAATCAGAACCGATAGAGTAAGAGAGGTTTAGACCATTGGGCTATGGAGTCTGCAAAAGGTATTGAAAATTACAACAATAGGTCAAGGGTGTTTCAGAGGGCAAGTTAAAAAAGCCAAACAGATCTTCAAAGCTTATGTGAGTGAAGTGAACATTAAATTGTGATATTAGTAGGTTTAAAGGGAAGCTAAGAATCCTTTAACATGTACTATAAACAAGAAGGGACTTTAAGATTAATATGCATAAAGAAATAACCAAAGACAAGGCATACCATAAACTTCTTTGATTAAATTTCACCAAGTAAACCCTAAGACAACAATCCAACAAACCCTAAATATGCAAGGAACTTGTAAATTATCTAGTGATTTCACCTTCAGGCAAATAAAACATTCAATATAACATATAGTAATGATAAAAGAGCAGGGAAATCATAAATTCATTAATAAAACTACAAATAAATTCAAAGCAACCATTCAAGATGGACAAAAGGGCAGGGAAAACCATAAACCTCTTCATCCAAACCCTAATTAGCAATACTTCAAAGAAAATACCTCAAAAACAATGTTTTAAGTTACACCAAAGACAGGGCTAACCATAAAATTCTTTGGCATTGGCTCCATTAAATCATTCTTAAGGTAAACAAGCTAAGTGGAATTAGAGAGCAATTAATAATTCTCTAATCTAACTTAGCAGAGGAAAACATTTCAACAATAGAAGCATACAAACCTAAGGTGCCTCTAACAGCATATCTTAGCCTAAAATTTCTATTCTAATGCAAGAGAAAGATGAAACAATATGAAAACATAAGAAGACAAGTACTAAATCAGAAAGAAATCACCATTGGCCATGTTGATGAATCCTACAAATTTTCTTGCTCCATTGCCATTCAAATCAAAGCATTCACAAAACTCCAAAGGCAATTTCTCCTCATTTCCAAGTCTATGATATTGAGTTTAACAATCAAATAACAACATGAATAATGAGGCCTCCATGAAGTATTTAACTTACAAAGGAGGGTCAAAACCCTAGATAGGGTTTCCAAAATGTCATTAATTACATCATAAATGTCATTTTTATCCTAGGAGACTATGCAAGGCCCAAGGCACAAATATCCTAACTTAATAAATGAAAAAATAAATGCTAACATAAATCCTCATATAAATTTGGAGATATTTACCTATTAAGCCTTCAAAATATATTTTTCATTAACTCCAAGTGTGTTTTTTTGACTTTCAGGCAAGGGCGCAGCGCCAGGCCAAGGGTGCAACGCCAAATCTGGAAACATTTCCTCTTTTGCAGCTGAGATTTGGAGGCCTTGTTGGTGTCCAAATGAGCTCCAGGATAGCTCATTGGAAAGCATATATTGTCAAGTTTCAAAAAATGCCTTTATTTTCCTCATTGGATTCCATTTACCTTCTCAAAAATCACTTTTTCCAAGACTACTCAGGGCGCAACACCAGTGCTGAAAATAGGGCAGAAAGGTGATTTTTTGCTTGTTTTTGGCACTTTTGGAGGACCAGTTTTGCTCCAAATGAGCTAAAATTGTCTGTGAGTGATGTAATTGGCATGATTAACATGAAAATTTAAGCCATTCCTCCATTGTGTGCCCCAAAAAAGAGCGCAACTCCAGTCACGTTATGCGCTTGGCCCTTTAAAACAGTCAAAAATTCAAAATTTGCAAAAATGTGCCAAAATTTGGATTTGTCTTACTGATCATGTCTGGGATGCTTGTAGGGATGCATCAGCAAGAATTTTGAGCTTTTTTTGTCCTTTTCTTATTTTAAGGCTTGAATCTTTGCAAGGGATCTTTTGAGCTTGGCCCTTGCATTCTTGTTTCTTAAGGCATAATTCCTTGCCATCTTATTTTGTAAGTCAAGGTCCTTCTTGGTCTTCTCCACCTGATCCTACAAGTGCACATTTTCCCTCTATAGCCAATATTCCCTATCATAGTCTATTTCCATGGCAATAAACTCACTTGGAGTGAGCTACTCTGCCAATGCTGTCTCTTGCTCTTTTTCCTTTGCTAGAGCCTTATTCAAGCCAATTGTCCTTGGCCTCCTCCTAGGAAGTTGTTCTTCCTCTTCTTCATCAATGAAATTTTCCTTACCTTTTTCAAGCTTCTTGGTTGATGTAGAAGGCATGGCTCCTTGCCTCTTAAGGGCAGCAAACACATGCCTATTTCCCCTCTGGTAGGTCAAAGGAAAAGGCTGAATGTTACTCATCTCAGTGTCATCTGTCTCACTACCATCATGACTGACATCATTACTACCATCTTCTTCAATGCTTTCTGCCTCAATGACATCTTCCTCACTGCCATCTTCCTCATTTCCACTTGCCTCATTACCTTATTCATTGTTTGATGCAATAGTACCATGAGATGATAGTGAGGGATTGTGAAAATGTGATGAAGGAGGGTCATCATGGGGTGAAGGAATGTGAGTGGATGGAGAAGTATGATCAACAGGAGGTGATGGAGGAGTAGGAATGGGAAGGTGAGATGATGAAGGTGCATTTTTCTAATGATGGGCTTGTGGATAAATT
The DNA here is from genome assembly GCA_034641835.2 of Pinus albicaulis. Lineage (NCBI taxonomy): Eukaryota > Viridiplantae > Streptophyta > Pinopsida > Pinales > Pinaceae > Pinus > Pinus albicaulis. The sequence goes on from JAXQQM020070850.1 coordinate 38,646, forward strand.
AACACCTCATTGGAAATGAAGGTCTCCCATGGAATGCCTTTTTGCTGTAGTTGGTGCATAACAACCATTTTGATCAGAGAATGATGGAAAAGGATTTGCATCTGCTGAGGATAGTCTCTCTTTTTTACAATATAGGACATTTTGTTAATGCTTCTTTAGAGGTAATAGGATATGTGCAACATACTCACTCTAGTAAAGTTCATAAGGAGCCTGATGTGATAGGAGTAAAGACATGGAACCTTCCCTCCCTTGTGAAATACTTCATAATGATCCTTATCATAGGTGCATAACTATCAAGAAAATGTGAGAAGGAAAGATGGATTTGTTGTGGTCTTTGTATCTAGGCCTTAGGTAGGGTTCAAAGTAGCTCATGTCTAGATTGGCTTGCTTGAACCATTTCTCACCTACACTAGGTATGCATGTGGCATTGGCAATAGCATCTGTAGATAGCTCAAAGGTAACCCCTGCAAGGTTAACTTGTTTTTCATGCAATTGAATGATAAAAATTCTGGTTAGCTGTAATGTTCCAAATTTTTCATTAACTTAATTGGAACATTAATTTTACTTTCCTTTTAATAAAAGGAATAAAATGGGTAAGGGGGCCCATTAAGAAGCATAATAAACACTCCTAATATGCAAAGGGGTCACTTAAGTGGCTTATTTGTCATATCCTAATGTGAAAAGGGGAAAATACAAGAAGACTAGGTAAAGTTTGAGCAAGTCAACAGTGCTGCCTAAGGAGGTGTAGCTTGCATGAGAAGACAACGCAGTTTTGATAGGAGGAATATCATTGGATGAGAGAAACCATAGTGGGTGGGGTCCATGGAAAGCAAGCCTCCTCTTGGCATAAAAGGGGAAGGAGAGCCATTTCTCATTATGTTTGGGATTTCTATTTTGGTCTGCTCTCTCCAGTTGTTCAACTGGGATAGCTGTGCTGCTTAGCACAAGGGAGATTTCTATTTAGGAGTTTCCTCTCTGTTAGCCACCTATGAATTTTTTGGTCAAGAAAACAGGTGGCTAAATTGTTTTTGAGCCTTCAAGAGATACATTTCCTATGAAAATATTTCATCCTTGAAGCCTCTATGTGTCTTTTGCCTTTGAAAAAATCTTCACTGTTGTTTCCATCCAAAAAGCCTCACTGACTGTGAAAAAATGATGCTTAGAAAAGGCCTCCATTTGCCCTTTATATCCCTGCAAATTTCCCCATTTTAACCTTTTTTCCCCTTTTCAAAGTTTCCCCTTTAACCCCTAAAATCCCTCCCTAAGCCTACTAAATCATTCCATCTCCCCTTTAAACCTCACAAATACCCTTTGTTTGGCTTAAAAATCCTTTTTTCCCTCTACCGAAAACCTCTGTTCAGCCTTAAAAACTCTCTTTTTAGGCCAAAATCACCCATTTTACATATAACAGGCTTAGCCTGTTTCGGCCAGCCCCTTAACCACTTCCCCTCCATACACCCGAGTGCTAAGACCAAGCACTAAGGCATAAAGTGCTTATTGCATCAGAAGGATTGAGCAGAGCGCTTTTCCTTTGTAAAACAAAAAAGTTTTGATGCGATGGTGTATTTGTTCTATGGGCCTTTGGAGCGATATCCACCGTTGATTTTAATAGATCTAACAGCCCGCGCCTGTTCCATCGCACCCCATCACACTCCTTTGTAAACCCTCCGATGGCCATCTCCACCGTCGATTCATATTTAAATCCGACGACCATCACAGCGTTGCGCTCATCGCCAATCAGAGATTTTAAAATGTGCCACCCTCCGATGGCCCGATTGGCCAATCCTCGATTGAATTTGGGCCATCCATCCATTCTGATCCTATGGCCCAGATTTCTTCTTGCTCCGCCCCGCTTCCCCGATTGGTCACCTTCCGATCCAATCACAGTCGTTGATCTGCAGCTAATCTAATCGTCCAGATGCAATTGCACCATCGCCCATCGGAGTTTTGGCCCCTCCATCGCTCTCCCTCCGATTAGATCCTAACCATTCATTCCTTTGGATCAACCGGCCAAGATTACTCCCGACCACTAACCAACTCCTCCGCCTTTGTTTCTATTTTGCAGATCTCAGCCGTTCATTCATAGATCAGACAACCTGTATTGAAACCACCTTCCCCTTGATCCCACCTTACTGATTGCACACGTTCCTGTATCACACTCCATCTCCCGCCGTCAGATCTCATGATCCCAGATCCAATGGCCAACATAAATATCGTGTTTTTCCCTTGTCCGAAGTTTAGCAGTTAGAATTCACGCGATATAGGCGATTTTTAAAAGCCACGTGTCAGCTGGAGACCCATATCGCGTTCGAAAACTGAAAACAACCTTCCTCCCTTTTCACCACATGAAAACAACTTTTTTTCATGGAAAACCACTTCCCCACTTCCGCTCATGGACTTTCTTCCACGCAATCCCAACCGTTGATCTGTGCAGATCAACGACCCTCATTGCATCTCGCACTCCATTCACATTTTTCCCATCGTGTGACCATAGAACTTCATCGCGTCATCTCGACCGTCAATCTCCTCCAGAGATTTGACGGTCCATATTAAATTTCCCTCCCCCCGTGACCGGGTCCCACCATCTAAAGTCCATTTCATATGTTTTCCATTCATTCATTTGTATTTTTTTCAAAGGTCCAAACCTTATGTTTTGCATTAAAAAATTGTTTCTCCGCTCATGTTAGAAATTTAAGTTTTACATTAAAGTTTGTTTCATTTCGCCCAACCTTCTAAAATTCATTCCATTGGTTAATCTCCAATGTTGATCATCGCCTCTAGATCTGATCGAACAGTCCACGTCCATTTTTCCACCAAACCTTCATCTGATAATTCTTTTCACCGTTTCATTGCATTTCTCAGCCATTTTTCACTGCATCCACTGCATACATCATTGCTGCACTGCCATTTCCAAAATCCTCCACAGCATTTAACCCCCTTACTGCATGGATTTTTTAACATTTTTGTGTATTTTGCAAGGAATATAGACGGTGAAAACCGTTCTGTCCTACACAGTCATAATTAGTGACACAGTTGCGCAGAGGAAGCATCTTCAGAGCCTGAGATTACAGAGAAATGCCTGGGAAGGTGTTAGAATGAAATTTTCATTAAAATAACAGTGTTTAACTCTGTAAAATCCTTCAGTGCCATTAAAATTGAAAATTCATAGACAGAGATAGTCATGAAGCGGCAAAGAGTATCAATACAAGATTAAAGAGTTTTAAAGCCTCTAGTTGAAGATTTTAAGATTTAATTAATTGTTTAAAGGAAAATGTACCAGATTGAAGACCTCATGATTAATACAAAAGGCCTAAAGAGGCCTGAAGCACAGAAAACAATGTTATCAGTGTCACACATCAGCAGAAGTTTCCCTCCCGAGAAAGGACAAAGTACCCATACTGTTTTTATTCTACATCGTGTTCCTGAGAAGATTTCCACCTTGACAGAAGTCCTAATGCTACCAGAGAATTTTTTATGCAGTATGGCAAACCTCAAAGTCATTTATCTGCTTTTTTCTATCAACCAGAGTACTACAGAGTGCTACAGTCGAAAATTACATCAAATAACATACCCAGAATTAATGGCAGCCTATCGAAGACCACTCTTTCACCCAAAGAGTACTGAAGATTAATACATAGATATTAAGAAAAAATGGGCCTTGAGCCCTCTTCTCCTACTTCTATTTTAATGTTTCATTTAGTGTTTCACCTACCTCCTCTACCTCTCTATCAGCTATAAGAACTCAAGAAAAATGCATTGTAAATGTTGTTGTTGATTATTGATCGGATAACTGTGAATTGTAAGCTGTTTCTCTTGAGATATAGTTCTCTGTGTAAAGTTGTAAGATAGGCTGAGGAAGATGTTTTCAGACTGAATATCAAGTATTTGGACAATGTTGTACATGACTTGTGTTGCTCTTTAATATGACAAGCACATTTCTTTGGATCCTGATTTAAAGCAGCGGTGATGTTTTCTGCCTTTGTCTCTGTTTTCCTTCTGTAATTCATCACATTTCATTTCTCTGGTAAGCATCAGAAATCTGGCTTAGGATATACCCTTGCATGGTACCCTAATGCTTCTGCTCTCCTTACCTTTGATGTTTTCTTCTGATTGTGTTATCTGAGTACTGATTCGAGATAATTTAACCAGTGTAGTAGCTGTTATTCACTGCTAGCTGATGTATGAATTTATGAATCTGTTCTTAGATGTTATTGTTGGGTTTTAATTGAAAGAATTGGGATACTGGGAGTTTAGAATGCTTATTCCATCTCTCTAGGGTCTTTTTCAATCAATTGAACCTTTCTAAGTTCCCTTAAGTTGGATGCCGAAGCATTGAAAGTTGAAAGCCTTTCTCTGATCTCAGGTTTTCACCTTTGTGTTTAAATCTTTAATGTTCCCTTCGTCTGAAGAGTTAACCTTTTAGGTGTTGGATCATAGGTGTTTAATGGCATGCCCTATCCCTAGATCTGATTCCTAAGTGGTCACCTTGGAGGTTTCCTTGTCATTCACCTTCACTCCTCATCATTTCATACCACACTATCATCTTTAAGATCTTATGGTTTAGATGACTAGCCCAATTGAAAGCCTTGAATACTGAATAGAAAGTAAACCCTTTCATGACTCCATTACCCAATGGTCTCGAATGTTCTTTGAATTATCTCTCCTTTTCCTAAAATCCTCTTTTCTCACCCTTTGTCTTATATTGAACCCTTCATTCCCGTTTCCCAACAATCAAACAAACAAACAAAACAAACCTTGTGCCTTATAACTAGCCTAAAACCTTAAAGCTGAAATTCAAAGAAATATACCTTTGCCTATATAGAGAGATCCCTCTCTGGACCCAGGAGGGCTAGATCCTAAGGTCTAAAAGTGGTTCTGATGTTGTCTCATCTTTTGGTATTTCCAAACTTGCCAAAACATGGGAACTCCAACATAATGGCGACTCCACTGGGGAAAATTTGAATAAAACACACCTTTAAACATTCCTAAGACTCAAACAAGACCATAGTAGCCTTGGTTTGATGGTTAATCACTGTGGTGAACAAAATACCTCCTTGAAACATTATAAACCTTCCACCTGGCGACTCCATAGTTCCTCAACGATTAAAAGACTCCACTGGCGATCAGTAGGCCTACTGATTATCTTGGTTTTCACAAGACTCCACTGGGAGACCAGTCTTCATTACAACATCAGCCTAATAGAAGTAAAAAGTAGGATTAAGCTTCTTTGTTTAAGATAGCATACTGGCTCCAAGAACCATTCATACAAGGGGTTATCCTAACCCAAACCCACCTGAAATAGTTGATAACCCTGAAAGCATTCTTAGGAAATATCCTACACCTAGGAAGCCAACTATTTCTAGGCACATCCACAGAGCTGACTTTGCACCAGAAAACTTTACAGCTCTATCAAACACTCTTTTTGACCTAGACACACAAAGCATTTTACCTAGAACTAGGTCATTCAGTGCTCTAGACCAGTCAGACCTTGAGCTTCTTGGTTCACCATCTCACAGTGATCAACATTTTAGGGATAGGGAGAACCCTCCATATACACCTCCTGATATTCATTTAATTCAAAACTTGGGGCTCTATTACCCTAAATCATCTCAATAGAGTGTTGCTGGTCCTATTATTCCTGTCATCCACATATTTGCTGCTCAAACCAATCCTTTACCTCCTCAGAACATCAGTATGACAGCCTGATATGCACCTCTGGTGTTACCACAGCCTCTAGTACCTTTACCCAACGATTATCAATAAAAAATCCCTCACTTTACTGCAAAAGAGTCTACCACAGCTCAACACCATGTAGATAGGATGGAAGATTCCTTTGACTATATGGAAATAGATGATGAGACAGTCAAGATGAGAATCTTTTCCCAGAGATTAGGAGGTGATGTGAAGAAATGGTTTAAAGGCCCACCTCCTAATAGTATCCATGATCTTCCCTCTTTATATCAGTCCTTCATAAACAAATGGGAAGTCAAGACCCTCTCCAAATCTTAGCAGAATACAAGAATCTTAAAAGAAATGTAGGAGAGAGTGTCCATGACTATTCTACAAGGTTTAACAATGTTTACAATGCTCTTCCTCCACATATGAAACCTCCCCAAGGTATGGATTTAGTGAAATATCCTGAAGGCTTTGATGCTGACATGGCCTAACAGCTTAGGGAGAGAGATTACAACACATTGGAAGATATACAAAAAGGAGCAGTGAGTGTAGAGGCTAACCTGATTGAAAAGAGAGCCAAAATGAGGTCTGAGAAAAAGGTAACATATAAGGAAGACACATCAGCTTCCACATCTGATCCCAAGTATGACAGTCTAGCCAAAAACATGGAAAGGCTAGAGAAAATGATGGAAAAAATGGTTGTCACAGTCAGTAATCAGAACAGAAACCAAAATCATAACTAGAACCAAAAATTTAGAAGAAACAATCCCCCAAACAGACAGAAAGACTTTGATCAACAAGTCATACCCCCATTTCAAGAGAATTTTCTTGATGAGGATGAGGGGATAATAGAAGAGTCTGAGGGAACCATGATAAACATGTTTGAAATAGACAACTCAATCCAAAAATTTTCCACAGAAGATGATCAGACCTCACACTCACATTGGGATGAGGAAAGGTTAGAATCTGAGGATTATAGGTTAGGATTTGAAAATTCTATCATGCAGGTTTGAGAACAGTATGAGCTTAGAAGAAAAAAGAGTTTAGACACTTCCAAACCAAAAGCTTCTGATATTGCCATTAAGAAAAGGCTTGATAAAACTTCTAAAGTGACTGCTAAAAGTAGTAAATCAGTAGCTGACATTTCTGGGAAAAACAAAGAAAGGGACAACCAAAATACTGATAAACAAAGTCAACCAACTAGCAACACTAGCACTGCAACTAATGCTCCTAATAAAATAACTACAAGCACTGTACATAGCGAGAATCAACACACTGATTCTTCCACTAAAGTAGTGGCTAACAAAAAAGATTTGAGTCTTACAAAGAGCCAATCTCCCTTCAATTTGGAGAGTGAGATTGCTAAAATTAAAATCTCTGTCCCACTCTTTGAGCTGGCCACTCAGGATGTATATAAAGGCCAAATTTTGAAAGCTTTAAATCTAGGTGAAAATAGTGACACTGTCAATATAAGTGATGATCAACCAGCCCTTCTGTTTGGTCCAAAGATAGAAGGGAAGTTTCAGGAAGGGGTAGTACCTCCTTTTTACATCAGCCTCAATATCCATGACAAGATCCTTCACAACACAATGCATGACTCTGGGGCATCACACAACCTAATGCCTAAAGTAGTTATGGAGAGGTTAGGCCTAGAGATAACCTGTCCTTATAAAGATTTATATTCATTCAACTCTAGCAGAGTAAAATGCCTTGGCCTAATCAAAGATCTGTGTGTGAACCTGACCCAGATTCCAGCCAAATGTATGGTTATGGATGTTGTAGTGGCAGATGTGCCACCTAAGTATGGCATGCTATTATCGAGGTCATGGGGAGCCAAGCTGCAAGGTACAATGTAGATGGATGGGTCATATGCCACAATCCCTGTTTTTAGCTAGCTTAGGAGACTGTATAGGGAGGCTCAAATTAAGTTCATGGTTAGCAGCCCTAAAAATCCTGAAAATTCACCTCTGTACTCTGTACATACAGATCTAGAATCCTTTATCCTTTGCAATGATGAATCCATAGATGAGCTAGCGCTAGAGAACATAGATACAAACAATAGAGTAGAGCCCATAGATTTTAACATAATGGCCAATCTGGACTTAGAAGAAAACGAAGAAGAATCCCTTGGACAGTGCACTGAAACAGGAACTCATAGTAAACAAAACCAAGACTACGAACAACCAAATAGTCCTCTCTCTAAACTCCTTACACAACCTGAAGATCAAAACCCTCTACACCACGGTGTAGACCCTACAATACAACAGACTAGTGAAACCCACGATAGGGAGGAAAATGATGATAAACATGAAAACGATCCCTTATGGAGAATGAATTTTGATGGGTCTTGCACTAGAAAGATTGTCGGAGCTGGGGTGTGGCTACATAACACTAAGAGTGACTATGTTGAGAGTCATGCCTTCAATCTAAACTTTAAATGTACAAACAATATTGCAGAGTATGAGGCTCTCATCCTAGGCCTGAATCTGTTGAAAAAACTAGGAGCCCGTAGGATAGCTGTACATGGAGACTTTGAGTTGATCATAAAACAAGTGAACGAAGAGTATACAGCTAAACACCCTAGATTGAGAGCATGCAGGAATGATGCTATGGATTTATTGAAAACCTTTGTAGAGTACGAACTGGTGTTTGTTCCTAGGAGTCAGAACATAATTGCGAATGGATTAGCCTGCATAGCTAGTTCATATTATAAGTCTCCTAGTGACAAAAAAAATCAGCATTCAGACAAAATACAGACCTCCAGTGCTTGATAATGAGAAATATTGGCAGGTCTTTGAGGGCGACAAGAAGATAGAGGATTTCCTGCTTGGCAGGAATGAGTTTTAATTCTATGATTGTGACTCTAAATCTGATGAAAGCTGCCTGAGTGAAGAGCCCCCCAATGAAGAAATATCACCACATAACGTTGGAATAAACACTTTAGCTGAACAACTTGGAAATCCAACCGAAGAATATAGGAACACAGATAAAGAGGAAATAGAGGTGTTGCAGTCAAAGGATAAGAATATACCCCGGGGACTGGCACCTTTAGAGGACCTTTTTTATTTCGACGACGTAGTGAAAAAACCCGCTATAGAATACTCAGACTCTGATGTCGAGGAATGCAACATAGGCACTAAAGATAAGCCTAAGATGATTAAATTGGATAATTCCTTGCCTGCAGACATGAAAAAGAAATATGTTGAATTATTTAAAGAATTCATTAATGTGTTTGCTTGGAGCTACGAGGACTTAAAGGCTTACGATACATACATTATACAACACAAAATACCTTTGAAAGAAAACCAAAAACCATTCAGACAGAAACTTCGCAGAATTAACCCGAAATAACTGCCTCTAGTAGAAAATGAAATCAAGAAGATGTACGAGGCAGGGATTATAGTGCCTGTGAGGTTTTCCGATTGGGTTTCCAACCTTGTAGTTGTGAGAAAGAAGACAGGTGATATCAGACTGTGCATTGATTTCATGAACCTTAACAGAGCCTCACTTAAAGACAATTACCCTCTACCAAAGATGGAACACATCCTACAGAGGGTAGTTGGCTCAAAAAGGATCTCCCTGTTAGACGGGTTTTTAGGCTATAACCAAGTTTTAGTACTCCTAGAAGACCAAATGAAGATAGCTTTCACCTCTCCATGGGGAACTTTTATGTACGTAAAAATTCCTTTTGGACCAATGAAAATTGGTGTGACCTTCCAACGAGCAATGGACATAGCCTTTTCGGAGGAAATAGGGCACTTCATTGTCATATATTTGGATGAAATAACAATCTATTCCAAGACTGATGAGGAGCACCTAAAACATCTGAGAAGAGTTTTTGAAAATTTTCGAAGGTTCGGTCTGTCTTTAAATCCCAAGAAGAATGTATTCAGGCTTCAAGAAGGTAAGCTTCTTGGCCATATTATATCAGAGAAGGGAATTAAAATAGACCTGCAACGAGTTGAGGGAATACTGCAGATTACCCACCTGAGAAACATAAAAGAGTTGCATTCCTTTATTAGGAAATTAACTTCTTAAGGAGGTTTATTCCCAACTTAGCTGAGCACCTCAAAAATATGACAAACATGCTGAAAAAATGTGTAGGGGTTAAGTGGACTATAGAGGCTAAAAAATCTTTTGAATTAGTTAAAATTGCACTCACTCGAGCACCTGTCCTAATCAGCCCAGATTTCTCAAAATATTTCCTTATATTTTCCTTTGCCTCCGAGCATACAGTGGCTGCAGTTCTACTGCAGAAAAATCCAGAGGGAATGGAACAGCCTATCACTTTCTTCAACAAAGCTCTGAGGGATGCACCCTTAAAATACAACATGATGGAAAAACAGGCCTACGCCTTGGTGAAGGCCTTGAAAGACTTTAGGGTGTATATTCTGCATTCTCATATCATTGCCTTCGAGCCAAACATAGTGGTTAAAGAAATTTTGTCCCAAGATCCAGATGGAAAGAGGGGCAAATGGATTGTTGTAATATTAGAGTATGACCTGGAAATAAAACCCACAAAACTGATCAAAGGTCAGGGCCTAGCTCAACTAATGGTTGAGTCTAATTTATAGGACCTTGACATAAACATGGTAGATGCCCTGGATGAATAGGAAGAATTTTCCGATGCTACTGTTGAAGAACAATTTAAAAATTCTCCTTGGTATTCTGATATCCTGTATGTACTCACAAACCTCAATTCCCCTCTTGATTTATCAAAGACCAAGGCCATATTCCTAAAGTTAAAAGCCAAAAACTATTGCATACTTAATGAATGTTTATACTGGAAAAATGCAAATGGTCTATTGCTTAAATGTTTGCCTGAAACTGAAGCATAGAGAATTAAATAGGAGTTCCATGCAGGAGAGTGTAGAGGCCATTTAAACTGGAAAGCCACTTCTAACAAAATACTCAGAGCAGGCTATTACTGGCCTACACTTTTCAATGACATCCACAAAATGACAATTGCCTGCCATAAGTGCTAGATTTTTGAGGGCAAAAGAAAGCTCCTCCCTTTACCATTACAACCCATTATTGTTGAGGCTCCCTTTCAACAATGGGGCCTAGATTTCATAGGACAAATACACCCTGCTTCTTCTGCACAACACAAGTGGATCCTTATAGCCACAGACTATTTCACAAAATGGATAGAGGCCATAAATTCTAGGAATGCCACATATTCTGTTATCATTAATTTCCTAGAAGATCACATCCTCTCTAGATTTGGCTTCCCAAGAAAGATAATCACTGATAATGCTGCTGCTTTTGGATCCAAGAAAATGATTGATTTTTGTCACAGGTATCAGATAGCACTCGGTCATTCAACTGCTTATTACCCACAAGGTAATGGGTTAGCTGAATCATCAAACAAGAGCTTGGTGACCATCATCAAAAATCTGCTTGAAGAGAAAAAGAAATCATGGCATAAAAAGTTAGTGCATGCTTTGTGGGCCGATAGGCTAACAACAAAGAAATTCATTGGAATGTCACCATATCACCTTGTTTATGGGATGGAGGTAATGTTTCCTACTAACCTAGGGGAACCAGTGATTAAACTAGTTCAAGAGATTCATACAGAAGAGGACAGTATGGTAAGGAGGATAAATCAAACAATTCATCTCCAACAAACAAGAGAAGAGGTCTATAACAGAGCTTTGAAAGTGCAGGAAAATATAAAAAAATTATTTGATAAGAGAACAAAAACTTGTGACTTCAAAATTGGAGATAAAGTTTTAAAGTGGGACTCTAGGAGAGAAGACAAAGGAAAGCATGGCAAATTTGACAGTTTGTGGTAGGTTCCTTACATCATTCAATCCACCATTGGTCCAAATGCCTTTTTTCTACAAGAGCTATATGGTACAGATCTATTTGGGGGTCCTGTCAATGGCAGGATGCTCAAGCATTACTACTGCTGATTTATAGTTTACAGTTTCCATTTCCATTGTAAATACCATTGCTGTGTTTTGTTTTCAAATAAAAAGAATTTTTTTTAAAAAAAAAGAGAAAGAGAGGTTCAGACATGCTCAAAACTTGAACCTCGTGTTGGTGTCCTGTGTTTTGATAGTTTGGAAAATCAAAAGACAAGGCAACATTAGAACCAATCTTTAGAGTCCCAGGATCTAGTCCTCTTGTTCTCAGAGAGGGATGTCTCGAATATTTTTTTGCAAAGGTTTATCTTGTGTGCTTAGAGTATTGATTTTACACTAGTTATTAAGTGCAAGTGTTTATTTGTTTGTTTTTTTGGTTGGAATGATACAACAGAACATGAAAGGCCTAGGAAAGATATATAGGACAGAGAAATATCTGGTTCATTGGGAAATGGAGTCAAGAAAAGGTCATAACAAACTCATCAATGGATATGGGATATCAAAGGGCAAATCTAACTTGGCCACAGGATCCTTTTGTTTTTGGAATGAGATGAACATTAATGATTTGGAAAGAGAGGTTTAATTCTCAACAAAGAGAATTCGAAAGCATAATTTGAACAATAAAGAGCTCTGATAAACGGTGACACGGATTATCAACTCATAAACAGATTTAAAGCACACATAACACAACACACACAAAATAAAGGCGGAAAAGGCAGAAGCCTCATGGCTTCCTCATGTAATCTCACTTATTAAAAGAATTTTAATTTAAAATTTAAATAGATGAGAGAAGATAGTCCGTGCTATCTTAGTCTCTTTTGGTTGAGTTAATTACTCACCAAAAACCCACCAAGATAGGAGTTCCTAAACAAACTCCATCTTTTGAGGAACAACCCAACAACCCAAGAGTTAGGAATATTTAATTAATTATTTTGGATTTATTATTGTTATTTTAGAGAGGCTAACATTCCCCCCTTCAATGAAAAATCCAAAATAAGAACGAGGAACCATCTTCCAAGTTCTCATTTTGATCCTCAAAAAACATTGCCTGAAAAACCGCCAAAGCTGGATGCTGAAAAACTGCAATCTGAAGAGACCATGAGTTAGTTGTATGTCTGATTCATGTCTGAATTTTTCTTGACAACTCCATCAAGTGCCAAGTTGCAAAATGATCCATTTTTCCTTTGCATGAAATCAGCATCCTTTGTCCACTGACAAAATTTGTTCAAAGCCCACTGGCTGATGATGACAAAAAAAACTCACTGTTGCTTTTTCTGTGCTGAAAAATGTTCACTGTTTTTTGCTGTCGACTGCCCACTAGAAAAAAATTTGATGCCCACTGGAAAATTGGTTGATGCCCACTGGAAAATTTGTTGATGATTCCCACTGGCTGCTTTTGCTGGTTTTGTCGAGACTTTCAGTCTGACAACCACGGTCAATCTCATTGACATTTTCCCCCCTTTGTCAGCTGAAAGGAGAGACACTTCTCTATAAAATATTCCTGAACTCCCCCCCTTCAGGTGTAGGATTTTTACACTGTTGTACTCCCCCATTCAACTGCATGAGAGTACCATCATCTGTTCACTGTTCGCTACACTATGTGTGAGTGGATTCGATGGTAGAACTGAAGCAATATTTTAACTGTGGATGACCATTCCCAAGGATCGATCCATTCAAAATGTATCTTCAATCTTGTTGATTTGTGTTGATTGCGACATTTTTCTGAGGAATGATTGGACTTGCCACAATGGCGACAGGGATGGAGATCAAAACACTGATCTTCCATATGACCGGTTCTCTGAAAATGAGAACATTTCGATTGGACTTCAACCTCAGATTGTGTGGAATTCTCTTTTTCGGAAATTTTGGGTTGCATGCACTGCTGGTTGTCTGCAACTGTCTATGAATGTGCTGAGGGGATCTGTGCAAGAAATCCCACACTGACGAACCGAATGGGCTTGGAATAATTGGGAATATGTAAGTTGGCGTCATCTTGGACATATCCTAAGCCTCGTCGATTCTTTTTATTCTGAAGTTCTTCCCAGGGCCTGATGATGGACTTGGAAGAAATTGGATCTGGAACAGTTGCGACACTTGAAGCTGGCTGAATGAATGACTTATCATATCGATTGTGCAAAGACTTATCATGTGGATGGTTCAAAGACTAGAAAGTATCATTCTTTTCTTGCAATTCAATCCTTTGAAGTTGTGAATCGAGCTGAAGAAACTCAATGGTGTCATGTGTTTGTTGTAGATGCCGTGAAAGATCAGCAAGGGTGTCTTTTCTGATGTGCACCATGTCTTCATCACTGGAGATGATCAAACTGTGAAGAATGTTTAACAGTTGAATATGTTGCGCCATCTGAACTTGCGCACTTGAAAACGGGCTCTCTTGTTGTAGATGTCGTACTTTGAACTGTTTCACTTGAATGTCAGGCTCGCTTGAATGTGGCTTGAATGGCACGCTCGCTTGATTTGTTGCTGATTGCACTTTCTTGGAATACTTGCTAGAATATTCTCGCTTAAACTCTGGAATTCACGCTCGCTTGATGACGATCGCGTTTGTTTAAGCGCTCACTTGACTGACTTGATGACTTCACGCTCACTTGAATGAATAACCATGCTCGCTTGATGTTGATGTCAACTTGGTTGATTGATGTCAGAGTTGAACTTGTTTGGTTGCTTTTGATGGTCGCTGCAATAAACTTCACTCTGGCTCACTTGATGTGTTGATTTTTTCACTGAATTGATGCAAATTGGTTGAATGAATAATCACGCTCGCTTGCAGGAGATGTAAACTTGTCGCTTGTTTGAAAAAACTCATGCACTCAATTGATTTTGTGTAAAACAAGGGTGTCGAACACTGTCGAAAATGCACCCAAGAAAGCTTACAATGATTCACTTTAAAATAATAAATTCACTTGTTCTTTTAAAAATTCATTAACAATGAATTTTTAATGATTCACTTTAGTCAATGAATTTGATTACAAGTACTTTAATGGATTTGCAAAAACGTTGATGAAGACTTTGCTGTGAAAAGCATTAACTTGACTAAGTGAATTTGTTGTTTGATGTAGAACGCTGATGTAGACAATCTTCGATTATATGTTGTAGTTGTGCAGATGCATGTGTTGATCTTGCAGCTATGTGTTGTGTTTCCTGATATTAAACTTTATGTAGGGAATTATTAATGTGTCACAACTAGACACATATCAAAAAGAAACAACATGAAGCCATAAAACAATGCGCCACCAAACACACATGGTGTACCTAAGATCCCCTTATTCAATTTCGGGCGGATCTAGGACACATCAACACCAAAAAAAATGATATTTTTATTAATCACTGTGTACATGCCAAGCTAACAACCCTTTGAAACAACGCGCCTTCAACGTCTGAATGGATAGTGACACAATAATTTGAATGGAAACACTCCTTAGCTCTCCAAATTACAAAATACAACTTATCACTCCAAGGATTTTAAAAACATCAACCTTATTACTCCAAAAGATTACAAAAGCATCACAATGCTCAAAAGAAAAATTCCTACTTATTCCTCCAAATAAATTCAACTTATTCCTCCATTTTTTTTTAATAAAAAATTGGGTGCCATTTTCAATGGAGTGCCCCATGGTGGGCGCCACTTCAATTTAAACAATATCGATCAAAACAATTCATGTCCTCTTTTAAATGGAAAAAAAAGATGAACCCAATCACATCGCCCCCTTGATGGATGCTTTGACTAAGAACAAGGCAATATTCGTTGGAGGAGGGAAGCAATGGTGGTTATACATGAAACAATGGTGAAAATTATGAACAATAGGGTTTTTTGGTGAGTAATTAACTCCTATCAGTTCAACGATGCTTTGACTAAGAAAAACACTAGTTCTAATCTTTTAAAACGTTGTTTGAATGCTGAACGCTGTTGTAATTAAACACTGTTGCAATACCACATGCAGAACACTATTGCAGTTAAACACTGTTGATGTTTCCGGTTATGTGAATGCTTGAAAACGCGTAATGGACTAGCGAATGCCCAGCTCCACCCTTTGTTTCGACCACCACCACGAAGATTAACGTCCTTCGTGTTATTCGAACCCTTGACCTCCTCCTCTGGCAATGATTGCTGCTCCTTTAATCTAGAGGGTGTGCAATAAACATTGCTGCTGTTGTTTCAGTTCACAGTGCAGAATGCGTTCAACGCTGGAACGCTGGAACGCTGGTTCATATCCGTTCAACGCTGGAATCAATCAAATCTGATGCCACAAAAAACGCGATGAACCAGATTTCAATTGCAAATTGCAAATCGATCTTCTAATTGCAGATTTCAATTGCAGATCGATCTTTTAGTTGCAGATTTCAACGCTGGTTTCAGTGCTTTCAATCGCAATTTCAACGCTGTTTTCAAATGCTTGCTGAACACTGGCATTTACATTCAACGCACATGAAAAACGCTAGTTTGAAAAATGCGGCTTCAATTGAACGGACAGCACATTGAACGCACAACAGATTTAATATGAACGCAGAATGGATGTCACAAAACGCTGGTTCATCGCTGCTGGTTCAAATGCTTAAAACGCTGGCTCACAAATTGGTTGGAACGTTGGCTAATTGACTGCAAACTGCAAATGCTGGTTTGATGACACCCCATGGGGAAATGGCAAGAGCGCTCTCCTTATCTTCTAAGCTGCAATCTTCTATCAATCTATGATTAAACACAGTAGTCAATTTCTTGATGTATATCAACTAGAGGATCAATTTCCAAAGGAGTTTGTGTTTGTTTTGATGATTCTCTTCTTTCTGATTTTCGTCGACCACATTATCTACCTGTGTTCATTTGCCTTGGGGAAAGTAATTTATTATTTTTTTCAGTCTTGTGCTGTTCACATATTCTGTCACTGAATATGCATGGAACATGGAATCTAAAAGCCAATATAATGGAGAATTTTCACTTCGTGCATTCTATTTCACAAAAGCATTGTCTTTGTCACTACAAGCATTGCAAATTAAGTTTGGTCTTCCCCATAAGAGCACTTTTATATGGACAATTCCTTACAAGCAGGGTTACAAGTGTAAACTATCTGGGCTTTCGCATTTATCGAGCTCTCCCTTTTCTGTATGAAATTTGCTGTGTTTTGGATTGGTCATGCACAGCTACTTCCCTAACAATGTATAATTGGTTGAAGTTGGAAGATATTTATGCAAGTCTGTATCTGGTCAAGTGTGATATAACTCTTTCCAGAGCAGAGCATCAGCTAGGTGAAAATCAAAGTAAGGCAAGGAAATTCTGCAGTGGCATATGTCTGTCCCTAGTTCTGATATGTGTCATTTGGGCCCCTATGTTGATGTACAGTAGTGACAATCCAACTAACATTGCAAATCCAATTAAAGATGTAAGCGCCCAGATTGATATCAAAACAAATCGATATCACTTTACTACAATTTCAACCGAATTTTAAGTGCCACGTTTTAATATCTGCTGAAAAATAACACTACGCTGCTTCTATTTTGGCCACAAAAAATCTTTACGACGGATCAAACTTCACAGAACAAGTGATGCAATGCGATAAAAAATACAAAAGAGTTCAATATTTATCTGTGTGCACTGTCAAGTCGCTACGGACTAGGCAAGCGGTTTCCGTTTCTCTCTCGCGCTACTCCCTATATGCAGATGACAGCAGATAAGTGCAGCAATACGAATGGCGGAGGTAGGATTCCAGGTACTCCTCTCCCTTCTCCTGCGTCTTCTTCACAACTGCAGATCGATTCCTAAAGCCCCTTCTCCTGCGTCGTCTTCTCTCACTACCGTGGCTTTGATACCACATGATACATATTAACTTAACTCAGAAACATATTTAAAGCACACATAATACAGCACACAAAATAAAGGCGAAAAAGGAAGAAGCCTCATGGCTTCCTGATGTAACCTCTCTTATTAAAAAAATTTTAATTTACAATTTAAATAGATGAGAGAAGATAGTCCGTGCTATCTTAGTCTCTTTTGGTTGAGTTAATTACTCACCAAAAACCCACCAAGATAGGAGTTCCTAAACAAACTCCATCTTTTGAGGAACAACCCAACAACCCAAGAGTTAGGAATATTTTATTATTTTGGATTTATTATTGTTATTTTAGAGAGGCTAACAATTATTGTTATTTTAGAGAGGCTATTTGTGACATTTCATCACATTTCATCATATTTCGTAATATTTTTTCATCTTTTGCGATCATTTATGATTTCTCACGGTATTTCTTGATATTTCATCATTTTTCATGATATTTCACTATATTTTACAGTCTTTCATGTAATTTCATCATCTTTTGTCATCTTTCATGATCTTTCATGGTCTTTCGCAGCCTTTTGTGATCTTTCACGATATTGTTTTTAATCTCTCTTCATATTTTGGGGTTTTCGGTGATATTTCTTGATTTTTCATCATATTTCATCATCTTCTGATATCTTTCATGATTTTCCATCATCTTTCATCATATTTTAGGATGTTTTCCAATATTTCGTGATTTTTCACAATCTTTCGTGGTATTTCATGATATTTCGTGATTTTTCATAACCTTTCGAGGTGTTTCGTCATCTTTCAAGATCTTCCATCCTCTTTTAGGATGTTTCGCTATCTTTCATCATCTTTTGCAATTTTTCATCACCTTTCGTAATTATTTTTCATATTTCATGACATTTTAGGATTTTTCGCAGAATTTCTTGATCTTTCGTAATTTTTCGCGTTCTTTAATCATGTTTCATCATTTTTTAGGATGGTTGGCATCTTTCATGATCTTTTGCGACCTTTCGTTATTTTTTGTCATATTTCACGATATTTTAGGATGTTTTGTGGTATTTCAACATATTTTGTAGGTTTTTCAAATCTTTTTTTATCTTTGAATATGTTTCACAAACTTTCACAATCTTTTGCAATATTTTATCATCTTTCGCGATCTTTAATCGTCTTTCTCAATCTTTTAGGGTTTTTTGCGTTCTTTCGGGATCTTTCGTTGTCTTTCATTATTTTTGAGAAAAATACTGAGGGGGGGGGTGAATCAGTATTTAAAAGAATCACATTCTTTTACTTTTGTTTTACTGATTTATATACGCAACTTCTATTAGCCCAACTAGCATATGTACACAGCTATCCTAAAAGAAACTTGTGTATACCCAAATAACTTAATGTTCAGAAAAATTACTTAGATGAGTTCATCAGTTATGCATCTTATTTTAAACAGTAAGAATGTGCAGTAATAATAAATCATCACACATGAACACCAAGATTTAAGGTGGAAACCCAAGGTAGGAGAAAACCATCGTTGTTGTCGTCTCTATCTTCAATATTTGTTGTATAGAAAATTGATTACAATGTTGTACTGATGCAGACTCATGTCAGTAGGCACCCACCTACAGAAGGCTGCTACCGTCTCTCGTTTTCCAGCTGCTACTGGAAGGGAGCTCCAACCCCCTGATCTCATTTACCAGCCACTAATGAAAGGGAGCTACAACCCCTTGAACTGATCATTAGATTCTATTGGTAGGAATATTTGATTTCCATACTGAAGGCTTCAACCCTCAGAACCCCTGCAGACCACGTTTGATAAATTTTCACACTAGATCCAACAACTTCAACACAACACAATTTGTGGATCAAAACCAATAGCCATAGACAAATCTTTAATCAGAACAATGACATCATTGTAACCAAATCATAGCAATAAACCTAGACTTCTTGTTGGAAAATGTTTGAGAGGGGGGGGTGAATCAGTATTTAGAGCTAACTGAAAACTTTTTACTTTTTCTTTCTCTTAAAACCATACGCTACTTTACTGAACCCAACTCGCATATACACGTGGATATCCTTAAGAAAACTTGTGTATGTCTAGAGATCTTATTATGCATTTAATTATTTACTTAGATCATTGCATCATTCATTCATCAGATGTTTAGTAAGCAGTAAGCATGTGCAGTAATAACAGAATAAACCATCACACATAAGCAACACACATGAACACTAGTATTTAAGTGGAAAACCAATTTGGGAGAAAACCACCACTGTTGTTGTTTCTTTCTTCAATATTTATTATAAAGAAAACTTCTTACAATTTTTGTGCTGGCGTAGACTTATACCAGCACGCAGGCACCCACCTGCAGAAGGCTACAACCTTCTCTCGTTCTCCAGTCACTACTAGAGAGGCTCCAACCCCCACGATCTCGTTTACCAGCCACTCCTAGAGAGGAGCTACTACCCCCTGCTCTTGTTTCTGACCTCTCCTGGAAGGGAGCTATGACCCCCTGCTATCGTTTACCAACTACCACTGGAAGCGAGCTACAACCCCCTCACTGAAGGCTTCAACCCTCAGCACCATTGCGGACCACGTTTCATCAATTTTCATACTGGATCCAACAGCTTCCATTCAACACACCTTGTAGGCCACTTTTCATCAGATTTTTAGACTGGACCCACTCCACACATTTAAGCTCAACATACTTCAAACTGAAACTTATAACCCCATCAATTCATTCATTGAATCATCAACCAATCAACCAACAACTTGATCTTAAATTAATATAATAATCAGCATATTCAACATTCAAACAACCTAGATTTGCATGAATACATCATTGACATATAACGATAAACAACAACAGATCGGGGACATTTCATTCCACACATGACAAAACCCTAGATTCCATACGTGTTTTCCTTCACAGACACACGTATATACGATGCCTTCAAGAGACAAACTGCGTATACATCTTTAAAAACATTTCGAGGCCCGACCTTATACGCGCTTCGCTACCAGCTTCCGCGTATGTACGCGCTTTCGCTTCGATGAACTTGCGTATAGATATGCAAACATTGCAGGGCTACGTAACTCTTCAGAACAGATAAACAGCTTAGATCTTACCCTTCACTTCAGAAAATGTTTCGCCTCATCTTAGATCGAAACATTCCATAAACAGATCTAGAAGTTACATAGTCACTTCAGGTCAAGAGATCTTCATCTATCATTGTATTCATAGGTGCATTATTTATTCAGATCTATTAATGAACTGTAACCCATTCCATGCCGATATACTTGAGAGTGTGCAGATATACTTGAGTGAAGTATTCATTCAATACAGAGTTGAATAGATGTCTGAGATAAAAACTCAACCTTGAGCAGACATTGATTCAAATAGCATACGCTACTTTGATTCATGAAGTCGCGTATACGCACTTTTACGCACCTCCATCCTACATTCAATTACATGTGTATATTATTCTTCAAAAAACCCTAACTGCCATACGCACTTTTCATGAAGTGAACCTGCGTATATACGCACTTTTACTAAAATCAACTAGCGTATAGATCTGTAAATGTAAATTTTGTAGAACAGACCAGATCTATAAAACTTACCCAGATTTCTCCATTTTCTTCAGTAGACTTGCGCCGGTTCTTCATCATTCCTTCAGTAGGTCATTCTAGAGATTCATCATCATCAGATCTAGAGATATTGAACCATCATTATATCCATGGGTGCATCATAGATTCAGATATATCAATTAAGAGCAGATTTCATCCATGCAGATATTCCTTAGAGAAATTTATTCATCAACAACCCTTACCCATGCACACCTAGCACTATGATCTTCTTCTCCTTATATAGTTTTATCCTTTACCAATACCATGAGCCAAAACCACACTACTTCCGATGGTATTCTTAGACGGAATCAAATAGACAATACAACGCTCAATATTGTGGGCTAATACCATGGTAATGCCTCTTGGTATTATAATTTTAGAGTGCAAAAGGCATACGCGACTTGGAGCATTCGTTTCCGCATGTATACGCAACTTCTCTTCATAAAAATTGCGTATATGCTAACCCTGAATGTATACGTGGGGTTTCCTTCACAAAAGTAGTGTATACATTGAATCCATACGCGGGTTGCCTTCATAAAAGTAGTGTATACATTGTGACATATTATATTTATCATTTCTTTGGCACTTACTGAAATTCCTTTTTCTGCTGCTTCTGAACTGATCTGTAGATACATCATTTTTACATATTTAACAAATAGGTTGCTATCAAAACATAACTCATCAAGTAGGTTTCCATCAAGGACAACTTCATCAAGTAGGTTGCCATCAAGGACAACACATTGCATCATATTGCCAACATACGAATTAACATGCAAAACCAACTTCAACCCTAATAAATCATAAAACCAAATGTATATGCTACTTTACTTACTGAAACCTACGTATATACGTGCTTTCCTGTGGACGAACTTGAATGTATATCTTTATATACTGAATTTAGGAATCTAATCAGAATCAGAATAGATCAAAGACATTCATGCATACTTTGTTAGATTTACAGAACCCTTACTCAGCCAACAATATCCATTATATTAAACCACCCAGGCACTGATCATATTTATACAAAATAAACTAGTAGCATATACAGTATTCAAACAATCTAGATCTACATGAAGACTTCATTGAAAGACAAGAAAAATATAACAGAAATGATCAGACATTATCTTCAGGAATCTTCAGAAAAACCCTAACTTGAATACACGCTTTTGTTGAAAAGAACCCGCGTCTATATGCTCTTTCATCGTGAGGAACGAGCTTATAGATCTGTAAATATTAAGAACTGCGTAAAATTTTAGATCAACACACTTACTCTGATCATACCCTTCACTTCAGCAAACATGTACCAAATCACAGATCTAAACATGTCACAAATATATCAAGTAAATACATATTCATTTCAGGTCAAGAGATCCTAATCCATCATTTTATTTATAGGTGCATCATTATTTCAAATCTATTAATAGACAGTAACCCATTCCATGCAGATATACTTCAGATTGAATATTCAATCAATACCCATACACTTGCACACCTTTTTGCACTATGATCTTCTTCTCCTTATATAATTTGAGCCTTAACCAATACCATGAGCCAAAACCACACCAGAGCCGATGGTATTCTTGGATGGAATCAAGTAGATGACACAACGCTCACTATTGTGGGCTAAAACCATGGTAAGGACCCCTGGTATCATAAACTGAGTGCGTAAGTATACACACGACTTGGTGTCTTCGTACCCACGTGTATACGTGACTTATCTTCACCAAAACTACGTATACACTAATTATGGATGTATACACGAGCTTCCTTCATCAAAATTGCGAGTATATACGAGTTGCCTTCATCAAACCTGCATATACATTGTGAAATATTACCTTTATCATTTCTCTCTCACTGGCTTGAATTCCTTTCTCTGTCACATTTGAACTAACCTGTAGATACATCATTTTTACATCTTTAACAAATAGGTTTCTATCAAAAGGAAACACATCAAGTAGGTTTTCATCAAGGCCAACATAACAACATATTACATCATAATGCCAACAATCTCCCCATTTGGCCTTGATGGAAACCATGATGGTCTTTCATCACCACAACTTGTAGATACCTGATAGACACATCAATCATAAGCATTATTCAAACACCAATATACTCTTCCCCTTTGACATCAAGAGAAAAGGGCGAAGCGATACAAAAATGTCGAGATTTGCGCTGCACTATACAGATCATACTCCCCTTGAATACATGTTGAAGATTCAAAACAGATTTCCAAGACTCTATAACATTTCCATTCACCAAGGATGCATACATACATCAATTACCCAACTAATTTGGGTTGCATATTTGACTCAACTACCCAACCAAGTGGGTTTACATTATTGACTCAAGAATTTAACCAAGTTAGTTTAAAATATTAAAAAAAGTCCATACATGACTGGATATGACAATTTATACATCATAGGTGTCAAAATGACCCTTACATCAAATTTCAGATATGACTCTTATAACCAAGACCAAAGTACCTCAAGGGAGAGATCATAATTCAACAACCAACATAATGCCAACAATGCATTATTCTCAACAAGGCTAATGCTCCCCCTAAACTTGTGCAACCTGAACATTTTCAACAGAAAATTCATCAAAGCATCTTCATCAAACAAATAAATATCAAGGAAAGGCAATATAAGTTGAACACCATAACCGAAGATTTTACCCATCAACACCTGAGCAATAGAGCCAAACCATATATGACAAAGACTATTCTGAAGGCTGACCCATAGATTTTATGACAACAAGATCCATACATGACTATATAGAGATAAATTCACGTATATACATGAGTAGGATTCAAGCAACCTACATACCAAATTTAATCTTCTGAAATCAAGTAGATTTGATAAGAGAAACAAAGACAACTCCCATCTTCTGTCCGAGATATTCAAATACTTCCCTGGGAAGAGGTTTAGTAAATATGTCAGCAACTTATTCTTTGGAGGAAAATATTCCATTTTAACCTTTTTCTCGTAAAAAATGATATTTGATAGGAATGTGCTTGGTTTTGGAATGCATAATAGGATTTTTCGAGATACTAATGGCACTTTTATTATCACACAAGATAGAGATGGGAGGAGAACATTTAGTTTTAATATCTTGGAATGTTTGCATCATCCAAAGAAGTTGTCTGCAACATGATGCAACAACCACATATTCTGCTTCTGTTGTAGATAAGGCAATGGAAATTTATTTCTTGCTGAACCAGGATACTAATCGAGTCCCATAAAAAATGCACCACCACTAGTGCTTTTCTGATCGTCAACTTTTCTAGCCCAGTCCACATCTGTGTAAGCTTGAAGAGTAAGATCAACATTCTTGGGATACCATATACCAAAATAATGAGTTCCTTGTAGATATTTGAATATTATTTTTATGTCCTGAATATGTGACTCCTTTGGATTGGCTTGGAATCATCTAAAAATCCCAATTGCATGCATGATATCTGGTCTAATCCCTGCTAGATAAAGCAGACTTCCAATCATATATCTATACTCTGGTTGGTTTACCATGGGAGAATCGTCATGAGAAATGAAGTTACATCTGGTAACCATTGGAGTGCTCCAGGTTTGCAGTCTTCCATCCCATACTTCTTTAGGATCTTGTTTATATATTTTTCT
Source organism: Pinus albicaulis (assembly GCA_034641835.2). Classification (NCBI taxonomy): domain Eukaryota; kingdom Viridiplantae; phylum Streptophyta; class Pinopsida; order Pinales; family Pinaceae; genus Pinus; species Pinus albicaulis. The sequence continues at coordinate 63,226 of JAXQQM020070850.1, forward strand.
TGTGAGAGAAAGATGTTATATTTTTCTTGTTTCACTTGTAAGCCAAGAAAATATGTTAGTTCCCCAAGTAAAGACATTTCAAATTCTTGTTGCATAGAAAAATAAAATTTGTGACTCATGGATTCTTCATTACTCCAAAAAATGATGTCATCAACATAAACAAAAATTATTAACAGTTTATCATTCTCAATTTTTGTATAAGTTACTATCTACAGATCCTTTTGTGAAACCTTGTTGTTGAAGATATTTGTCAAGACGATAGTACCATGCCTGAGGAGCTTGTTTTAGACTATATAGGGCCTTTTTATGTTTGCAAACTATTTTTTCATCATTTCCCAGAATGGAACCTTCTAGTTGTTCTATATAAACTTATTCTTTTAGATCACCATTAAGGAAAGCATATTTTACATCCATTTGATAAACCTTGAATTGTTGAAAACTTGAAAATGAAAGAAACATTCTTATGGATTGAAGTCTGGCTACTAGTGCAAATATTTCTTCAAAGTCTATTCCTTCTTGTTGAGCATATCCTTTACAAACAAGTCTAGCTTTGTTTCTAATGACATCTCCATTTTCATTTAACTTGTTTTTGAATATCCACTTTATTCTAATTATAATTTTATCACAAGGTCTTGGAAACAATTCCCAAGTATTATTATTTTCAAATTGATCAAGTTCTTCATTCATGGCCTGAATCCAACATTCATATTTACTAGCTTGATTTACATTTTGTGCTTCAATGGTGGATAAAAATGATAGATAACTGGGACATCCAACAAGAGTTCTTGTTTGTAACCCTGATTCCTTTTCTCCCAAAATTTGAGATTCTAGATGATTCTTTTGAACATACCTGGATGAAGCCTTCTATCTTTCTGATGTTTCTAGTTCTTCATAAGGTTCTCCTTATATATTATTGTTATTTGATGAGGGAAAACATTCATCATCATCATCCTAATTTATTGGTATTTCCCTTTTGGGAGCCGTAATAGATTCATCAATCACAACATCAATACATTCAAAAATCTTCTGAAGCCTCTTATTGTAGAATTTGTATGCTTTACTTCTAGAAGAGTAGCCAAGAAATATTCCTTCATCTTCTCTAGGTTCAAACTTAGCAAGTTTTTCGTCATTGTTTTTATATAACATTTGCTTCCAAAAAATTTAAAGTGCTTCACAATGGAAATATTACCATACTAGAGTTCATAAGGAGTTTTATCATTGTTTACATGAACATGAGCCTTATTGAGAATATTTACTATAGCATGAGAAGATTCACCCCAAAAGGTGTCAGGAGTCCCAAATTCATCAAGCATAGCACGCGCCATTTGTTGAACTATTCTATTCATTCTTTCTGCCACACCATTTTTTTGCAGAGTTCCAGCTACAAAAAATTGCATTTTTATATAATTCTTCTGATGTGTATTCTCCTCATCCGTCAGATCTAAGACATTTTATTTTTAGTTATAATTCATTTTCAACTAAAGATTTGAAGACCTTAAATTTTTCAAATGCTTCATCTTTATGTTTCAATAAACCGATCCAACAAATTCTAGAAAAGTCATCAATGAATAATATATAGCATTGTTTTCCATGAGGTGACTTTTTCCTTAGAGGTCCACACAGATAATTATGTATAATTTCAAGAGGCTTACTTGTTGATCCTTCTTTCGAATTAAATTGAAGCCTAGTTTTCTTATCGAATTGGCACGACTTGCATATGGTCCTTCCCGGTAAGGTAATTTTGGGTACATCACGAAATTCTTTGAGCCTGCTTGATTTTCTTATTTGAGAAATGCTTAGATGTCCTAATCTTTTGTGCCATAACCGGTTTTCTATAAATTTACCTATATAACATTGGTCTTGGCCACTTTTCAATATATACATATTTCTTGGTGTTCTTGTTCCTTTTATTATGGTCTTTCCTATGTCAAGTTCACGAACCACACACTTCTTTGATCGAAAGACAACTTCATTTCCTTGATCACACATTTGAATAACACTCAACAAGTTATGTTTTAATCCATAAACATACATAACATTGTTAGCAACCTTTTATTTTAGAAAAATAGATCCTTTACCCTTAATGATAGTAGGAGAGTCATTTCCAAAAGTAACATTCTTTTCCTTTTCTAATGCCTTGTAATAAATAAGTTTATCTTTATCACCTGTCATGTGTTTTGAACATCCGATATCAATTTACCATTGTTTTTCTTCTCCTTATGTAAATAACTCTATGCCACAACTTTCAAACTATAATTTCTTCTTTCTCCACACCTTCGAGCTTGTGGATATCTGTTCTTTTGGCTAAAGTTTGCCCCTGCAATTAGATTCTTCATGTCCAAATTTATTGCAAAATGAAAATTCAATTTCATCTTGAAGAGGATAAAATTTGTTATAAGTATTCGTCTTTATTCTTGTCTCATTTCTTTGCTTTATTGCTTCTTTGGTCATGATGGTTTTGCAAGCAACACATTGAGCATCTTTGTGACAAAATTTATGACATGACAAACATTGTCCATTAAATAAGAAATTTATGTGATCATAGAACCTTCTAGTGTTGGTTACCTTTTGACTGATATTTATGTTATTGTTCATCCTTGAGTGATCATGCTTTACTTGGACATTGTATTTGTTCTTTTTCTGAGTGACGAGGATTTTCTGGATAGATTTTTCTACATTTAGATAAATTGTAGTTGAGGAATTTTTTGACTGAGAAGATTCACAAATATATCCAAGATTTTTGTTCACAAGAGGAGAGTGTTGAACCTTGATAATTTAATCTAAGGGTTCAGATCCTTTAGAAAATCTAAGATTTAGAGTTTTTACTTTCTTAATTTCCTTTCTTAGACTTACTATTTCAAATTCTAATTTTTCATTGTGGTTCTCCTTTTCTATGAGTTGGTTCTTTAGAGTATCTATGGCTATTTTGTTCTATTCCAAGCATACTTTGAGTTGAGATATTTCTTCAAGAAAATAATTTTCTTCTAAAGCATCCAGAAAAGTATCTTTAGCCTCACTAGTGTCTTTTTCAAATGCCATGAGCAGTCTAATATCTTGATCAAATTCTCCTTCTTCATTATTTGACAAACCAACACTATCTTCATGAGTATAGTAACTTTTTCTATTGACAAATTGTCTCCTATTACCTTTTACTAAATCCTTTCCCTTATCATGATTATCTTTATGGGGACATTTAGCAGCATAATGGCCCACTCTTCCACAAGCAAAAAATCTGAAAGGAATCTTACCTTTGAACCTTCCAGTGCCAAGTTGAAGTTTCTTTACAAAATTTACCTCATCTTCTTCTGGTACATACCCTAATTCCTTTTTTTCTTCCTTATAGTTTCCTTTTGCAGTAGCTCTAAAAGCTGCTTCTTTGACTTCAAACTTAGCTCCTTTTCTCATTTCAAAAGCAGTCAGGATCCCATGAACTTGAATAATAGTACGAGTCTACAAATCCTACTTCTCTTCAATAGCAGACACTTTTGACTCAAATTTAGGAGTTAGAGATCTTAATATTTTCTCTACTAAAGTTGTGTCTCTTATGTCTTCACCCAAATTTCTCATACGATTTACGATATCATATAAACATAAAAAGAAACTAGCAATACTTTCATCATTATGCATTCTGAGATTTTCATATTGAATTCTGAGAGATTGGAGTTTAACACTTTTTACCTTGGCATCACCTTCATAGCTCAGAAGGATTTTTTCCCATATCTCCTTTGTTGTATTTAACTGCATAACCTTGACAAATTCACATTCGATCAGGCTTCCCAATAATGCATTGACAACTTTTGCATTAGTTTCATAGTTCTCCTTGCTGCTGGATTTACGGGAACTGCAGCAGGATATTGGTAATCGCCTTCAACAATTGACCAAACATCTGCTCCAAGGGACTGAAAATAAAATCTTGTTATTTTCTTCCAGAAGATTAAATTGTTTCCGTTAAAGAGTGGTGGTCTGATAGATGTTGTTCCATCTTGATTTCTCATCTTGGATGATCTTCCTTCTAGTGATTAAGCTTCTTCACAAGAACCTTCTCTGGTACCAACTGTTGAGAAAAATACTAAGAGGGGCAGGGGGGGTGAGTGAATCAGTATTTACAAGAATCACAATCTTTTATTTTTCTTTTACTGATTTATATACATGACTTTGATTAGCCCAACTAGCATATGTATGCAGCTATCCTAAAATAAACTTGTGTATACCAAAATAACTTAATGTTCAGATAAATATTCAGAAACATTAATTAGCTTAGTTCATCAGTTATGCATCATATTTTAAATAGTAAGCGTGTGCATTAATAATAAATCATCACACATGAACACCAAGATTTAAGGTGGAAACCCAAGTCAGGAAAACCACTGCTGATGTCGTATCTATCTTCAATATTTATTATACAGAAAAATTCTTACAATTTTGTAATGATGCAGACTCATGTCAGTACGCATGCACCCACCTGTATAAGGATACTACCTTCTCTCGTTTTCCAGCTGCTACTGGAAGGGAGCTCCAACCACCTGATCTCATTTTCCAGCCACTTGTGGAAGGGAGCTACAACCACCAAAACTAATCACCAACTTCTATTGGCAGGAAGCTTTGACTTCCATACTAAAGGCTTCAACCCTAAGAACCCTTGCAGACCACGTTTGATAAATTTTCACACTGGATCCAATAGCTTCAAAAAACACAATTTGTGGATCAAAACCAATAGCCATAGACAAATCTTTAATCAGAATAGTGACATCACTGTAACCAGATCACATCAATAAACCCAGACTTCTAAACTAACATGTAGAATCAACTTCAACCCTGATCATTCATAAAACCAAATGTATATGGTACTTCACTTACTAAAACCTGCGTATATACACACTTTCCTATGGACAAACCTACGTATAGATCTTTATATACTGAATTTAGGAATCTAATCAGACTCAAAACATATGAGAGACATCCAGGCATACTTTTTCAGATTTACAGAACCCTTATTCATCCAACAACATCCATCATATTGAACCACCCAGTCACTGATCATATTTATACAAAATCAACTAGCGACATATACAGTATTCAAACAATCCAGATCTACATGAAGACTTCATTGACAGACAATAGAAATATATTAGAAATGATCAAAAATTATCTTAAGCAATCTTTAGAAAAAACCCTAACTTCCATACACGCTTTTGCTTAAACGAACCCGCGTGTATACGCACTTTCACCGTGATGAACCAGCGTATATATCTGTAAATATTCAGAACTGCGTAAAATTTCAGATCAACAGACTTACTCAGATCATACCCTTCACTTCAGCAAACATGCGCCAGATCATAGATCTAAACATCTCACAAACAGATCAAGCAAATACATAGTCATTTCAGGTATAGAGATCCTGATCCATCATTGTATTTACAGGTGCATCATTATTTAAGATATATCAATGGAATGTAACCCATTCCATGCAAATATTCTTTAGAGTGAAGTGTTCAATCAATACCCATACACTTGCACACCTTTTTTCACTATGATCTTCTTCTCCTTATATAGTTTGAGCCTTAACCAATACCATGAGCCAAAACCACACTAGAGCCGATGTTCTTCTTGGACAGAATCAAATAGACTACACAACGGTCACTACTATGGGCTAAAACCATGGTAAGGACCCCGGTATCATAAATTGAGTGCATAAGTACATACACGACTTGGCATATTTGTACCTGCATGTATACGCGACTTCTCTTCACCAAACTGCGTATACACAAATTCTGGATGTATAAACGGGTTGTATTCATCAAACTCATGAGTATACGTGGGTTGCCTTCATCAAACCTACATATACATTGTGAAATATTACCTTTATCATTTCTCTATCACTGGATGGAATTCCTTTCTCTGTCACATCTGAACTGACTTGTAGATACATCATTTTTACATATTTAACAAATAGGTTGCTATCAAAAGGCAACATATCGAGTAGGTTGCCATCAAGGAAAACATACCAACATATTACATCAGAATGCAAACAGTTATCTTTTGTGATATTTCATCATATTGTAGGATGTTTTTCACTGTTTTGTGACGTTTCATCATCTTTCAAGATATTTTAGGATGTTTTGCAATACTTTGTCATCTTAAGTGATCTTTCGTCATCTTTCAAAATCTTTCATCATCTTTCACAATATTTTTTCGTCTTTTGCAATCTTTCGTCATCTTTTGCATATTTCAAGTTCTTTCATCATCTTTGTCATATTTCATGAGCTTTCATGGTCGTTCATGATATTTTGTGATATTTTTTCATCTTTCATGATCTTTTGTGGTCTTCCATGATCTTTCATGATTTTTCATAATATTTCATCATCTTTTGCAATCTTTCGTGATTTTTTGTCATATTTTATGACGTTTTGCGATCTTTCATGATATTTCACCATATTTTAGGATGTTTTGCAGTATTTCATGAACATTTGTCATATTTTTCTATCTTCCGTTACCTTTTAATATGTTTCGTGGACTTTTACAATATTTCATCATCTTTCACGATTTTTCATCATCGTCGTGATCTTTTAGGATGGTTTTGTGTCTTTCACATTATTTCGTGTTTTTTTGTCATATTTCGTCATCTTTTTGGCATATTTCGTCATATTTTAGGATGTTTTGCCATATTTCATGACCTTTTGTCATATTTCATGATATTTTTTCATCTTTTGTGATATTTCGTCATCATTCGTGATATTTTAGGATATTTTGTGGTCTTCGTGATCTTCATCATCTTTCACGATCTTTCATGATCTTTCATCATGTTTCATAATATTTCATAATATTTTTTCATCTTTTGCGATCTTTTAGGATTTCTCATTGTCTTTTTGGATATTTCATCATATTTCATGATCTTTCGCTATGTTTTATAGTCTTCCATGTTTTGTCAACATCTTTTGTCATCTTTCTTGATCTTTTGTGATCGTTTGCAGTCTTTTGTGATCTTTTGCGATATTTTTTAATCTCTCTTCATATATTGGAGGTTTCGATGATATTTCTTGATTTTTTATCTTTCATCATCTTTTGAGATCTTTCATGGTTTTCTGTCATCTTTCATCATCTTTTAGGATGTTCCGTGATCTTTCGTGATTTTTTGCAATCTTTCATGGTATTTCATGATATTTCATGATTTTTCATCATCTTTCATGACGTTTCGTCATATTTTAAGATCTTCCATCATCTTTTAGGATGTTTCGCTAGCTTTCTTGATGTTTCATCATCTTTTTCAATCTTTCGTCATCTTTCATCATTTTTTACGATCTTTCTCGATCTTTCGTGATCTTTTGTGAATTTTTGTAGTATTTCGCATCATTTCGTCATATTTGTTATATTTTACGATGCTATGCAGTCTTTTGTTATGTTTTAGGATGTTTTGTGGTCTTTGTTATTGTTTTGTCATCTTTCATGATTTTTGTGATCTTTCACCATTTTTTGTGATCTTTCTTCATCTTTCATGATTTTTTGCGGTATTTTATGACTTTTCATCGTCTTTTGTGATATTTGATAATTTTCCACCATCTTTCATCATATTTTAACATATTTTAGGATGTTTTGCGATCTTTCCTTATCTTTTCCAATATTTTGTGGTATTTCGTAATTTTTCGTTAACTTTCATGACATTTCATCATTTTTGAAAAGCCTTCATCATCTTTTAGGATGTTTTGCAGTCTTTCACGATCTTTTGCAATATTTCGTCATCTTTCGTGATCTTTCATCATATTTCATCATCTTTCGTGATATCTTTTCATCTTTTTCAATGTTTTCGGATTTTTCATGTACTTTCTTAATGTTTCATCATCTTTCATCATTTTTTTGCAATCTTTTGTCATCTTTTGAAATGTTTGATCATCTTTCATGATATTTTAGGATGTTTTGCAATATTTCGTCATATTTTGTTGTCTATTGCGATATTTCATGATGATTTAGGATGCTTGTAGACTTTTGCAATCTTTTGCAATCTTTCATCATCTTTCACAATATTTCATCATCTTTCACGATCTTTCATCAATTTTGTCATCTTTCATGATATTGTATGATTTAATGCGACCTTTCGTCATATTTTGTGATATTTCATAATCTTTTGCAATCTTTCATCATTTTTCATCACCTTTCGTGATATATTTACATATTTTTCAAATTTTTGGGATTTCTCGCGCTCTTTGGTTATCTTTCTTAATTTTTTCGTCATAATTTGCGGTCTTTCATTATTTTTTGTCATCTTTCGTGATATTTTAGGATGGTTCGGCATATTTCACGATCTTTCATGATTTTTTGTAATCTTTCGTCATCTTTTAGGATGTTTTGTGGTCTTTAAAGACTTTTTGTCATCTTTTGTGATATTTCATCATGATTTGTGATATTTTAGGATTTTTTGTGGTCTTCGTGATTTTTATTAATTTTTCACAATCTTTCGTGATCTTTCATCATGTTTCATCATATTTCACAATATTTCTTCATATTTTGTGATCTTTTAGGATTTCTCATGATATTTCTTGATATTTCATCATCTTTCATGATCTTTCACTATATTTTATGGTTTTTCATGTTCTTTCATCATCTTTTGTCATATTTCATGATCTTTGGTGATCTTTCGTAGTCTTTTATGATATTTTGCAGTCTTTTGTGATCCTTCTTCATCATTTCAGGGCTTCCCGGTGATGTTGTAGTTTTTCATCATCTTTTATGATCTTTCACGATTTTTTCTCATCTTTCGCCATATTTTGGGATTCTTTACGATCTTTCATGATTTTTCACAATCTTTTGTCATATTTCATGATGTTTCGTGATTTTTCATCATGTTTCACGACATTTTATCATCTTTCAAGATCTGTCATCATCTTTTAGGATGTTTCACTAACTTTCTTGATGTTTCATCATCTTTCACAATCTTTTGTCATCTTTCATCATTTTCAATGATATTTCACAATCTTTCGTGATCTTTTCTGATTTTTCGTCATATTTCACATTGTTTTTTCATCTTTCTAATATTTTAGGATGTTTTGTGGTATTTCTTTATATTTCACAGCCTTTTGTGATATTTTAGGATGTTAAGCATACTTTTGAAACCTTTCATCATCTTTCACGATCTTTAGGTTCTGTAATGGTACTTCGTGAATTTTCGCCATCTTTCATAATATTTTAAAATGTTTTATGGTCTTATGTGACCTTTTGTCACATTTCATGATATTTTAGGATTTTTTGCGATATTTTCTCATCTTTTGTGATAATTCGTCATCTTTCACGATTATTCATCATGTTTCATCATCAATCACAATCGTTTTTCATCATTTGCAATCTTTTAGAATTTATCGCATCCTTTCTTGACCTTTCAACATCTTTCGTGTTCTTTCGTCATGTTTTGCTATCTTTCGTGATCTTTTGTGATATTTCTTCATCTTTCATGATCTTTTGTGGTCTTCCATGATCTTTCGTGAGTTTTCATCATCTTTCATCATCTTTTGTGATCTTTTGAGATTTACGACATTGTTCGTCATATTTTAGGATGTTTTGTGATATTTCGAGATCTTTCATCGTATTTCATGATCATTGTGATCTTTCATGATTTTTCTTCATCTTTCGCAATGTTTCAACATCTTTCATGATATTTTAGGATGTTTTGTGGTCTTTCATCATACGATATTTCTGATCTTTTAGGGAATTTCATGGAGTTTTGCAATCTTTCATCATCTTTTGTGATCTTTTACGATGTTTCAAATTATTTCGCGAGCTTTTGTGATTTTTTATCCTCTTTCCTTATCTTTCATCATCTTTTAGGATGTTTTGCAGTCTTTCATGATATTTTGTCATCTCTCGTGATCTTTTGTCTTCTTTCAAGATCTTTTGTAATCTTTCATGGTATTGTAAGATTATTTGCGGTATTTTGTAACATTTTGTCATCTTTGGTGATTGTTTGTCATCTTTCGAGATATTTCATCATCTTTAGTGATATTTTAGGATGTTTTGCACTATTTTGTCATATTTTGCGATCTAGCATCATCTTTCAAAACCTTCTTTCATCTTTTGCAATCTTTTAGTATTTTTCATGGTATTTCTTGATATTTCATCATATTTCATGATATTTTTTCATATTCCATGATATTTGATGATCTTTCATGGTCACTTGCGATATTTTATGATCGTTATTCATCTTTCGCGATCTATCACGGTCTTTTGTGATCTTTGTTAAATTTTCATCACCTTTCGCCATCTTTTGTATTTTTTTTTTATTTTCAGTCATCGTACGCAATGTTTCGACATATTTCAAGATCTTTCATCATCTTTTAACATGTTTTACGGTATTTTGTGATCTTGCATCATCTTTCACAATCATTTTTCATCTTTTGCGATATTTTAGGATTTTTCATGGAATTTCTTGATGTTTCATAATCTTTCATCATCTTTCATCATATTTCATCATTTTTTAGGATGTTTTGCATCTTTCATGATCTTTCACGACCTTTCATGATTTTTCGCTATCTTTTGTGATATTTTAGGATGTTTTGTGGATTTTCGTCATCTTTCACAGTCTTCTACAATCTTTTGTGATCTTTGAGTATGTTTCACAAATTTTCACAAACTTTTGCAATATTTAATCATTTTTCGCGATCTTTCATCATATATTTTAGGGTCTTTTGCGATATTTCATGATTTTTCATCATCTTTCATTATCTTTTGTGATATTTCATCGTATTTTAGGATGCTTTGCATTGTTTCGCAGCCTTTGTCATCTTTCATGATATTTCATCATATTTCATGATATTTTAGGATGTTTTGTGATATTTCGCCAATAATTCATCATCTTTTGCAATCTTTCATCATATTTTGCAATCATTTCTCATCTTTTGTGCTCTTTCATCATCTTTTGTGTTTTTTCATCATCTTTTGTCATCTTTCATGATCTTTCATGATCTTTCATGGTCCTTCATGATCTTTTGTGATATTTTTTCATCTTTCGTGATATTTTGTTGTCTTCCGTGATCTTTCATCATTTTTCATCATCTTTCATCGTCTTTTTTTATCTTTCATGATTTTTCGTAATATTTTATGATGTTTTACAATCTTTCATAATATTTTAGGATGTTTTGCAGTAATTCGTGAACATTTTTCATATTTAGTTATCTTTTAGGATGTTTCGAGGAGGTTTTCAATCTTTCATCATATTTCATGATTTTTCATCATATGTCGTCATCTTTTGGGATGGTCTGGTGTATTTCAAAAAAAATTGCGAATTTTTGCCATCTTTTGCCATATTTTAGGATTTTTTGCGGTCTTTCATGACCTTTTTTCATATTTCACAATATTTCATCATATTTCGCGATCTTTCATGATCTTTCATCATATTTCACGATCTTTCATCATGTTTCATCATCTTTCGTAATATTTTTTCGTTTTTTGCGATCTTTTAGAATTTATCATGGTATATCTTGAAATTTCATCATATTTCACAATATTTCTTTATCTTTTACAATCTTTCCAATTCTTTCATTATCTTTTGTCATGTTTCGTCATATCACATAGTCTTTCACAATATTTTGTGATATTTCACGGTTTTTCATGGTGTTTTGTGGTATTTCTTCATCTTTTGGGGTTTTCGGTGATATTTTATGATTTTTCCATCATATTTTGAGATCTCTCATGATTTTCTATCATCTTTTGTCATTGTTTAGGATGTTTTGCAATGTTTCGTGTGTTGAGATTTAACAAGATGATGATCCTAGTGAAAATTAAGCACTTGCACTAGGTGGGGCCCACAGGCTATTTTTAGGTGATATGTCTATTTTTAGAATTTGGATCAAAGTCCTTTTTTTGTAGTAATCTATTTATAGATGGTTGAGCAAATTATATGTATGGATGGGAATCTATTTTTGGAATGCATGTGCGAAGTTGTTTCGTGGAATTCATGTCTAAAAATAGAATGCATGTTGATTATTTTGTCTCTTAACAATAATTAGACTATAAATAATAATCTATTCTCTTAAAGCACTTGATTTCAGTTAACTGGCATGGCAAACCATTTAATTGAAGTAATTTTGAGTTCAAAGGTTGGTTTGTGGGACATGCTAGTGGACTTCGTTGTAACTGAGTGATACAAAGTTGTAACAGAGTTGGATGTGTAGTTATGTGAGTTGTAAAGTAGTTTAACTTAGTTAAGTGAGTTAAAATCAGTTGTGCCAGTTGTAACTAGTTGTAACTAAAGATACACTAGTGAGAGATTAGTGAATTAAATATTAAATTAATTCAAATGGAGTGATATCACTTGCAACTGAATATTTACTACTGTTAACTACATGCATGTCAGATCCAGTGGAGACCTAGTTGAGAGATAGGTGAGAGGGACAATTTGACTATCAATTATGACTATATTGGGTGCACAAGTGTAACCAAACACACATTGGAGATGCCAATGAGGATTGCGCAGTCAAGGAAATTCAAGATCGAATTCATTCAGGGATTGTGATTAATAGGGATTGTGTAGTGGAGGCAGGCAGTGAGGAGGCAGTAAATTGGTGCATGTTTATGCCAATTTTTGTATGACAGTGTGAGACGATTGTATATTGTACTGAGAGCTCTTGGAGTAGAGTTTTGTATGAGATTGTTTCATGATACATGATATATACATAATATATAATAGTGGGGTTTTTAGCTTTATGCTTTCCCGGTAAAAACATCTGTGTTATGTGTGATTGATATTTCTTCATGTGTTTGCAATTGGCGATTAAATTTTCGCAAAGATTTAAGTAGAAGGATTATGTATTTAACAGTGGCATATAATTGTTAGATCAAGAAAATCTGGAAATACATAATTGTATTAAAATTTCTACATGGTATCAGAGCAAAGAAGATCGCAATATTGAAGGAATAGCTGAGTTTGTTGGTGGAAACAATTCGAATTTGCTGCAAGAATTTCTGAGTGCAACAGTTGATTATCAAAATGGATTTCAATGGTTTGCGGTTATAGTATGCACTCAAGGGAATCTCGACCTACATTGCATGGAAGGATAGGATGAAGGCGGTGCTTGAAGGAATTCATCGACAATGATGCTCCTAAGCCCACTTCGATGGATGCTACATTACATGATGCATGGAAAAAGAAAGTAGTGAAGAAGAGAAGGATTCTGTTGGAAGGTGTGAGAGACCATATTGTCTCAAGCCTTCATGGGAAATCCAATCCATTTTCAATGTGTAAGGATTTGACGGATCTTTTCCAAAGCAGCAATGACCATAGGAAATTGGCGCTGAAGGATAAACTCAGAAAGATCAAAATGGAAAAGGGCGACAATATTCCTAAGTATCGCACAAACTTTGTCCAATGTCTGGATGAACTGGGGAGTGTGGGAATCACGGTTGCCGATGATGATTTGGTGAGTTTGGCTCTCTTGGGACTTACTAAGAGTTGGCACAATTATCAAGACCCTGTCAACGGATGGGAAAAAATGTTGGATTGGGAACGATTGTGGTCGGGTCTAGTGCAGGAGGAGTTCAAGCAGAACACCAGATATGGCTCTTCATCAAAGAAGGATGATGAAGAGGATTTTGCTTTGGCTTCCAAAGTAAGGAAAGTGAAGGCGAAGAAATCCCATTCAAAATATGAGGCTAAAGGCAAGAAGCTGGATTTGTCCAAGGTGAAGTGTTTTCACTGTCACGAACATGGGCATCTCACCACTAACTTCCCACATAAAAAGAAGAACAAGAAGGTTGCTGGAGCTACAGCTGGTGAGGCCCTTGCCTCACAATTTGAACTTGATTTCTCTTTGATCGCATTCTTGGTTTCAAGTGAAATGGGATCAGTGTGGTATCTTGATAGTGGTGCTTCCTTCCACATGACGGGAGATAAGGAGCTTTTCAGTGACTTGAAGGAGAAATATCTCCAAGTGCATATAGATATGGGCGACGATGGAGGAGACAATGCGATCTGCATTGCTTCCATTACCTTTGAGAGGGAGTCAGGTAAAATATTTATGTTCAAAGATGTTATGCATGTTCTAGGTCTGAAGAACAACTTGGTCTCAGTCATGATGTTGGAGGACAAAGGTTATGACTTTCTTGCGACATAAAAAAATGGGTCAAACCAAGAGGATAGGGATTCGAGTTAAGAATATCTACAAGATGGGTGTAGATGGTTGTGCTAAAATGATGGGAAAAGAAGAAGAAGTGGTGAGCCGGGATGAGGGCGAATTATGGCATAGGAGATTGGGCCATCTTCACCATGGCGCCCTGAAGATTTTGTAGCAAATTTCTACTAGAATTACCAATGGTACACTTGCACAAATAGATCAGTGCAAGGGATGTATTATGGGTCAGTTTGTGAAGACCACCTTTCATGAAAAGGAGAACCGTGCTTCAGTGATCCTATAGAGAGTTCACATAGATGTGTGTGGGCCATTCTCGGTTGCTTCAACAACAAAACACAGGTATTATGTTATTTTTGTTGATGACTATTCTCGTAGATGCTGGATATTCTTCATGCAGAAGAAGGATCAAACATTCTCAAAGTTCTGTGAGTTTAAATCATTAGTGGAGAAAGAGTTGGGGAAGTAAGTAAAGGCTCTGCAGAGCGATAGTGGTGGTGAATATATCTCAAACGAATTCAAAGAATTCTGTAGCAAAGAAGGAATTTGAAGAGAACTCATAGCGCCTCATAACCCACAACAGAGTGGGGTCACAGAGAGGAAGAACAGAACGATCATGGCTGCTTCAGGAGCTATGTTGCATGATCAGGGCCTACCAATGCACTTGTGGGAGGAAGCATTCAACACTGCAGTTTATGTGCAAAATCATTGTCCTCATAGGGTACTTGGCATGAGTACACATGAAGAATATTTTACTGGTAATAAAACAGATGTTTCTCACTTTAATATTTTTGGCTCATATGTTTATGTGCATGTGGCCAAGAATTCCAGGAAGAAGTTGGAGCCGACTACTAAATTTGGGATATGTTTGGGGTACACATAAACACCCCATAATTATCGTATGTATTTTCCAAATAGTCGAATGATTATGGTGCGACAGGATATAAAATTAAATGAGGAGAAATCCATGAAGTTGTCGCTTGAGAGGGAGCTAGAATTGCATCCAGAGGAGGAACTGCTTGTTCCCAAAGATGAGTCTCTAGATTTGGATCAGTCACAGGAGGAGGATCATGGAATGGATGAGTCCACTCACGCAAAGCCAAACATTAGAACTGGCAGAAGGCGTATCATAGAATATGAGAGGCTGAAGCTTGATGTGACACAGAATGTAGGAGTCCCTACTTCACAACGCAGACAAAGACAGTCTCCTGACTGATTCACTGGATATATGGCTCTCGTGAGAACATTTATTGTGACATAACCATCTATCTTTCAGGAAGCAGCGTAGGATCCCACATGGATAGATGTAATGGTGGAGGAGTATGACTCCATTGTCAAAAACAATGCTTGGGATATTGTTCCAGGGCCGGTTGAAAAATTAGTGGTAGGTTCAAGATGGATCTACAAGGTAAAGCAAGTTGTTGATGGGGCCGTTGAGAAGTATAAGGCAAGATTGGTGGCTAGGGGCTTCTCACATATTGAGGGGATTGATTATGAAGAAACATTTGCACCTGTCGTAGGGTATTCTTCCATAAGGACCATCCTTGCTCTCTCAGCGCAGATGGGTTGGCACATTCATCAGATGGATGTGAAGACTGCATTCCTTAATGGGATCATTGAGGAAGAAGTGTACATTGAGAAGCTCGAAGGATTTTAGATCTTCAGCAGCGAGTCACATGTGTGTAGACTCAAAAGAGTGTTGTATGGGCTGAGGAAAGCACCCCGTGCTTGGTACACTCAGATCGACATCTATTTCACTGGACTTGGCTTCACCAAGAGTGAGGCAGATGAAAACCTATACCAGATTATGGTGGAGGGTAAGATTTTAATCATTTTTCTTTATGTCGATGATTTAATACTAACTGGTGATGAGCAGCTGATACACTCATGGAAGGAGGACTTTACAAAGGAGTTCGAGATGAAGGATATGGGCCTCCTTCACTATTTCCTTGGATTGGAAATATGGCAGCGAGAAGGTGAACTGTTTGTGTCTCAAGGAAAGTATGCAAGGGAGACACTCTGTAAGTTTCACATGGAGGGCTGCAAACCCATGGATACTCCTCTTCTTGGAAACTAGAGGAAAGAGGATGCTACATGTGGAGAGGTAGTGGATGCTACTGTCTATCGATAGTTGGTGGGTTCGCTCATGTATTTAGTTAATACAAGACCGGACATATGCTATGCGGTGAATCAACTTAGTCAAGCGATGATTAAGCCTACCAAGCTCTTTTGGAAGGAGGACAAGCATGTCCTGAGATATCTCAGGGGCACATCTAAGTATGGCCTATGGTACAGACAGATGGATGAAGTGAAGTTGCATGGCTTCACGGATGCAGGTTGGGTAGGCATCCCAATGGACATAAAGATCACATCAGGAGGGGTCTTCAGTATCGGATCTACAACTGTTTCTTGGTACAACAGGAAACATATATCTGTGGAACTCAGTTCAGTGGAACCGGAATACATGGCAGCAAGTCAAGCTGCATGTAAGGCTATCTAGATGAGGAAGATCCTGGTTGGTTTGTTCGGTTCTCACTTAGATCCTACAGTGATTCATTGCGATAATCAGAGTTGCATTAAACTCTCGATTAATATTGTGTTTCATGATAGATCTAAGCATATAGATATCCAGTATCATTATATCAAAGATTGTGTGTAGCGGAAGATCATGTTGCTTCAGTACATTCCTGCTGAAGATCAAGATGTAGATATTCTGACGAAGGCGATCACCAAGAGAAAATTCGAATACCATAGAGACAGGATTGGGGTGAAGGATAATCCCTTTCTTGTTGAGAGGGAGTGTCGAGATTCAACAAGATGATGATCCTAGTGAAAATTAAGCACCTACACTAGGTGGGGTCCGCAAGCTATTTTTAGGTGATATGTCTATTTTTAGAATTTGGATCAAAGTCTATTTTTTGTAGTAATCTATTTATAGATGGTTGAGAAAATTATATAGATGGATGGGCATCTATTTTTGGAATGCATGTGCGAAGTTGTTTCGTGGAATGCATGTCTAAAAATAGAATGCATGTCAATTATTGTTATCTCTTAACAATACTTAGACAATAAATAATAATCTATTCTCTTGAAGCACTTGATTTCAGTTAACTGATGTGGC
>JAXQQM020075049.1:0-12387 GCA_034641835.2 Pinus albicaulis
TAAAAGAGATATCAACACCTTAGAAATAAGTCGTTTCTAGGGGGAAACCTCCAATACATTACATGAATGAAAAATACTTGGTTGATACAAATTACAAAACCTCCTTTCTATATATAGGAGTCCAAGGGGCCACAATGTAATCCTAGCCGACCTAACAATAATAATTTAAGGGCACAATAATAACAATATGGGGGTTACAATAACAACAATAAGGGACTATACTAGTAATATAGGGACCTAACATGCCTTTCTCCTTCAAAAAAGTGCTATCCTCAATGCTTGAGTAGCTCTGGGTGCTTCTGTATAAAATTATCATCCTCCCATGTAGAATCTTCGGTGGGTAAGTTCTTCCACTTGATGAGATACTCTGAAATTGATCGATTCCGTAGCTGTCGAGTTCTTGTTTCCGTGACCACTTTAGGTTCCAATATGATTTTTCCTTCCTCATCAATTTCTGGAAATATTGTTTGAACCGGAAGATTTTCACCTATAACCTTTAAGCATGAAACATGGAAAAGTGGATGCACTCGCGAAGAAGCGGGAAGATCCAATTTGTATGCCATAGGACCAATATTTTGCAAGACCTTGTAAGGACCATAGTACTTTGGCGATAATTTATTATCCTTCTTGGCTTGTTTGAGGGACATTTGTTTGTATGGTTGTAGCTGTAAAAATACCCAGTCGTCCACATCAAAACTTCTCTCACTGTGAAGTTGATATGGCTATTGTTTCATTCGATTTTGTGCCAAATTTAGGTTATCCTTTAAGAATTGGAGAACTTCTTGTTGATGCTCGATGTTATCCTTCATTGCTTGAACCCTAGACTTTTCCCTTAAAGACGATGTGATGGACGATGGATGATATCCATAAAGTGCCATAAATGGGGTCATTTTTGTTGTAGTATGGAAGGAAGTGTTATACCACCATTCGGCGAGAGGTAACCACTTGACCCATTGTGCTTGCTTATCAGATACAAAACAACGAAGATATCCTTCCAAACATTTATTCACTATCTCTGTTTGACCATCGGATTGAGGATGATAAGATGAGCTATGAGCTAGTTGAGTACCCAAACAAGAAAATAATTTCTTCCAAAAATTTCCGGTAAAAATTGGATCTCTGTCACTTACAATAATCTTCGGGTTTCCATGTAGTTTTTTAATTGTTTGCATAAGCGTAGTAGCAGTGTACTTGCTTTAAATGGATGAGATAATACTGGAAATTGTGCATATGGTAAATCTATCAACTACCACCATCATGCCATTCTTTCCTTTGGAATTAGGTAAACTTGTGATAAAATCCATTGAAACCTCCTCCCAACATTGACTTGGAATGGATAAAAGTTGTAGAAGACCCGAGGTCCTAATTGTCTCAACATTATTTTTTTGGCAAACCAAACATTCCACCACAAACTTTTGAATATCATATTTTAGGCCATCCCAAAAAAATTCTTTCTTCACCCTGTGGTAAGTTTTTAAAAATCCTGAGTGTCCTCCTACAGGAGAAGTGTGCAATTCCAAAAGAATATTTTGTTTTAGTTGGGAATTCTTGCAATTATATAAGCGATATTTGTACCATAAGGAATCATTTTTTCCAACTAAATATATCAGATGTACTAGGATCTCGCTACAAATTTTGAATGAGAGTCCACACTTCTTCATCCTTGTTCCATTCATCCCTTGCTTCGGTTATCGATACGGTTGGATAATAGAAATGGCACAAAGCAATGCTTCCACCTCTTCATTCTTTCTTGAGATTGCATCTGCAACATTTGTATCCTTTTTTTATATATTATTTCAAATTCATAACCCAACATCTTTGTGGCCCCATTTTTCTTGCTCTTCTGAAGATATTCTTTGTTCCAAAAATTGTTTAAGACTATCATGTTCAGTTTTTACCTTGAAGTGTCTTCCAATTAGGTAAGTTCTCCATTTATTTAGTGCATGGAGTATTGCTAACATTTCCTTCTCATAAATAGGTTTTTGTAAATACTTTCGTTTGATTGGACGACTTTCAAAAGCAATGGGTCTTCCTTCTTGCATTAAAACGGCACCAATTCCATTTCCTGAGGCATCACATTCCACAATAAAGGTTTTTGTGAAGTATGGCGTAGCTAAGACCGGTGCTAAGCACATTGCCTCTTTAAGATGTTCAAAGGCCTTAGTTGCTTCAGGAGTTCATGAAAATGCATCTTTCTTCAACAATGTTGTTAGAGGTGCTGTTATTCTCCCATAATTCTTAACAAACTTGCGATAATACCTTGTTAACCCGAGAAATTTTCGCAACTGCTTTATGGTTTTGGGGACTTTCCATTCCTTAATGGCTTTAATTTTGTTAGGGTCTACCTTAACACCCTCGTGAGTTACAATATGACCCAGATATTCCACCTCTTGTACTCGAAAGAAACATTTGGAGGTTTTTGCATATAATTGTTTCTTCTCGAATAGTTTGAGCACCTTGTCAACATGTTGAACATGATCCTTCCAAGATCTGTTGTAGACTAGTATATCATCAAAAAATACTAACAAAAATTTTCTAAGGAAAGGTTTGAAAATGGAATTCATCGACCCTTGAAATGTAGAAGGTGCATTGGTAAGGCCCAAAGGCATGACCGAAAATTCATAATGACCCTCATGAGTTCGAAATGTTGTTTTCGGAATATCTTCGATCTTCATTTTAATTTGATGATATCCTGAACGAAGATCCAACTTGGTAAAATATATTGTTCCATGTAATTCATCCAAAAATTCATCAATCACAGGAATGGAAAATTTATCTTTAATAGTGAGCTTATTGAGCTCCCTATAACCCAAACACATGTGCCATGATCCATCCTTCTTGTGTACCAATACAACGGGAGGCAGAGAAATAACTTTGACTAGGTTGAATTATACCCACCTCTAACATTTTTGCAATCATACGTTCAATTTCGCTCTTTTGGACATAAGGATATCTATAAGGCCTGATGTTTGGAGGAACACTTCCTGGAATCAAATGAATAGCATGACATGATCACGAATAGGTGGGAGCCCTTTGGGAGTTTCAAACACCTTGGAATGATTGTCCAAGACTTTTTTGAGATCTGTAGAAATAGATGGTTTTGATGTTGGAACTTCTAGTGAGCATAATTGTGCAATTACGCCTCGTTTTTCTTTATTTAGAAGCTTTGTCATGACATTAGAGCTTATTATGTTTCCCGGCTTCCCTGCAATACCCTGTAATTCGACTTCCTTTCCTTCTAAAAAAAAATTCAAGAAAATTTCTTTAAAATTAAAAGCTACCGTCCCTGAATACTGTAACCATTGTACTCATAGTACAACATCAGCACCTCCCATAGGAATGGAAAGCATTGGACTATTTAATACATATTCCACCATGGTTAGCTTGATATTATGGCATTTTCCAAAGCAATTTATAGTTCCTCCATTTGCAACCATCACTTGACAATCTGGTGTTGGGTACAGGAAACAATTCAATTCCTTGGCTACCTTACAATGAATAAAATTATGGGTGCTACCTGAATAAATCAACACTATTACCTTTTTCTTCTTGATATGTCCTTCTATATTGAGAGTTTGAGGAGTGGTAATTTCATGCAATGCATTACATGATATGGTTGGACTCATTTCTTCTTTCTCTAGGGTTGGTTCCTGGTGTATATCCTCTTCTTTTTCATTTTCTTCTTCCTCTTCACAATCTATGTAAAATAATTTCTTCTCAGCACACTTATGACCTTTAGTGCATTTTATATCACAACTGTATCAAAGCCCTTTTTCTCTTTTTTCTTTCAATTTTTTTAGTGGCAATATTGTAGGTTGTGGAAATCTAGGAGTAGCAACACTTCCCTCTTTATAGAAGTGAGTGGTAGGCTTCCATGTCGCTATAATTTTACATTCAATTTTTCTTCCCAACCTCAATTCCTTCTCCAATGAATCAGGTTCCAAAACGTGAAATTCATGTTGGATCTTATCCTTTAAAGTACCTATGAAGAGATCAATCATGTGTTCCTCTGGAATATCAGTTACCCTTATATTCAATTTTTGGAAGTCCTCAATGTGCTCCCCCATTGAACACTTTTGTCTGAGATTTATCGATTGGATAAAGAAAGTGTTGCTCTTTGTATCCTCATAATGTGTTATAATTTCCTCATAAAAATTGAATAAGTGACAATTTTTTTACGGGAGCAAAGCCATCGATACCAGAAAAATTTATTTGGTTCTAAATGTAAAGTTGAAATGCGTACCTTTTGTGTGTTTTGCACATTATTGAGATCAAAATATTGCTCCATCTGTAGTATCCATGTTACAGGATCCTTTCCATCAAACTTCCTTATATCCATTTTTGGAATATGGTGGTTCTTCCCTCCAACATTAGATTTTATGAAATCATGATTAACATTTATTTTGTTCTCATCATGAGTTTCCTCTACTATTTTTTCACCATTAGGAAACATTCCTTGTATCAACTTTGTCAAACCTTCCATGTCTGCTTTTAGATCATTCTTCATGTTTTCCATCTTAGCTTCCATTTCATCCATCAAACCATCCATCTTAGATTCCATGCCTTTCTTCAAACCATCCATCTTAGTTTCCACACCTTTCTTCAAAACTTCCATGTCATTTTTTGTTGCTCTTTGCGAGAGCGAAATTTGTTGCACTTGCTCTTGTAATTTTGATATGTCATGTTGTCATTCTTCATCTTCATGCGTCATAGTAGAGCCTTCTAAAGGGTTAATGGGTGTTGAATTATTTTTAGGGGCAATTTGAGAATCCAATACTGATATCTATTCTATAATATTCCCTTGGAATCAATTCAACTTGATTCTTCAAACAAGATTTATGCAATTCGAAAAAAGAAAAAAAATACACACCTTTTACTTGCTTTTGAGGAGTTTGATATTGAAATTGACTTATCTCTACAATTGCAGATCCTCAATATCTGAAATTCATCCCTGTCGTAGTCCTCTGAAGCTTATTTCAAATGTCGCAGGTCTGACTTGATTTGTATTCATCAAGACAAAGTTATGTCCAATCTCCCACAATGACCTAATTATGGACTGGTTCAGTGGAGCGAACTTATACGACTTGACACATGTCACTGTTTGCTCCTTTGGCTATGAAATTGATAGATAGGAAACTAAATTCTATGTAATTCCCGCCACTTTTTATAGAATTCCAATCCGACGCTCAAAGAGAGCGTTACGAAGATTTTCCCACGATCACCTCTTTGAGATGAAATTTGGGAGCCTGAAAAAGACCTAACTTCCACAGATCATATCTCTGAAAATATTGCGAACCAAGCTCTAAAATTTTGCGATGATGTTCCTCAGGATTTCGGCTTCGTACTCTAAAAATTTTAGCTTCTGAACCTTCGTAGAAAAAAAATTTATAGCGAAAATTTCGTAATGACCTGTTTAGGTTAAATTCAAGAAACTGCAAAAAGACCTAACTTCCACAGATCATATCTCCGAAAATATTGTGAACCAAGCTCTGAAATTTTGCAAAGATTTTCCTCGGGATTTCGGCTTCGTACCCTAAAAATTTTAGCTTCTGAACCTTCGTAGAAAAAAATTATAGCGAAAATGCCACGATGACCTGTTTGGAGCAACGAAACCCTAGAATCCAAAGCTCTGATACCAAATGTTGTGAAACCAGCTCCAAGAATAGAAGAAAAGAGATATCAACACCTTAGAAATAAGCCACTTCGAGGGGGCAACCTCCAATACATTACATGAATGAACAATTCTTAGATGATACAAATTACAAAACCTCCTTTCTATATATAGGATTCCATGGGGCCACAATGTAATCCTAGCCGACCTAACAATAATAATTTAAGGGCACAATAATAACAATATGGGGGTTACAATAACAATAATAAGGGACTATACTAGTAATATAGGGACCTAACACTTATTTGGTCAACAAAAAATATATTTTATTGGGTATGTATCAAGTTTTTTGTCTACAATTATCAACTAGTGCATGTCAGTTTTAATTATTGAATTTCTGAAGCATAGAGGCATAAGGTCCAACACTCAAATGTTGGTGTGGTATCACTGCAAGGCTGACTTCACCTGAAATAATTCAACCATGTATATAGATAGGAAACATACATAAATAAGCTTAGGTGTTGAGCATTTTATTTTCAGTTTTATTCCTTCAGTTTTGTTTTTAGTTGATGAATACGAGTGGCAATCCCAGTTAGAAATAAGTTTGGAGGGGTTTCAGATTTCAAGAATATCAGATTTCAGTTTTTAGATTACACGGTTTTTAGAATTTTAGACTCCATTACAAACCAAGGCAACTGGTCTATGGTTCTCAGTGCTTTGCAAGAAAATCATTGTCCCCAGTTGGAGCGAGATGTTGTAGCTAAATATTTCCTAGGAGGACAACATTCTCAATTGGGGTTCATGTTGTATATGAACATACTTTATGACTTTTTTTTATTAAAATTTTTGGAATTTGAGTAAATTTGATTCTTTATGAGCCATTTTGGTGCTCTCTGCTTGGTGCCAAAAGCTTATTTTATTAAAAATATTGACTTCAATGCAAGTTTTCAAGTTACAATCCATGCATCAGATCCACCAATCGACAACAACAACTATCCAAGCTAGCAAATCTAGTGCTACTATACCAAGAGGAAGATCCAACGACCAAGTGGGAGTAGTGCTCAATGTGCTCAACGCGTCAGAGCTATTTGAGAGCATCGGTGTATATAAAGACTGATCATTTTTATTTCCAACCAATTTGGGAGATTAGCTTTAAAAATGGTTTATCAATTGTTTGTTATTTTAAAATAAAAAACATCACAATGCTTAGAAGAAATGTGTTATTTATAAGTATTAATAATTTAAGCAAAATAACTAATGGTTCATAACATTGAAGCCTAAATTAATGGTCTTAGGATGACACAAATCAATTAGAAGTTAAGATGAGTATTTCCCCTGGAAAGCAGTTGGACCATACCACTTATATAGTAATGAATGGTCAAGATTTATCCCAGGGGCACCCTCCCTAATTTTCTGAAACCACCAAAGGTGTTCTCGTAGGTTGTTTGTGTTTTTTAATAATTTTATGGGGTTCATTAGCATATAAGTGTCATTCAACATCACCTCCAACATGTCATGCAACAACGAATTGGATGGGAGAGCAGACTGGGGGTGCATAGAATATTTATTTGGTAATTTATGGTCGTTCCAGGGATGAAAATTGTCCCTCTAGGCATGATGGTTCAATTGGGTTTACATCATGGGAAGAAAAGGAAGGTTTCGAAGGTAGAGAGGTGTTGGTAGAGTAGGGATTGGAAGTTTATATAGTGATATGTATTTCTCCTTTAAGCTTCACCAATGATAGGGACTCTCCTTCCTTATAAGGGGAATAAATTAGTGTTTATGTTGTTAGATATTTTTCATATGAACACAGTGGTATAGGAAATTCACTTTCTGACTTGGGAAAAGATAAATATAGCATGCCATCCAGCGATCCTAAATTACAAGAGAACATACACGCTCTAGAGAGCACTAAGTTTGAGCTTGAAATTCTTGATTTTGATAATGCAAATGAATTAGAAAAGGGATTTAGGTCTCCAGTTCTGGACTTGAAAAATGATGAACATGGAGAGTTACACAGAGTTGGACAGTATAGTGAGGACAGACATGTTGTATTTTTTAAGAAAAATTGTATTTTACAACCTTCTCATGTTGATGCCCTACATTATTTCAAAGGTGACAAGAACAAGAATATGAGTATGGATGAGTCCTTTGTGGATGGGCTTGACCATCTGACTGAAAGTAAAAGTGTGTGTCTGGACAAGTCTAGTTTTATTTTGAAGGGTGACTTTCTTGAGAAGGAAGGTCAGTTATCAAATTTTCTGCATGTAGTGAAGAAGCTAAAAAAACGCCTTCTCTATTGGCTGAAAAAGAACAACTCAGGACCAAGGCTATGGGAACAAGGTAGCTGACTGATGAACTTAATTGTTGAATATCTCATTTTAGTGATGAAGTGCATGAAATAAAGAATAAAGACTTGAAACGTAAAGAGACTTATATTTGTTAAGAATTTAAAATAATAGAGGATGTAAGATAATATTATACATCTTATATTATATATAGAATATTAAGATTATTAAAATTGTAAAAGTATTATGAAATCAAAATAAGTCTAGTGAAGTGAAAGAAGTCTTTTCTTATGAAAAGAAAGAGGCAGATATGTAACTGTCTACCAATTAGTTTTGCAACTAATTCTTAGACAATTAGGTTGAGAAGGGAATAAATATGAATAATCAACAATTGTAAGGGGTTCGAAGCTTGGGAGTCCAATTCTCATTACTGGTATTGTAATCATAAATAATCTATGAAATGTGAAGAATACATTACAGTTTGATTCCAACTTTGGTTAGTTGCAGTTATGTTTCCTTTCTCTTGCTTTCATTTTTCATGAATGATTTTCATTTGTAGGCATGAGTGTAATGAAGTTGTTGGTTTATTTTGTTTAGCAGATTTACTAATGTTGATTTCTCATATGAAAGTACCTGCACATATTATTTAAATAATCCTTTAAAGGGCGCTCCACTACGTTGTAAATTCATCCACTTCTTCTCAACCTTTCAGTATTCTTTCTACAATATTTGTATTCAAATTCTTAATTTCTTGGTTATGAACTTTGTCTTGTTCCTTTTCCTCAAATCACTCCTTTAGTTCAATACCTTGCAAATCTCAGAGTTTCTCTGGCCATTCTGTTTTGGAAATCTATAGTTTCAAAATTAGAAGTTTTGGTTTAAATCCCTCATGGCCTATCCTTACGGCCACTAATTTTTATAATCCCCATCAATCTTAAGATTTCTAGGGCACGGGTTTCCCCACAACTAGGAAATGTCTCCGAGAGTTACAACATCTTTTGGCGTTGTTGCTGTGGAATAGAGAATGGAGTTCTTTTTCCCTAGGTGATAAGATATATTTCTTGACTGAGAAAAAGATTTAGATATCAAAGCTTGGATGTTAATCATTCATATGGTGACTCCACTGGGAAAGATTTTACTAAAAATAAAATTGCGCTGATATAAAATGAGGAAGTAGCAAGGAAACATCATGTATCAGATGTTAAATATTTTCAAAAGATTCTTGTTCTTTGTTATCAGCTCTATTGTCTATTTTATTGTACATGTCAAGAGGGTTATTTCTTTTCTTGTATACTCTGACTGGTCCAAATCCTCAACCATGTATTTTTCTTTGAAACAAGAGTATTCATCTTCTTCTTGTATGGTAAATATCAGTCATGTTCTTTATTCTAAAATAAATGAAGAAAATAATATTTGCATTGCAATCCCTCCTCAAAATACCCAATCTTGTCAACTTGAACATGAAAGTTCATATTCTTCATCTTCTATGAGAGTCATTGTTGTGCCTTCTAATCAACCCCCTCATATCTAATCCAAAATTTGGGAAAATTTTAAACCCCTTAAGTTGCCACTTGTTCTTCATGATTACCCTTCGAGATGTTTTAAATAATTGGCTTTAAGATTTTTTTCCATTCATTAAAGGAGAGGCTCAACAGTGGATTCAACATTTAAAGGCAAGTTTTATTAGTTCATGGCAGGGTTTTGAGTACATATTCCTTAGATATTGGGGAGAGCACAAGTCATATGAAAAATATATAATAGAATTACATACTATGTAGAGGGAGAGAAGTGAATTAGCCACCGAATTTAATAGGAGGTTTCATAAAATGTATTTCAGCATTCCAAAAGAAATTTGACCTCCTGAAGCTACTACCATGGTGTACTATTCAAAGGATCATCCTATTGACTTGGATTTTTATCTCATGGAGATAAAGCCTTAGACTCTAGAGAAAATTTTCATTGATGCTCAAAAAATTGAGGATAACTTGTGGGTCTATGGGAAGCTTCAAGATCAGAATTTGCATAGAAATCTAGAAATAAATAAGCAGGAGAAGGGATCTAAACAATAGTCATCAGGTTTAAGTATGTACATGTTGAAAAATGAAGATACATCATGATATTCATATACTTCCACTTCTTCTGATCTCATAGCTTGCAAATCAAATTTTTCAAAGGTTTCAAATAAATTTCGTGAGCAAAGTATTTTCACATATACAATAGATGATTTTTCTACTCTTGAATACATTAATGTTTTTTATATGGCATTTCTTTAATATTCCATTATCAAAAATAAAGGTATAAAGCATCTGGTTGACAACAGTGAAATTTTTGGAAAAAAAACTTCATATCAACAACTTGTCAATGAAGAGTACATTCCAGATTCTCCAAATTTTTTGTATAAGATTAATTTGGCTTCAACAAAAGAGTGCAAGAAATTGAACAAGAAATTTTGTGGACATGTCTTTAAGGCAAAAGAATTTGTATATGACTACACAAAGAAACAAGTTGGTATACCACCCCAAGTTAGGGAGTCAAATAGTGAAGGTGGTTGCCTGGTTTAAGAATATATATGTCAGCAGACTTTTCAAGAGCAGGAGGCAGCTGAATTTTTTTCTCATCAATTTTATGATCCAGTGGCTAACTATATGGAAGCCTTATT
This sequence comes from Pinus albicaulis, assembly GCA_034641835.2. Taxonomy (NCBI): domain Eukaryota; kingdom Viridiplantae; phylum Streptophyta; class Pinopsida; order Pinales; family Pinaceae; genus Pinus; species Pinus albicaulis. The sequence goes on from JAXQQM020075049.1 coordinate 10,559, forward strand.
TGGTCAGCAACAAATATATTTTCTTAGGTATATATCAAGTTTTCTGTGTGCCATTCTAAAATGGTGCATACTAGTTTTAATTACTAGATTTTTGAAGCACAAATGCATAAGTTCCAACACTCAAATGCTGGCCTAGTATCACTAAAACGCTGAATTCACCTGAAATAATTCAACCATGTATATAGATTGGACCTGTACATAAATAAGCTCAAGTGTTCAGCATTTTATTTTCAATTGCAGTTCTTCAGCTCAGTTTTTAGTTGATGAATAAGGGTGGTAGTCCCAGTTGGAAACATGTTTGAAGGGGTTTCATATTTCAAGAATGCAAAATTTTAGTTTTTAGATTACAAGGTTTTTACAACACTCAAATGCTGGCCTAGTATCACTAAAAGGCTGAATTCACCTGAAATAATTCAACCACGTATATAGATTGGACCTGTACATAAATAATCTCAAGTGTTTAGCATTTTATTTTCAGTTGCAATTCTTCAGTTCAGTTTTTAGTTGATGAATAAGGGTGGTAGTCCCAGTTGGAAACATGTTTGGAGGGGTTTCAGATTTCAAGAATGCCAAATTTTAGTTTCCCATTTGGAGCCAGATGTTGTAGTTAAATCTTCCCAAGGAGGACAACATTCTCAATTGGGGTTTATGTTGTATATGAAAATATTTTATGACTTATGTTTATTAATTTTTTTGGTATTTGAAGAAATTTGGTTCTTTATGAGACATTTTGGTGCTCGCTTTTGGAATTTGAGGAAATTTGGTTCTTTATGAGACATTTTGGTGCTCTCGAATTGGTGCCAAAAGGTTATTTTATTAATAATATTGGGCCTTAGTGAAGTTTTTAAGTTACAAGCCATGCACTGGATCCACCAATCAACAACAAAAACAACAACAAATACACAAGATACCAAAGTCAGCGCTACTACAATCAACAACAAATACACAAGATAGCAAAGTCAGCGCTACTATACCAAGAGAAGGAGTCCATGACCAAGTGGGGGTCGTGCTAAATGTGCTCAATGCATCAGAACATTTTGAGAGCGTTGTTGTATATAAAGACCGATGATTTGTATTTCCAACCAATGTGGGATATTAGCTTTTAAAATGGTTTATCATTTGTTTTTTATTTAAATAGAAAAAAGCATCATGACACTTACAAGAAATGTGTAGTTTATAAATATTAATCATTTCTGCAACGTAATCAATGGTTCATAACATTTAATCCTAAATCAATGGTCTTATGATGGCACAAATCAATTAAAAGTTAAGATGATTATTTCCCATGGAAAGAGATTGGGCCAAACTGCTTATATAGTAATCAATGGTCAAGATTGATCACAGGGGAACCCTTCCTAATTTTCATAAACTACCAGAGGCGTTTCTGTAGGTTTTTTGTGGTTTTTAATAACCATATTTGAGTTGGCAATGTATACGTGACTGAGCACATGGGGCCCGCTCATTATTTGAATGTTGATTAATCAATGCGTCATTCAACCTCACCTCCAACGTGTCATGCAACAATGACTTTGATGGGAGACAAGCCTAGGGGTGCAGAAAATATTGATTTCGTAACTGATGGTCTTTCCAGGGATAACTGATGGTTCAATTGGGTCTGCATCATGGGAATAAAATGAAGGTTTCGAAGGTAGAGAGGTGTTGGTAGAGCAGGGATTGGAAGCTTATATAGTCGTACATATTTCTCCTTTAAGTTTTTTTAACAATAGGGACTCTCCTTCCTTATAAGGGGAGTCAATTAGTGTTTATGTTGTTAGAGTTTTTGCACCTGAACAGAGTGGTATAGGAAATTCACTTTCTGACTCGGGAAA